>JAQFVV010012731.1:501399-879724 GCA_028023455.1 Epiperipatus broadwayi | reverse complement strand
AATGATATTAACACTTTATTTAACTGTTTACTTTTTAAAAATACTTTATTACACTATGATCTGTTAGGTATTTTAGCTTAAATTGTATTACAAAACTATTATTACTTTTATATCACCTAAATATAACTTAAAATTTAAATTTTTTTTCACATTTGACCTTTCTACCGACCTATGACCTACAGACAAGGGCACAATATATACACTTTAAAAAAGATCTTTTTAAGTATCATTATCACTTTCAATTATTACTGATTCACTTCAGGATAAAGCTCTCTCCAAGTTTAATCCAGTTTCCCCAATCTTAGTCTCTTTGCTCCACATCACATTTCATCCCTACATCTTGCTTATCTTTTTCTAGGCTTTTTATAATCTCATGGAATTAAATTTAAAACTTCAACCATCCATCTATTTATTATACATCTAGCAATATGTTCAGCCTAAATCTTTTTTTTTTATTTCAATAACATCAGTGATATATATTTGTTTTCTCACTCATATATTTAGTTTTGGATCTTTTGTTGTTACTTTTAGCATATGCCTCAAATCTATAAGTAAGAATTGATAAAACATATCTATTAAAATCCTTTTCAAATACAGACATATTCCTTTTTAATATTCATATTTATAATCTGACTAAGGTAATTATTATTAAATTATTCTAATACATGATTATAAATTTATATATTTTTATTTATTTTTCATTGAACATTGATTTAATCTTATGTCCTTACTTTAATTTGACAACTCTTGTAACATTTCCTGAAGATCTGAAGCATTATTTGCAAAAACATCAAAATCTAGATGATTTAAATGATCTCAATTTACATTTACTCCCATATTTTCCCATTTTAATCCACAAAACACTTCTTGTAAACCTGCTGTAAAAAGTTAAGATATATAATCATTTTTTAAATCTATGTTAATCTCTTAATGTGACCATGTAATTTAATTTCTGGTGTTGCATTTTGATAAATATTTTTCAGAATATGAGCATATCCTGGGTCTATATCCTGATTATTCAAAGCCTTAATTATCAAGCAAATGCATACAGAATCAAATGACTTTTTATATCTGCAAATCCAAAGCATAATGGCAAATCATATTCATTGGGTTTTTTCTATAACTTTTTCCAAATGATCTACTGTGCTAATATCATTTTTAAATCCAGTTGTTTTTTTGATTGATTAGAATACAAAATTTGATGTAGGAGAGTTTTATTATCTTGGTAAAGATTTTGAACAAAATTGATGGAAGATTGATCAATCTGTAATTTATAATATCTTCTTTATCAGTTTTTTTAAATATTAACATTACTACTGCATTCTTTCAATCATTTGGTATATTTTTATCATTTAGACATTTGGTATATAACTTTGCCAACAATTTTTTTTTTCTTCATCTGCTTCTTTTAAAATATCAACAATAATTCCATCACCTCCTCATCTTCTTCATAGTTTTAATTGTATACTTCATCTTTTTGTTTAAAAATATATTGCATGTATATAACTTGTATTGATTACTAGTAAGTAAATATTTTTTCCCCTTCTTCTTTTAGTTTAGAGTTTAGACTTTAATTAAGCTTTTTTATAAAGACTTTTTTCCCAACAATTTATTATCTCCAGTAAGCAGAGAATTAAAAATATTATGTTACGTTTCAACTTCAGAAATAATAATTCAACCTTAAATGGTAGTATTATATTCAAATCTCCAATTAGTTTTTTGGTTATTTATAATGAAAATAAGTTTTACACTTTTTCCAATTTAGAAATTTTTTTTTTTTAAAATTTTAATCAAGACAATAACCTGAGATTCAGAACATCTTATTTTTAGTACAAGTTAACTTGCTTTTATATAGTTCACATAGAGTGTATTAAAAGTATTATATAAAGTTCAAGATATTTTAGAAAAAGAATCGAACCTAAATTCTCTTGAATTGTGTTATGAAAAATAAACTATTGTAATTTATAATATATAGGGGTTTGAACTCAGACTATCACACGACCCTCAACTATCCACACTATCTCATACTGCTGACACACTTGATTACACACATGTCAAAAAGATAAATAATCAACAATATATGCATTTCGTGACCAAACCAGCACTGTCAGTTGGTCCAGATTATCATCTCCATACATATATACAATCAATGTTTAGCTTATATTAAGATAGCCAATCTTCATACTTTAATGGACAGGCTTTAATCCACTCCACCATTTCAGCAATTCATTTCACTGAAAATCTGAAGATGGAATGCTCAAAGCCCACATTGGTGCCAACCTTCTCATCCTACCCACGTTGACCATAAGTCACCCTGACCCCTCATCTACAGGGCACAATTCATTTATATACATATAACTAAACAGGAATTGAAGAATCTTGTGATATAACGATAAAGATGTCTATTATGCTTCCAATTTGGGTTGAAAGCTGATAACTTGAATTTTTTTTTCTGGTAATAGAGGATTTCCAACACATGCCTAAGATTTTTTTTAAACATTTGACATGGAATCTTTTTATAGTGTAAACATACATTTTACGTTTTAAACAATGTGATGCTTAATGATTTTACGTTTTGAAAGGTGAAAATTAGACCTTTTTTGCTCGTATTTTTTTCTTCTGCTAAATGGATCTTGCATGCGGTATTACTCGCACGGATTACTAAGAACTCCAACACCCACAATATATGATTTTAAATTTAATTAAAAGCATATACATTAGCATCTAGAAAATGGATGTGATTTCAGTAACTAGAAAACAGCAATAATAATAAAAAAATAAGCTATGGTAAGTTGTCGCAAGATCATCGGGCGTTTAAGAACATGTTAAGCACTACAGTTAATTCTAATCCAATAATAAAGGTGTATATGAGAGATTGTGACCTGGGCCAACTGATGAGTGCTGGTTCAGCACGAAATGCATCTTGGGGGTCATTAGTCTTTTATTATATCTTTATTTATATATATTTAAAAAGAATGGGGAAATATGGAGATGTTTATTATATCTATAAAGATACTACATACAGCACAGAGAAAGGTGAATAACTCCGTGTGTGTAAATTAAAAAAAAAAAATCAGATATATTAATCTTTAACTGAGATTTAAAGTTTATATCTGTGCTAGAGATAATCTCTAGTTTCGAAAATGATTAGTAATAATCATTAGTGTATTTATCTGAAATGGATGATGTCAAAGTTGTGAGTGGAGGAAGTTTGACAATGGTAAATGAAAATGTAACAATTCCAATCAAATAAACAAACTAAAATTATATATATACACAAACATATATCTACATTTTAAAGTTAAAAATAAATCCGTTTAGCAGTTTTTCTATTAAAGAATAAAATCTTAGCGCAGCATGAGAAAACTGGGAATAATGAATATATACAAATTACGGACCCAAATTACTATTCATATACATAATTTTGTTTAAAATGCTATTTTTTTGCAAAAAAAAAAAATACAATGAGAGGAGGAGCAAAGTATAATAGAAGGTTAAAACTTAATATTGGTAATCAGGTAATAAAATTCAAAAAGATTAAAGTACCTTCCGATTAAACGCCTCTTCTTTAGCCAAGAGGAGGTGCAGAGAACAATCCGGAAATGTTTTGTTAAAGAGACGCGCCTTGCCGAATTATTCATTAGTCAAACGCGGAGTAGCTTAGGGAGAGATTAAGTTGACAATTCTCTAGTAAATATAAAAAGTATATTGCGAATACGGATTTTTTTTTCATTATTGTTAAAATATACTTAGTGCGTTATTATTATTTGAAAATCTAATCTCTGGTTGTATTTATCTAATAAATGCTCGTACGATGTCGGATGATGCGGCTACTTCTTTACTCCAATTTGTTGATATGGCTTCCAGCAGTATTAAAAATGCCCTGGATAAACCAAATCGTTCCAAGCGTAGAGTTAATCATCGAAAATTTCTCCAAAAACAGCTTAAAAGATGTTCAGATAAGGCTTCAGATTACTCGAGAGCGACTGTAAAATCTAATTTCAAAACATATAACACGGATAAGGATTCAAATTCATCATTTTCTCTTCTTTCTGGGATACCTTTTTGCAATCGGGATTTACCAGCATCGTTTTTCCAAGAACCGGTTCCAAAAACTGTTTTATCAAAAACAAATACTTTCGAAAGCGCTAATAATTCAACGGACTTCTTAAACTATTCCGATTTAGACGATTTACTGTTAGATCCTTGGATTAGTGACATTAACCAATTCTCATATACATCGTCAAACCCAGAGTATTTACAAGAACAAGTTCCCGTTGCTAATTCATTTTCTAGATCGTTTTCAGAAGAAAATTACGTTTCTTCCTTAAATAATATGCACTTTAACCAACCCATTTATAACTTTCCGTCTTGTGCTCGTGAGGGGCGAACATTGGATGTACCAAGCACAAAATATTATCAAAGCAGTGAAATAACTCACAATTTCTTACCTGTTGCTTCGTCTAATGTCCACTATCAGAATTCTCATTTTGGAACAGAAACATTGGATACAAGACTAACTAATTACTCATTTTTTTCGACTTAAATTGGTTTGAAATAATAATTGTCAAGTTTATTTTACATTTATTTATAAAAAAGACAAATTAACATAATCAAGAAGTAAGATTACAGTGATTTATTCGGAAAAATACTAGGGGAATACGTGTATAGAATAAACTAATATTTGTTACTTTTTATAAAGTTTATGAATTTTTATATAGATTTAAATTGCATTTATAATATTAAATAATGTATTCCTTTAAAGCGACATTTTAGTTCTATAAAAAGAATTAATTTGACAGATAGATATCTACCAGAATACAGTTTTCAGAATAAATCTAATAGTTTTATTCTAAATAAGATCAATTTTATTTTAAAGTCAAAAGCACAAACGTTCGTGCATGTTGATATTCACCGCTTGCTTACTATAAGCGACCGTAAAACTTTGAATTTGAAAGGTTAAGTTGCACGTGGCGCTTGGATACATAAAAACCAAGCCTTTATCTTTTTTAGCCGATTGTCGTATTGTAACTGACTCATTACTCGAAGTTTCATGCTAACCGGTGTTCACCTATTGGAGGCTTATGCCCCTTGTCATTGTCACAATAGTTGGATTAAAGGATTGAAAATGGACAATGATTTAGACTACTTTCCCACCGATATATTTATGTTTTCAACTAAAAAGAATAAAAACAGGGATAGAGAGAGAAAAGTTTATAAATTATCAAATAGAAAAATTTAATGAATGTGTATAGTAATATTCTACTTATACACAAACACGCTATTCAAACGCAACACACAAAAATATATTTTAGTAAATGCATGCAGCTGTTTTTTTTTTTAAGTCGTTTCAAACACACCTATAATATATATGTGTAAAACATCTGCATACGCGCACATATTCGCCTTAGACTGATGTACAAAAACTATAAAGTTAATAAAAAACATAATTCTAATATGGTTTTATGACATTTTTATTTACAATTTCAATTTAATTCGTAAGCTTAATTTAAAAATATACACATAGATGGGTTAGTATATAGGTCATGCTATTATTATTATTTTTTTTATCCTTTTTTATTTGTTTGTTTCTAATATAATATATTTTTGAAATGTTTCCATTTTTTAATAAATTCGCAGCTATCAGAAAGATTGTTGTTCGAATAGAATTTTGGATGCAATTGCTTATCAAATAATTTCTACCTTCACTGATAATAATCCAGTAGCGGCCATCGTATTTTATTGTTAATTATTTTATTTGCCTTCAAACAGAAAGCTTAAAATATATCGTATATTATGTATAAATATGACATACTGATAAACTAATCTCATAATTCCCACCAGTATTAATAATCCAATGATTAACTGTTTGGAAGATCATGTGACATTTTGAGCACTCTCTTGGCAGATTCAGTAGTTCCATTCAGTTACTTTTATTTATGTTACTTAGTGGAATCTTTGACTCTGGGATTCCTACTCTTCCTCCATACTAATTTGCATAGGGCTGTTTCAATTAAAAGGAGATAAAAACCAAAATGAAAAAAGAAGTATAAATTTGGTTATTTGAATGCTATTTTTATGTTCCAACATTAACACTTAACTTTTTAAGTAACTGATGATATCAAATAATTTTAATTCTTAATTATTGCTAGCAACAGCCACAATCCAATATGGCTATTTCAATTAAAAAAACAACAACAAACTATTGCAAGCAAATATGGAAATATTGTTGCGCTGACACACAATTCCACTATCATAATCAATACCAATAATATTAGAGGCTCATTACAATTTGAACCCTATAGTAATTTGAATGATTGAAGGCAATAAAAAAAAACAGGCAAAGAGAAAATATTGTTTGGTATTAGTAGCTAATATCCTGACCTATAAGGCAACAGGAGATACTCTTAGGTCAGCCTCTATTTATTTGCTATTCATACAATCACTACCTGTCATTTTCAAAAAGGCATCAATCATGTTCATATTTTTTCTCATGATAAAAGAAAACAATTTAGTTGAAGATACATACAAAATAGTTTGTTTTTCCCATAATAAATGGTTGAACAATTAAGTCCCTATATACAATAGAATATGCAATTTGATGTTTATCATTCTGATTTATTCTAAATATTCTTATATTAACATCTTTAGAAACATTTTTTTTTTCAATTCTGAATATAATTTGTGAATGGTATGATAATAAAGTCCACTTATTAGTTCAATCTTAATGTGTTTTAACTTGACTTTATTATAAAATAACTTTAAATGTCTATATAAAAAAACTATCATTATAACCTACCTTAATTAAATCTTTAATATAATCTTCCATATTCTCCTTTTTATTTTACTCAAATTTATACAAATAAAAATTATACTAAAACAAAATAAAATAATTAAATCTGGAAAGCTTGGACTTTAAAAAAAATATAAAATTTCTTATATTATGTAATTTTGTAATCTAATTTATTACTATTTGTAGAAAGACATACATTTAAATGTTCTAAACAATGCTTACTTTTATACACTACTAAGCACATTAAACCTATAAATATTATTAAGAGTTATGTTAAAATATGGTACAGGTTAGCATAAGTTACAATTTATTATTAATGTATTGGAATCATTAGATCAGGATATTACTGCAGACTATTCAAATTAATTATTTCTAATGAAGAAAAACTAATTGATGGATAGTTATTTGAATATTGTTTTATACAGTTGATGTTGGATACAAATTTTGATGCTATATATATTTGTATTAATCCAAAAACTTTAATAGAAAATATATTTGGATGAGAATTTAGATTTACAATGGATGATTGAGTATGAAAAAGAGCAATCCTTGAAAATTTATATTAAAGATTTAATATAGTTAAGTTATAATGAAAGTTCTTTATATAAACCAATAGTGTCCAAACTTTTAGACATTGGGGCTGACTTTTTTTGGTGAAAGTGTACCTGAGGGCAAGTACATTTTTTTCAAGGCTTCGAACCAGAAACCAGAAAAAAAATGTTATTTTTGGTAGAATGAAAAACAAAATGGAAAAAAAATAATAGGTCGAAGTCCTAATTTTTTAAAAATGTACTTATGAATTGGTAGGGTTTTTTTATAAGGGTTTCTTAGGTACTCACAAATATTGGTGATGTTTTTAGAAGATACTTATAAACAGATGTTTTTTTTCTATAAAATATGAATTGTCAAAGATATTTTACTATGACTACTATTAAATTACCTCAGTTCTCTTTAGTATTACAATTTGTCCATGTTGCTTTATAAAATATTTATTAAGTTACTTATAAATAATTATTTTCTAGAGCTAGTCCTGAATTAAAAAAAAAAATTCAAGAAAATATATATATATAATTGTTTTAGAATTGTGCAAATTTTACAAAAAAAAAAAAGAAGAAGAGGCTTTGTGGTTGACATCTTGGCCACCTTTGATATAGACAAGTAAAATTGTTTTTAATGAAGTCACATCAAAAAACAGTGAGATTAAAATTAAAAAGGGATGAATTTCATTGCCTTACTTTCCTAAATTATATTCAAAATTGATTAAAAATGTTTCTAAAGATTTTAATATAGGATATAGATTTTCTCTATTTTTAAATAATGGATAGAAAGTTGTATATCCTATTGCATGTAGATGACCTAAATGTTTAGCCATTTATTTTAGAAAAATTATGACTAGTTTGTCTGTACTTCTTAATATATTTGTTAATATAAAAATATAAATCTAATCCTCAACTTAATTTTATTCAAAAGACTTAAAGCCATTAATGAATCCATCTCTTGGTTGCAATTTCTACAGGTTCCTTTATGATATTTTGTTAATAATTAGGCTGTCTAAAAAAAAATCCTATGCTAAAAAGAAAATAACTGTTAACTTTAAAAAATTAATATTGCATCTAATGAATCAAATAGTAGGAAAAGAAAAAGTAAAGAAAACTAACATGTTACTAATTATATAATGTATTAAAACAGAAGCTTGGTAGTGTGCAAATTGAGCATGCTTTAACATTGTAATTGTTAATTAAATATATATTTAAACTTTGTAACAATTGATTGTTAATAAATCTATGTGAAGTACATGCTTGACTGTTAATATTTTATAGTATATTTAAAAATATGCTTCACACATTAGTATATATATATGTTTTGTCACACACACACACACATATATATATATATACGTAATCTTATAATTGAATATTTATAAATACAGTAATTAGATATGTGTAAAGTGAGCGTTTTTGACTATCCTCATAGTCTTTGTTAACTAACACTTTGAAAGGCTAATCTTCCTACAATTCCGTGATCTTAATATTTGCTGCTTCTCTGTTAATTAAGACTTGTTTGTATTTGTATATTAACATAGCTTTTTTTAATTTTCCTTTTGTTTTTTAACAACAAAAGAAAAATAAAGGAAGCTATGTTAATATACAAATACAAACAAGACTTAATTAACAATCATGCAGAAAATGTTAAGATAACGAAATTGTGGGAAGGTTAGTCTTTCAAAGTGTTAGTTGACAAAGACTAGGAGGATAGTTGAACTGATAAAAATTTTAAAGTTATACTTTACATATATCTAATTACTATATTTATAAATACAGTATTCAATTATAAGATTAATGGTTTAAATATACAAACAAATGTATAATATTGAAAATTAACCAAACACTCTGCAAAATAATTTTTTTCTGCATTTGGACAATTTTCATCAACTACTAATGAGCATTGGCCAATAAAAAAACTTGTTGCATATGCCCACAAATAGGTTAGTGATTTAAAGAAATATAATTTAGATTAATATTTAAGCCTTATATACATGATGATATACTTTAATATCTAATTTTTTTGCACACACAATCCTTGTTATAAGAAAAATATAATAATATTGATGGGTACAGGGGCCCAGATTTACCTCACTAATACATTTTTGAAAAATAATTATATACTCAAATTTAAACATAACAAAGAGTTTATTTAGAATGTATAATATTAGTAAATGTTAGTACTTCAACTAGCAGTTTACTGGTTTGTTTGTAATAAATTATCTTGCAAGTATAATTAGAGAAATCTTGTGTTTCTCCTACAATTGTGTTAGTTTGTATTTTTCTCATTATTAGTCCATGCGTATACAATTCTTTATAGTATTAAACTATAATGCTGCATTTTATTTCACTATACTTTATTCTTGGTTGTTAACTCTTTCACTGTTAATTCTGTATTATATGCACTCTTTGGAATATCAAACTGTTCATTCATTGCTGTGCTGCAAGCATAGTATTGCTCACACTGCACTCTGTGTATGGTATAGCTCACACACACATATCTACATTGGCAGCTTTGTTTTGCTTTATCTAATTTTCATATTACTTTTTTTGTTAGATCTTTTCAAATTAGCATGTCTACATTATTCCACATATGTATAATTTTAATTATTATGCATAATTTTATCTAGAGTGAATTTTCTTTTAATATTAACTAATTTTATACATCACATGATCACCATCTCTTATACTAGCACATAATTGTTTATAAACAAGGCAAAACTCTATACAGTAGTGCCACCCTGTGCCAACCAGAGTAATCAATGGATGCCAGAAGGTTTGCATTAGATCCTAAGATCTAGGTGCAGTGCTCTCAGATCCAAAGCTCCTCACTGACGAAGGCCACAAGCCAGAAACTAGTCTGGGGATATTGGATGAGTAGGCATTAGATAGGAATTTTATACACAAACCTTCTGGCATCAATTGATTACTCTGGTTGGCACTACTGTATAGAGAGTTTTGCCTTGTTTAATTTTATACATACACTCATGCAATTTTATTTATCATTTTTAAACAGTTTTTAGTCAATATATAACAAATATCACATGATCACCATTTATTATGCTTGCTTATAACTGTTATTAAAACAGGCAAAACTCACTATACATATTGCCACTCACTGCAAGCTAGAGTAATCCATGGATGCCAGAAGGCTTGTGCAGAAGGCATTAGATAGGGATTTTATGCACAAGCCTTCTGACATCCATGGATTACTCTAGCTTGCAGTGAGTGACAATATGTATAGTGAATTTTGTCTGTTTTATATAAAAAATACAAATAACAGTAATAACATTTATGTTAAAACAGGAATCCCAATTAAATATGAATACCTAAATAAATATATAAATTCATCTGTATTTAGTTTTGTACATATGAAAAATTGGAATGCTCTTGATAGCTGATGAGTGTTTAAGCTTGGAAACAATTGTTCTACAAAGTGTTTGTTTAGATAATGTTATACAGCAATTCAGATATAAAGTGGTGCATAATAGATTAAATTACTAAAAATTATTAGAAGTAATTTTAATACATATATAAATATATTAAATTTGCAGAACAATCCTTCAAAGTTTCATAAATCTTGAGTTATTGTCAATGTACTTTTCCCAGACCCTAATTTTTCTCATCTATATACACATAGAAGAGCCTTCATTTATTAGATAAACTAAAGATTTGAAACATTTGAATAAATACACTCAGGTTGATAATCCAACAATTTATTTATATGTCTTGATCATGGCTGTTTAATTAGGAAGTTTTAATGTTTTAGCATATAGTGTATAACCCATCAATAGTTCAATATTAAATATCTTATAATAAGGGGAAAAAAAATATATCCACATTAAAATATTTAAATATAACAGAAATATAAAACTAAAAAATTATATATAATAAATTAATTTCAAATATATCCTATGCAATCAATTTTTAACATTTGTAATACACTCTTCCAAAGTTTGTTATTAAATCATGAGCTAACTATCACCAATGTAAAATATTGCAGATAAATCCATATAAAGTATACATGCATTTTATGAAACATTTTTATTCTTATATTTTAATTATAATCTTGACTTAGGAGCTTGAATATTTTAGCAAGTGATTGTGCATATATATATATTGGACCATAAATAAAGTTGGGACTCCATCTTTATTGTTAAAAGAAGGTTGCCTTGATAACAAATTGGGTTAGTTGATTGGGATTGTCTAAGTGTTGACTGATTTCTATGAATTTCTTTATATATTGAAACGGAATATTTTGCCGTGCCAGATTTGTTTCACCTAGGTTACATCCTACAACCAACTCTAAATCACATGCGACTCCTTGCCCAAGTTCAAACCTTAAAGGTGCCCCAATAAACGTCTATATGTGTGTATATGTATAACACACACATATAATTAATGTCAGATATCTAATTATTACGTACAGATTAAAGTAATTTAATCTGTAATTAACTCAATTTAATAACTTAAAATTATTAAAATCGCATATATATGGGTGAATCATACATATTACCATGATACATATATATATAGGACATATTTTGTTATTCGTTATAGTTTATAAAATTTATTTCTAAAATAGTTTATAAAAAAAGGAAAGATAATAAACAAAACAAAAAAAAAGATCACGCGATTCAAATCTGGTTGAGAATCGCGTGTTAATTGACGTTTAAAAGGGTATTAAAACAATAGTTAGTTGTTAAAACACGTTTAAAAGGGTATTAAAACAATAGTTATTTGTTAAAACATTCCATCTCAAAAACAAACACCTACCCAACTTTGAAAAGTATTTTACTAAAAGTGTTTGTTTATGAAAACCTTACTTAACATGGCTTTATTAACACTATTTTGCAATTAGCATTACTTAGGAATTGCTTTAACTAGATTTAACCTAGATAAAATTTTGTTTAAAATTCTAATTAAAAAAAAAAGCTGATAAAGGGTTTGAAAGTTTGTTGTCCGAATAATAATAAATTGTTTATAAAGAACTATATTTAGATTAAAATTCATTTAAATTATTTTAACAGTTTTTTTTTAAAAACGTATATATGTATTACTAATATTTAATTGGTTTACTTAAGCTTTGTTTGTTGTGAGGTGATTTACATATGATAACCAGTTGACAATTGGAACTTATGCTTATATTAAGATCATTATGCCATAGTGATTATCATGTATACTATACTGACTATGTTCATAATCTGGTGAACCTCCTAGCAAACTTAATTTAATTAAGATAGAAATCCCACCACATACAGTCATACAATTACTGGTTGGTAAATGAATATCTAATTATTCTTAACTAGAGGGTAAAATAATTAGGAAAGAAATACATAAACTCTCATTACATGACTATTTTGAAGAATATTGTCTTCTCTTTCAGTGTTCATATGCAATGTGACATTTAAAGTCTATTTTATATTTTCTCTTTTTATATACAACTAATTGTGGTTGTTATAATTATAATCCAGAATTTAGCTATTACATATATATTATTTTCATAATGAATTGATAGAGGTGTTTAAATCTTTTATTATAATGATTTCATTTAAGGAGATACTATTTTATATTCATCACAATGTGATTAGACTAATGTGTAGCAGTAAAAAATAATGGATTTGCTAGAATTTCAAGTGAATAAAGAAAAATAATATTTAATAATAATAAAGTAATTAATAACACGCTGATGTGCTGCGGTGAAACTTTTTTATACAATAATTTCTGTAGGCTTTCAATATCATAATTTCTGCAGACTAAGCGTTTTTAGAGTTTTGTTACTCCATAATCATAGTCTCTTAGACTTAGATTATTAACGTCATTATATGCAAATGTATGCAAAACTACAGAAATTATTATATAAAAAAGTTTCAATCGTGTTATTAATTACAAAATAAAGGTGAAATAAAATAGTTATTACAATAATAAAGTAATTAAAATAATATTTTAATGCTATAAAACAAGGGATTTTTTTTTTTTTTTAAATCCCTCGACTTATGATTTATTTAGAATGATTAGTAAAAAAATAATTGAAAACACATTTAGTAATCTCTCTAGTTTTCATAGTTATAAAAATGATAATAAAACCATTATATTTAGGATATAGTCATATTTGAAATATTAATTAAGAATTTTTATTGACTATAATAAATTCCCAAAGTGAGGATATTCAGCACTATATCGATACACATTCCAGCTGTTATGTTGCTTGGCTCGACTTATTTTATTCAACTCAAATTGAACAAATTTGATTATTAAGTAATACATTTGGAGCCACTCCTTTATTTTTTCTTCCCTATATTGATATTACTTCTTAATTATGGAAAATGTATTTGATATGTTATAAATCTGATGTTTCTTATATTGAATTTAAATGTTTTAAATCAAAACTGTAAAAATAAAATAAAGTGAGAAAATGAAAAAGGTCTTTTACTGCTAATCTGACAACAGCTTATTAGGGTATAAGAAATTAACTTATTCTATAGTCATTAAACATGATAACATACAAAAGTAAAATATTCTTTAGCAGCATTCTGATCTTTTCTTTTCCAAATAGTATAGTACTTCATCATACCTTCTGATTGCTGTAATTTTATATATAAAAAATATTTGCTTCAAATTTAAGCCTCATTGTTTGTAATTTATTTTAATATGAAATGAAAGCTGTTTCACCAGTTTCAAGAATATAGGATCATTTATTATCTTAAAATGAGAATTTTTGGCTATATTTGAAACGACTGCTTTTTAATCAGAGCATTCAAGCTTTTAAACATAGAAATTGATGATCCTTATGCACTTCCAATAAACTATATGGTTGATATAAATAAATTCATCTTTGATAATAAAAAATAAAATGCTCCTAAAAATCATTTAATGGGACAGTGACTATCATTTTATACATAACTTTATACCCATGTATAGTTTTGGAACATGTAATACTGTAATAATATTTATTAAGAGTTGGCAGGTTACTACTAATGATTGCCAAGTATTATTATTTGATCATGATACTCTAGTAGATGTGATATGTTGGACTATTTCCATCATCTATGAGTGAATGTTGAATGTATAGAAAATTTTAAACTTTCCAAATACAAATAACTTATTAGTAATAACACACAAATACACTAGTAATTACATGTTTTGAATAATATTATTCTCCACTCTTCACTGTGCATATCAGGCCAGCAACACCTGAAGAAGAGTGGAGAATAATACTACTTGAAACATTGTGTAATTACTAACATGTGTTGTTTATTTGTGTGTTATTACTAACAAGTTGTTTGTATTTGGAAAGTTTAAAATTTTCCATACATTCATAAATGATGGGAATAATCCAATATATCACATCTAATAATATACTATCATCAGAAATCTTCAGGCAAATAATAATATTTTACTGCTTAGATGTTTCAGCCTTTTCCAGAGCCAAAAATAATATACTTTTATAAAATCGTAACCATTAGATATTGTAATAATTTTTATTTAAGAGTTGGTAGAACACAATGGCAGGTTATAACTGGAAGTGATCAAGTGTTTACTGCTTGATCACAGTGCTTTTTGCTGAAAGTTTTTGTATTTAGAAAAGTTGCTTACAGTAGATGTTATCAAAGACAAAAAACTTACAAGTAGATGAAGTTACACACGTAAAATTTAAATAACGGTACAGTCGAAAAAATAAAAAGCTAAGAAATGAAATCACAAAACATTTTAAAAACATTTAAAGACCAAATATCACATGCTTTTTCATATGTTTACTAATATGCTTCCAACTTCAAGAATAGTTTTTTTCATTCTACTCTAGAATCATTTATTTTAAGTTTGAGTATAATTTCATATCCAACTTACAACAAATGGCTCGGAAATAAGGTGAAGAGTAACTATTGAAATAGATACAACAAAAAATAAAATAACAAAAATGAATCTATTTGTGCCTCTTCCTCCTAAAGCACAAATACACTTTATGGATGAGTTTATTAATAGATTTGCACAAACAGATAATTACTTTAGTACAATATTAAGTTTAAAACTGAAAAATTGTAAAAGCACCATTTATGTATGAATATAATTTATAATATATTAAATTATATGCAAACAGATTGTTATAAAAAATTGATTTGAAAGTTAATACATATTTTAACATTTTCAAAACTATTCTGTACATAATTCATACATTCGAGAAATAATTACACATTTTAGGATATTTGTTGCCATTAAAAAAATGCCGTATGGCATAAATATCTTGATAAAATTGCGATTTTATTTACGTATTAGGCATGTTAACAACGATGTCAGTCAGAGCCGACCCAAGAAAAGATGGGTTTGTGTGTGTGTGTGGGGGGGGATGGGTACAATGATAAAAAAATACTTAAATATTTAAAAAAATTATCTTAGTTGCAGATATATATCTAAATCAATTCTAGAATGATTCCCTCCGATAAAAAATTATTTATGGCATTTTGAATGAGGGATTCACTAAATAAAAGCGTTCAAGAAAATAAAAATAATAAAATATAATTCATTGCATTATATGAACAGTATTTTATTTTATTTACTTAAATATTGTTACGATAAAATTGCTTATTTATTATAAATTAAAAACACGAGTTTGTGCAATTTTATTGAATCAATATTTATTAAAACACAATAAAATACATGTAATGCAATATATAAATATTATTTCTTTGATTTTTTTTTTGTGAGTTCTAATTAAATAGATAAAATAGTTAAAGAAAATAATCATTCTTGACTTGAATGTTTTTTCATTATATTTTTTAGTCATAGGCGAAATATTCAAGTATACATGTTATACGTAACTAAGAAATCTACACTATCGCACGTGATAATCATTGTAGATCAAATTTCAGAATTTTCGTAAAAAAAAAAATAGTTACGTTTAGCCTTTAATAAAACATTTTATTTTTTGATTTTCACAGAAAATGTAAATCATGCTTGCGCAGGGCTTGCGGTTACACCACCCTCGAGCTGAATCTAATGTTAGTTAACAATTTCTTATCATACATTTAAATTATGGAATTGTAGGAAAAGAACAATTTCTCAATGCTTATTATAATACTTAACATACAACCAACTTCCTATCAGAAACTAATGTTGTTTTAGCTTTTGTACTGATAAAATATAAATTGACTTTGACTTGGATAACTATTAAATTTTTTACATTACGGATATTCAAACCTGAAAGTTTTTGGTATAATAAGTTAAAATTCTCAGTTTGATTTGTATTTCAAATGATCTATTAGCATTTAATTTTTACATTTTATTTTTTCAATTTTTATGTTTTTAAAAGGTGAGATTTATAAAATCAATTAAATAACAATGTACTTCGGTACAATATATATATATTGTGCCCTTTTCTATAGGTTATAATTGGCTCACCACAGTAAAGTATTAAAAATTTTAAATTTTAGAATATGTTCTCTTGATGTGTTAGTTATATTTTGTTAATAATGTCTTAAAGTACAATTTAAAGCTAAATGAAAATACGTAATGCATAAAAGTATAATGAATAACCTTAAAATAGTTAAATAAAGCTAAAAATATTATTACATATGGTTGCAAAATCTAGCCATAATAAATAACACAGCTATAAATATTTTAAAGTATGTTTAAAAGTTCAAATTTAATAGTCTTAAACTTATAGTTAAATAAATGTTATATTTATTTTTATAAATCATATTTAATAATTATAATTAATATCATATATTTTAAAAGTAAATTTTATGGTAGTGAAAGTTGTATTTAATTCTATATTTTCTAAATTATTCTTCCAAATTTTGTATTATTGTATTATTTTATTTAATACAATAAGGGTAGCAATTTATTATTCCCAGACAGAAAAATCAGATATGGTCTGTCTTGGTTCACACACTTGCTTGCTAATGTTTATTAGTAAAGTTCAAAATATTGTAAAATTGCATTATAGAATTGGATATAATTATTACCTATTATAAAAGCAAATAAAGCAAATATTATGTTAACTCTCGTATAAAATGTTTTAAATAATGTAATAAAAACGGATAATAAAAGTTAAATATTTTGTTTTAAAATATAATAGATAAATTAAATATTAAAGGTGGGACAAATTTATTAAATATTGTTTTAAAAAAAAGTTATTTTAAATATTTAAGTAATTTAGTAAAGTAATAATTGATCTAAAAGTAATATTTTAAATAATATTCTTAAAGTTTTAATATGTCATATTTTTTATTTTGAAATTTAATTGTGTAAGTTTCTAACATAATGCAAATTTGGTATCAAACCAAAAGTAAGAATCAACCAATAGAATGATGTATTTTCTAGGATATAAATACTGATTGCATGGGGTATCAGTGTGTGATTAAAAATGTATTAAAGTTAGCAGAGATTATCTCAGTAGCTATCAAGGTGATAGTAATTTTAATTTTATTATTTTAGTCAATTTTAAGTGCTCTTGTACAATTTTATTTGCAAAGCTAATAGGTTATTATTATTTTAAAAAGTATTTGCAAAAAGTGAGTGTAAAAAATAAAAATATTAGTAATAATTTCATTTAATATGCCTTGCTAATTTTAAAGTCCCATTATCAGGAGTATTCATCAAAATCTAATACATAACTTCACAATAATAAAATGGATATACCAATAAGTAAAACGTATTCAACTTATAATATTTTAAAAATGAGTATAATATTTATTAATGCAGTTTCAATAATATTGAACAAGAGGACTATTCAAATGAATAAATTATTGTGGACATTGTATGGGAAATTCATTAGAAAAACTGTTTGCCGATTAAAAGTAAAGACACATTATTTTATATAGTAAGATAGTCTTGTCCAATATTAATAAGCAAGAGAACAAGTATACTTTATAATAAATTTATGGAAATATAATGTATAAGAGTAAATGTTATACCCTTTTTGAAGGAAACATTTAAAATATCTACAAGAAATTATTTTAAGAAAAGACTCACGGAAAATATTTTAGAAAAGTGTATGTTAAGAAAACCTGAGGCATATGGAGGGTTAATACACATATATATAAAATTGTTTTAAAAGCTAATAATTTAAGACAAGAAAAACCTCTGAATATGTAATAAATAACAATAAATTTCCTTGAAGAAGAAACCTATAAAGAAATGAACATGTTAATAAATAAAATGTGGAATTATGGAAATAAGTAGTGTGCAAAAGTGTATCCGGATAGTTTAAGCTAAACTGAAGGGACAGGATGCATCGCCCAGCTAATAAGGAATATTTTAGAATAGGAGCTTCAAGTTATTATTTTAATAATATAATTTTATTATGATTTCAATAATCATCATTCTGGACTATAGAAGTTATAAACTATTATTCTATTAACTATTCTAGGATGGATTGATTATTATTTATTTAATTTTCCAAGATTTTAAAAGACGTCGTAATATTTTTTATTATTCATTTTTTAAACCTGAGATTTTTTTACCGGAAGTTTGGACGGCACTTACTGCAGGAAACGTATTGTCTTGTTCATCATCATAGCAATGGGAGAGGTTATAGAATTACTCTTGAAGTGAACATTTAAAAAAAAAAACTTTTGAGAAAGAAAATGGAAATATTTGGACTTATAAAAAAACATTTGTTTCAGCTGAAGTTTATGTAAATATGATTTTCATTTATTACTATTTATTTTAAATGTAAATTTTCTAGTTAATAAGAGTAGGAACATGAACATTAATTATTGATAATATTAGAATCCTATAGTATAATAATTTAATAGTTTAAATAGGAACATTTAAGTAAAAGTATAAATGTATTTTCATGTAATGCAATGTTATATCTAGTTGATGGAAAAAGAAGACTGCAAAAAGTGATGACCAGATAATATCACTGGGTAATAGTTAATGAATATTGATATTTTATGATGTATCTTTTGTTTTCTTTTTAGATTGCCTATGAATTATAATGAATGGAAGTATAAATGTTTTAATTATATGTAAATGCATTTGTACAACCCTTTAAACATTATAAGATTAAGATTTATTTTGGGAATATGCATACTATAATTTTATACTAGTAATATAACCCAACATGATAATAAATATTTGTGTGATTCTTTTAAAAACTTTCATATTATTGGATGTTCAAAGTATTTATATGATTAGTTTGTATATGTTTTAGAATATAGAATAAGGAAGTAAGCAAACTTTTCTTGTGGATCAGTGAGATTGCTCTAATTATAAATGAATTTTATTTATTGTTTTGAATATGCAAAATAGTTATTTTGTCGATGTAAGATGTGATAAATCTTTAGGAAAAAATGATAAGATAGTGACTTGGTATTAATATGGTGAACATAAACCCAAGATGATGTTATAATAGGATGTGATGAGGGAATATGAATATTTTATAATCTTCACAGATATACAGTACAGTTAACAGTGCCCTGTAACTGATATATTTATTTTGGTCAGTGTCTATTCTCTTTAAGTATTGATGTTTTAATAAAGCTGAAGGAATAGCTTGAGATCATTAATAGTATTGAAGGACTTTGGACAAAATAGGTCAGGCCTCTATTTCTTATAGATACACTGCGCCATGATATTTTTGATATATTCTATGAGTTATACTTGAGTTTTTCTTCCCTAGATCCTACACATCTATTCACTATCTAGATTTCCAATGTAACTACATCATTCAGTATGATATATTTGAAAGAAAAAAAATAGATAATTTAGAGTTTAAATATGCTATCATTTGAATGAGATAAGTTCATTTACTTAGAAGAAGTAGAATCTGTATAAATTGGAATTCAAAATCCAATGAATCCTAAAAGGAAAAAAAAGAATCATAGGATATTTTTTTTGGGATTTATTTTGGAAGTAAAATAAAATTTCAAGAATAAAGTATATAAAACAAAGTTGTTCTTCAAAATGTTAAATAACTTTTAAATGCTTTATTTTGTCTTTAAAATAAGTATTGCATATTTTAAAAAATATAATGTTATAAAGTAAAAATGATATAAACAATAAGCATAGGTATAATTTTGTAATTATCAAAAAATAGGGAATATATTGGTAATTACAACTATATAATATTAAAGTAATATTAAATGGGAATATGTTATATTTAATAAACATAGTGTGGTAAACAACAATATCCACAAAATCTAGTAATAAATTATTAGATCGATATTTCATGTGACATCTTTTAACATTGCAAATGAAAATTGTTTATTTTTTTAAAAGATCCATACTCACAATAATGTTATTTTTTATGTTTTCCATAGTATGTTTCTATGGATGTTTTTTTTTTTTAGAAAGAAAGGTATAATTAAATAATATTTAAAGATATGATATATTTTTTAATAAAAATAAATAAATGTAATTTATCATAAGTTTAATTAGAAAGAGATAAATAAAATGGTATTATTTTATTATTATTGTTTTAAGCCAGAATGAAGACTGAAAAATAATTCTAGATTGTTTTTTAATAACTAAGTAATAAAAAATGTAAAGCTGTGTAAAGTGAGGATATCCAATGTAAATATTGTAAATAAATTGTTTATTTTATTTTATTGTTAATAATAAACTTTGTTAAATTTGTTTTTCAAAATTTGTGTGTCGTAACTGTTTTCATTTTCCCATTACACTGCATGAGACCACTCAATACACCCAGAATAATAGAAACAAACATATAATTTTTGCACAAAGATAAATAAAGAATTATTTTAAGAATTCAAATATTTTCTTGGTATTCATTTAATTAAGTAATCATATTTTTACATTATCTTATGGTCATAAATTAGTTATCATAATAGTATATCGAATTATATGCTATCCGTTGCCACACACCTTTATTTGTCAGATTATAAATGCTACCACATTTTCTTACATTATTATATGGAAATAAAAGATTATATCATAGTATTTTATTATTTTATTATAGTAAATAAAATTATAGTGAAAAGAAAAGATATATAAAATTAGTTCATACAATGAAGAATATTATTATTATTTGTTGTTATTAGTTTAAGTGTAGTAAAGTATAACATAAAAATCCCTTCTCACGTTTTACTACAGCGATTTAATTAACTTAGAATAGTTTTATGAACCTGAGATTTTTATTGAGCTAAATTATTATAAATAAAAAGATTAAGATTAAATTATTAGTTTAATCTTAATGAATAGGATTTACTAAAGTCATAAGAATAATATAAGTTTGTTATTTGAAATAGTAATAAGGGGGGATAATGTTCTTATGCCATTGAGGTAGTATCCTGTGGGATATTGGCTCAATGTAATCTTTCTTGACACCTGTATTTCACTTCCAAGTCTCATGATAAAATAAATATTTATTATTTATTTTTATAAACTGAACCTTTTTATTATTTTGCTAATAGAATGTTTAATATAATGCAGGATATTTTTATTTATTAATTAGTGGTATTGAACCAAACGTAATCATTAACTGAGCTAACCGATTTTATTTTATATTTATATTGCCAGGAAGTGAGATGCACAACAACAGATTAGTTTAGAATATATATATATATATATCAATAATAGCTATAGTCAGCTTATGACAATGTGTACCATCCTGAATATTTCAGATGCTGAAATTATGTTATAGATACAGCCACAAGAAGAGAACAATCTTCAGGCAAGTGCTAACTGAATTCATCCAATGAGTGATACTAATATTAAAGTAACCAAGAGGTTAAGATGTTGGTTAGTCAAAAGTTAGGCATTGTTTCTTTTCATCTCATTCTGTCCTCTTCCTTTTATTCTCTTATCTTGCTAAATTCACTCAGATTTGTATAAAGCACAGATATCATAAAGTTCTCATGCCATAAATTATATTTCTGCATTACTTGTGATAATGAGATTATGTGTTTGTGCAAACAGATTTTAATCTTTTAATTTCAGACAACGATTATGACTCCAATTTTTATTTTTTTTTCTCTGTATGTAAGAATGTTTAAGAATATAAATATGCAATGATTTCAGCATTGAGAAAGCAATGATAGGAACAAGTTTAGCAGATCAGTGTATTATTAATTGTAATTTTTCACAAGGCAGTACAATCAATAATAAGGCATTTGGAAATTAATTTGAAATAAAAATTTCATTCAGCAAATGTGCAACCATATTTATGAATTATCCTGCCTGCCATAAAATTGTAAAAAATAGGAAAAGATAGATTCCTCATTAAACTGATAAAAATAATTTTAGTACTACTAATCATAATGGTGAAAAACATATAATAGTAATAAAATGAATAAATATATTTCATTTTTTAAAAGTATTAGGTGTCAAGAATTGCAAACTTTGTTTGACGGGGATTCTTCAAAAGCTAAACATAGGAAAATGTTTGTCATTAAAAAGCTGTCAAAATTTAGTATTGACATAGCTGTTCTTAGAGAAATTTATTTTCCACAGAAAAGATGTTTATAATTGAACAGCCAAATGGAAGCTCTTCAAATGAAAGGAGTCTAATTTCTAGATGGATCAATAAAAATATAAAAAATATTAAAAACTGTTTGCACAATGGTATTTCTGCCAGTTTTATCAGTGTTTAAGCTTCAATGTAAGATTTAGAGAGCTTAAGAAAGTCTTTATTCTTTGCTCAATGTTATTATTATAACATTACCATTACAACCTAATATTATCTTCTTGGAGACTTTAATGGAGAAAGGCCGCAGTAGGGAGTGCTCCAAGGATGATTTTTTATTAAAAAATCCAACAAATTATGGACTCAGTTTGATGAATTTTATTAATTTGGAAAATTGAGTGATTCCTATTGGAAGTATATTAATGGATTTACTTTAATAATCGATAAACTTCCCAATATGATAATTTCCCCTGAAAAAGGGAACCCGATGACTGGAAGTTTTGAATAATCACAGTAACTTGCTTTTGTAACCAAATGCTTCTCAATCTAGTGGAAGCCGATCAGTAGGCTCTATTTTTTCCTTGGGGAAGTGGCATTCTATATTAAAATTATCCTTAAAAATCTTGATAGTATATTATGAGTTTGTTGGAAGTAAAAAATCTTTAGTGAGTGAAGGCTAAGTCCATTAAAAAGTTTGGGTTTTTGTAATATGTTGAGGCTGATGACAGGAGTCTTACCTCCCCAGCAAAGTTTTCGGTATAAGGTTTCAATTTATTGGATAAATTTGCATGTGGGGGGAAATCCTGCTAGATAATATGTTATTTTGGGCAATATTATAGCATTAAGTAGTGCTAGCTTCCCCAACAAAGACAGGTAGACCTTAGTGATGTTACTGTAAAGTTGACCTTAGCTAGTAAGAAAGTTTGAAGTTCTCTTCTTATAATGGATGGGGGGAGGTTAGGGGGAAGCCAAGGAATTTCTGAGGGGGGCTTCAAATCCACCTGGTATTTGCTTGCCTGATAGGATTGATCATATGACCAATTTTGTTCTGTTTACTCTGAGACCAAATTTGCAAGAAAATTGGTCCAGGAGTTCCTCAAGCCTAGTGAACTCATCCCGAGATGAGAGGAACACCACCACATCATCCATATAGGAAATATGGAAAATGCTTTCCCTCAGCATAGGGATGGCTATCCCAGGAAAAAAGCCTCAATGATTAGCAACAATGGGTTCAGATAGGCTGTGAAAAGGAGAGTACTTAGTGGTGAGCCCTGAGGGATGGGAATATAGGGCTGAAATCCTAGAGGCACTCTACCATTGAGAGAGAAATACCTCCCGATTGTGAAGCAGGTTTTCTATCATCTGGAGATATGCTGAAGGCATTCAGAGTTTCTCCAGCACACTAAGTAATACTTTGACCCTGATGCAATCAAAGGCCCCAGCAAAGTCAAGTTGAACAGCAATCAGTCGGGACATCTTTCTCCTGCAAACATGATCAATGAGCAGGCAAAGGTGGCTGACAGCATCGGCAGTTGAGCTCCCCTTCTTGGAAAATTGGTATGAGGACAATTGATCTATGATGTTGTCTTGGATATCCTCTTTAATTAGGCCTTCGATTGTCTTTACTAGTAAGGGCAACATCAAGATGGGCCAGAGGTTGTCCAACTGATGTGAGACTTCCCATTTCTTAATCAGGGGAACCATGGTAATTGAACACATTCCATCAATTTTCTGGGTGTCCTCAGCCAGAAAGTCAATCATTCCTTTGATTATTGGGATGGTAAAAGCACGAATGTGAATGAGTACAAACTTGGGAATGCCTTGTAGGCCAGGATGAGTTCTATCTGGGAATGATCTTAAATTTTGATAGGATCCTAGATTCAGTGATCTTATGTGGAGTTGATTCCCTGTTGATGAGATTCCTACATGAACTAGTTACTCCCAGAGGCTGGAATTTTCTGTAGTAAAATTCATGAACTTTGGCCAATATGGAAGAGCCAGTGTGTTCATTGCCCTGCATCTTTATTGACCTAGGGGCCCTAGATCTTTTGCCAGAGTCCAGGGCCTGTCTTAGGTATCCCCTGGTTCAGCAATGTTGGTGATGAAGGTATTGGCAGGCTCTCTTAATTGAGAGGTACTCAGCAATGGCTCCTTGAGTGTGCTTATACTTTGTCTTTAGATGCAGAATGAGACAGTTTGGGCTACATAAGGAAGTGAGCTGAGCTCTCTGGCAATGGAGTCCAGTTCATGAAGCATACGAACTGGACTCTTGGATTAAATTGTACATTTATTGATTAGGTGTTGGAGTGTGTCAACAAAAGCCCTCCAAGCAGCCTGTGCAGGAAGTGAAATTAGCTGTAACCGATTAAAGGTGATATAAGCTTCTGATATCAGCTGGATAGTAATATTGCCCTTAATAAGCATACAAATGGTTCATGGTAGTTCGTTAATGATCTGTGAGACAGTTCTCAGGTTGACTCTAACTTCTAAGGCAAAGTGGTCTATAGAAAATACTGCAGGTCATAGATGAGCTTTTATAATTGGTGAAAAAGAGGGAGAAAAGAGGACGAGGTCAATGAGTGATCTGGACTTTTGAATGTAAAATGAAAACGCAGTTTGAGGGAAGAATCTCCTTCCACTTCCCATTTGTTGATTTAAAAATTGTGTAAATATGTTTTGACATTGTTCATAGGTAAGATTAAAATCTCACATTCTATGCTTACTAAAACAATAAAATGAATATGAACTTTATAAGAAGTATAAAGATAGAAAGATACAAGTTATAATTGACAAATTAGTAGGTTATTCTTTTATATAATTGACAAATTAGTAGGTTATTCTTTTATATGACAATGATATTAGTTAAACAGATATGTGTAGGTATGTGTAAGCCTGTACAGTATATTAATTTAAACAGATAAATTAAATGACTGTTTTCAATGATAATATCCATTCAACTAGCTTATTTAGATTTGAACAGAAATATCCAGCTTAATAAGATTAAAACTGCTCTTGATACATCTTAAAAATGAAAAGTTTATGAATGCTGATGAGATATCTAGATAAAGTTTTAAAATATTATATGTTGGCTTCATTAATTTTGGAATTCTTAGGAATATATATACTCATGAATTTGTGCCATAACTTACAATAATTAAAGGAAATAAAAAAGTCTACAGAAATTATCATGAAAATATCACTATTAGCCACTGTAATAAAAGTATCAACAAGGATTCTATTGAAAAGGTTGCCTCACATTTTAGATGAATATTTACTAGAAACTCAATATGATTTTTGAGAATATGATTTTGTTGCCAGACAAATTAAAAAAAAAAAAGACATGAGAGAAAGCATTTTTATATTGGTTTTTATCCATTTGATTAAAGTATTTGATTCAGTTAATAAAAAAAAAGTGGAAATGTTTGAAATTATTATCATGTGAAAAGAAATGTTATTATAGATGTTGGAAAATTCAAGATATTTAAAATGAAGCTTTGTTTTTCTTTTTGTTGACAGTAATTTTTGGAACAGTTTATAAGTAGCTTAATAAAACAATCATCAAGATGCAATGTGAGTTTGATAGTATAATTTTAAATTCAAATCGATTACCACCAAAGGAAAGAACATCTTTTAGCTTATTTATTTCCTAAAAACTGTTATTCTTGCTAATTAAAATGATGATATACAGAAGATTTAATATTTTGAAAGCAATCTATAAATAATTTAGTTAAGTAATTAATGGTCAAAAGATCAAGTGCTTTATCATATTGTTATGAAAGAAAATTTCCAACATAATTTCAGTGGTGATACACTTAGATAGTGAAATACTGCTGTTGCATTTAACAAAGAGTACTGTAATTACCTTAGCTAAATTAATTACATATAAAACTGTTACTCTTCCAGATTTATTGAATGGAAATGACACGTATCCTCTATTATCATAATTTATTTAAAAAAGCGAATAGCTTTCTTTATTGCCTGGAAATTCATAAATTCAAGTGCCAGAACTGCAAGCAGCACTATTGATCCTGGGACCTTCCAATTGAAGCATTCTGCATAGTTTTTTGCAGTGGTAGAGCATCTGACTTGGGGAATTAGATTCCAGAAATGATTCTGGAACTAACAGATCTGGCACTCAAACTTCTTATGAACTATTCAAATTAAAATAATCTTACAATGTATACTTTATCTTGTTCATAGTCAAAGAGCCAATGATCCTTGTGATCTTGGGCTAGTGCTAGAGCAATAATGGTTAATTTTATGTAGGGATTTATGTTTGGATATCGACATAACTCTCGGAATGGTGCAAAGATCAAGATCACCTTTAAAGTCCTTTCACTGTACTTTGTTTTTTTATATTAGAAATTAATGTATAATAGAGTTGTTACTATCATGTTACCATATGGCCTGAGTATTGACAATGGTTGCATATATCAAAATCTCAGCATTTTTAACATTTTAGCACTTAATTATGTGCATGCAGAGAATTATTGTATATCATGTTCTATAATTGGCATTGACTATTGAATCTCTCTTAAGTTCAGTCATAAAGGATGACTATTTATTATTGTTGTGGAATGGTGGTGATGCAGTTTGTAACATATAATTATTGTTATTCCCACACATAGCAAATTTCAGACTTAAATGGAAAGCTTCAATCTTCTCTACCCTCCAACTCCCTTCTAATGACATTGTTTAGTATAGCCAATATACTTATATCTGAATATTACATATTCTGCCTGTATCTGCCCATCCCTCTTTTATGTATCTAAATGAACACATTAAGATCCTATATGTGAGGGGTCAGAATAACTTTGAAATCGACATGGGTATAACAATAACATTGACAACATCAAGGGATCTGAGTGTTGCATCATTGGATTTTCAATGATATGGATGGTTGAAGAGGTGGAGAAGATTGAAGCCTGTCCATTAAAGTTTGAAGATTTGTTATCTTAATATAAACTTAGCACTGATTGTATATATGTGTGGGTATGATGATTTGGACCAACTGATGAGTGCTGGTTCATCACAAAATACGTTTATTGGAGATTATTTATCTTATTCACATGTATATGGCAATGCATGTGTGTATATATATACAAGAAATACTATTGGTTGCTATTAGAATGATTATAGATATATATATTTAAAAAAGGAATTAATGTGTTTTATGGAATTGGGAAAAGCACTTGAAAGAGTAAACTAAATAAACTTATGACCATCTTGAAAAATAAAGGAGTATTTTGGACAAAAAGAAGATTGATTTGGAATATGTATACTGGATAAAAAATAAGAATCCAACTGGAAAATAATGAATAGGAAAAAGTGAGTATAAAAAGAAGTGTTAAACAATGATATTGCATGCCACCTGCACTTTTTAATATTTATTTATAAGTTATAGTATATAAATTTTTAGAATGTGAATGAGCTAATATTGAAGATAGAATAATAATAAAAAAAAGATTTGCAGATATGATTCTTAAAATTGAGGATGAAAAGATCCCCCAAGATATATTGAATAAATCAAAGGAAAAATATATGTAATATGGATTGAAGATTAATGTTGAGACAAGAAATGTTTATAGATAGTAAAAATAGAAAAAAAATAAAAATTCATATTCTTGATGTAAAAAGCAAAAATGAAGTTAAAAAAATAGCTTTGGCAAAGAAGACATTTATTAACAGAAAGAAAATATTTTGTGGATCTTTGAACAGAGAATTAAGAAAAAAGATTAATTGCTATGTGTGAAGTGTATTATTAAATAATTGCAAAATATGAACAATGAATAAAAGAATTAGGAACAGATTAGATCCTTTGAGATGTAAAGAAAAATGAAAAAAAATTAATTGGATGAATAAAATCATAAATGAGAACATTTTAGAGTAAATTAAAAAAAAAAGAAGATTGACAGAGGAAATTAAGGATTAAAAAAACTGGAATGAACATACACTATAAAAAAATTGCTTAATGAAGTATGTTTTGAAGGGAATGGTGACTAGAAAAAAAGGAAAGAAGATTGAATTTGCTGGATGATGTATGAGATGGGAACAGATATATGATGTTGAAGTTCTATGGTAATGAAGAGAATTGGAAAAATGGATGAATTGGCTGCGTAATTGTTTTCTGGATCTGTCCACAGGACAAAGCTCTCTCTCTCTATATCTCTATCTCTATATTGTAACTGGTCATCCACAGGACAAAGCTCTCTCTCTCTATATATATATATATTGTAACTGGTCATGCACAACCCCTTTATTACCTCGGTTGACACAATTTCCTGATGAGCATGTTGCAGGAAGGAACTATCGATTGGCATTCCCCAATGCAGATGTTATCCCCCCTAAAACAATATTTCCTGCTCATCAGAGGATGTAGCACCACAGAGACTGGAAGCATCTAGACATTTCTGGGTTTGGTTTTCCAAATGATGCCACTAGAGTTCCAGCTCACTACAACCTGACTTACCTAGGTCTAGTTATGCCAGACATAGCTCAGGAGGCATAAATTCTCATGAGCAAGTTCAATGAATGATAAGTGATGCAAAAAATAATAGAACTTAACAACTGGGTAACTAAAATTAATTTTAAGTAACAATAATTTATTTAATAACAGGTTTAAATAAATGTCCATCAAACAAAATATTTCATTGACAGTCCCTTGTATCTCTTTGGACTACTTCCAATAACATTTTTATATGACTTAAAGAATGTAATTTGTTGAGAATATAATAAAGTCCTTCTTTCAGTAGTTCTTTAACAGTTTACATCTTTAATCATTTAGTTAATTCACAGAGAGGAGTGCAATATATGAAGACAACAGAGATAATAATGAAGACAACTGATAGCATTTTATTTAATTCAGAGTTTCACTTAATTCTGATTTGTAGTGTTTTAGGTAGTTGTCACATGTAATGTGGCTTAAATTAACTGATGTATGAAGATATTCTTTACAGACAAGAGCATTTCTATTATTCCAGTTAATTTTAAGTTAGTCAAAGCATAATAAATTTATTTCTATTCATTGTTATCCAAATCCAGGTTTGAATCAACAATTGGTTATTCATTTCAGGGGTTGAATCAGTAGATATAAGCACATTTATATCCATTGGTTATTCAGGTAAAATATGTGTATGTATTTCCATCTATCCAGATATCAATTCATCTTGCACATGCATTTATTTGGTATTCACATATTCTTATCCAGATTTGTCATTAATTCACATTTATATCCATTGGTTATTCAGGTAAAATATAAGTGTATGTATTTCCATCTGTCCATATATCAATTCATCTTGCAAATGCATTTATTTGGTATTTCAGATTTTATAAGACATATATATAACCTATACTCATCACTAACTCCAGGTATATCATTGTACATTTAACCATGACACATTGTTTTGGTATTCTTACTTCTCAACTCATATATATAACATTTTAATTTCGTGTTTATATTCCTTTTCTCAGAGTTTTCAAATAATAAAAACTTTACTAAAAAATGATTTTCTTAATCTTTTAACTTATTTAAGTATGTGGTTCATTATACACATATAACCATTAACTTTTATTGATGTACTAATTCATATTTAAATGTTTGAATTTATTCATAATATAGTATAAATTTACTAGATACATTCATTTTGTATATTTTCTAGTTTTATCTGGGTTATAAACACGTTATTATAATTTAGTTAGTTATAGTTATACTGTAATAGCTCAGTATTTCTGACTCTTCCAGGTATACTTATTTGTATATCATCGATATAAATCGTTATAATCATTCGTTTTTATTTTATTTTAATTCAAATGTCTCTGCAGATGAGAAGTCAATCATTTATGATTTACCTTATTAAAAATGTCTTTTGATTATAGATATTTTTAGTATTTATAATTTATCATTAATAAAACGTATTTTCACATAGCTATATTTATTCATAATTTTCTTTTTAAAAAAGATGTTTTGTTTGGTCTTTTATAAACACATATAAGTATGGAATAACATGCCTTTTGATTATCGATATTTAAGACATTTAGTATTTACAATTTATTATTAATAAAATATATTTTCACATAGCTATATTTATTGATAATTCTCTTTAAGAAAGACGTTTTGTTTCATCTTTTATAAACACACATAAATATTGAATATTTTATAAAATTGTTACCTTCATTTTATCCAGCTTGTTGCTTCACTCCCATATGTGACTGCATTCAAAAAGGGATTATTGTATTTAAGCTGAATGGCATTATTTACTTTCATGATGTTCACCCAGGCAAATCTTGGAGAACCATGGCTTTGGATAAAGAGAAGCTATTACTGATTAGCCTTCCATCATTATGATTTCCTTATTAATATTTTCTTTTTTCATTATTAACAGTGTCTATAAATATTATTTTCCAAGGTTCCTTAAAATCAGCTATCAATTAAATAGTCAAACAACACTTAGATGAAAATTTTAACTCTTCACTTTTCTTACTTTTTTAACTCCTTTTAAAATTTAAAATAACATCTTTAAAAATCTCTTTAAAAATCTCTTTGAAAAGATCTGCTCTGAACTTCCAACTCAATTATTTATACTCTGATCTCTGGATTGATTAAGCAGCACTGCCCACTGTTTCTGATTTGTTGCACAGCTTTCATTTAAGCCCAAGTGATTTTCTCTTCGTAAGGATTGGACACTATTTTTCGTGGGACAGATAAGGAATCATAAGGATAAGCCTTGTTTTCCAATTTGATAAGACTGCCTCAAGAAATTATTACATTTTGTACGACAACATCGTTTCAAAAATTAAAAATGTAATATTTTCAATAAATGCCAGCTTTAAATAAATACGAGTGACGTATTTATATCATAATCAAAAATTATGAAATCAATATGAATGTTTATCTTTATTTTTTTCCTCAGTTCTAGAAAATAATGATTTTCTTGTAAATTCATAAACGTTTTGCTATATTTTTCTAAAAAAATTATAAGATCAACTTCTTTTTTCTACATCTGCTGGTTTTTTAGGTGGGAGGGTAAAATAGCTTTTAGAATACATATACATGTGAAACAGTATTTCTGTTTATATATATATAAAGCCCATTAATTAGAACAAAATTGTAATCATAATATATGTATAATATAAAGCATTTCAATAAGTTGTTACAGAGAATGAGTGAAATTCAAAATATCGTAGCATTTAAACTACAAACACTGTGTCTGATATTTAAATTGTCAGATTTGAACAGTGTGTATATATATATGTTATAATGGAACCGTCGAGTACACCATAAGATGATGTGAATATGACTCAGTAGTTGGATGATTTGAATACAATATGTCAAACAACCTACAACAAGTCATATCCTAAATCCATGATTCAACATCGCATTTGGGTGTGCCAGATACTACAGAATCAGATATGGCATATAACAAAGGGAGTGCATCTCACTACTGTCAGACCTAGGCCTTCGAATAGGATGCTAAAGATATCACAATGAAATGCTTAGTTCCAAATCACATCTACTTTTAGTATTCCAGCTCCTAATTTACTTAAAATATATCAATGTAATTTAGACTAGTGTGTATTCATTACATCTCCCTTTTTGGGCCCCATTACACCACGGAATTCAAACTCAGGGAGTTCTTGCAGTCATCTTTCTTCAGGGATGGACCTACTCAATTATTAACCATATATGCCTGTGTATATAAGCATAGATAAAAAAGAAAATATTGATGATCAATCAATTAGAAGAGCAACATATAATGATGATGATCATCATCAAATCTTTAATGGTGTAAATTCTTAATGATAGTGATGATGAAACTTTTAATAATATGAATGAGTAATGATGATGGTGATGATCAAACATCTAGTGGTGCAAATGCAAAATGATGATGGTGATGATCAAACAGAGATCAGAATGGTTTAAACAACTAAATACGTTTATTAATTACATATAATAATAAATATTTAGAAACAAAAAATAAAATAAATAAATATTCAGTTAACAAGAATGGTCTTCTATCATTGGATGACTTAACACAACAGAAACAAAATAATTCACAGTACAGTATATACAATATGATATTAAATAATTCACTAAATATATACATAAAACTAAAAAAAGAAAAACAAAATGAGAGTTCAGTAATTCTAATACTACCACATTAATATAATTATTAGAATGATATTTATAGGTTGGGGTAAATATATTTATAACTATTTTTTTTATTAAAATATATATATAGTCCCACTCCCATATATGAGCGTGTAAGTCATAGTAAAAATTAATGAAAGATATGAAAAAGTCCATTACTCAAGTGAATTAATTGTGCACTCAGAAATTAAAAAAATTACAAGTAAATATTATTAAAACTTATTAGTAAATAATATAGTTTTGTTCGTCCTAAAGTTTGCCCTCAATGTTAAATATAAACCTTACTTGAGGTCACCTTGATGGATCAATGTTGAATTTCCAGAGGTTTACTTTTATTAAAAATTATACATATTAATTGACTATGATTCCTTTTTTAAAATACATCAACATATGATACATATCCATTTACTGCTCCCACTTTTAAATTGCAGGTGATCAAATTTAAAAATGAATCTTGAGTACACAATAAAAAAAATTACAATATATGAAAATTTCAAATAGAAATAATAAAAAACAAAAATAAATAAAAATCACGTGAATCAATATATATATCCTGAGGAAAACAAGCATTCTGTCCACAGTTAAGAGTTTATAAACTTGAATGTTAATCTCCATGCATAACGTTCTTGTTCACCAACTCTGTTGATATTTATGTATTTCATGCTGCTTGGTTAAAACAAACACATACAAATTATCTCTTCTAAATGTATATAAATCCAATGAATATTGATGTTCACCAGCATTTTGTAAAATAGACATTTTGATGGATGACTTTATAATGACATCGCAGCTAGCTTTGGAAACATCTACAGTATTGGTTTTTTACCCCACATACATTGTAATGACCATTTTATCAATCATTATTTTAACCTTTGTCATGTCTGTCTTATAAGTCAATTAATTATTATTTTAGTTAATGATATTAAATGAAGAAAAAAAAGTTAATTTCTACAAATAGACAAACATATTAGTTTATATACATATATACTTCATGAGAATAAGCAGGTATGTAGGATATTTTATTTGCCTACCACTGGGTCTAAATTCAAACATTGTGAAAAAAACTGGGACAAGTATGAAGATTGGTTGTAAGCCAACTCTTACAACGCACACACACACACACATATATATATATATATAACAATAAAAAAGTATTTTTATGCCTGCATAAAATATTTTCATGATTTATCTAAATTAAATGCTTAATTGTATATTATAGAGATTTATTTTCAATACTTATCTTAGTGCTGCTTTATATATGCATTATGAAAGTGATTTAAATAGATATGAAAGTTTTATTTCTAGATTACTCTATATGTGGTCAGTATAATAGTTTTAAGACAAATATTTAAAAGGGATATATTTTATATATTTAAAAGGTATCATAACATAGAGCACCCTCTTGCTATGCCCATGATTTGGTATTTGAATGTCATTGATTTTTTTTTTTAGATTCCAAACAGTGATTTTTTTTCCTTCAGAAAATTATCTCACCACCATTAAAAAAATTATCCAAAATTGTTCAATAAATGAATATCTAGAATATTCCTAGCTATATAGAAAAACAAGAATGAAGGACTTTTGGAATCCTCACCACATGGCATTAGAGAAATCTGGTAATCTATTTTTTTCAATTTTCCTTTGGAAAGTTGCTATGATGGTCTTTGCTTTGCAACAGTTTATTTTCCATTCCCATTTACTTATAATAATCATTTTGAATTTGCATCATGCTATTTTACAAAAAAAATGCAAATGCAGTAAATATTTATATTTAGTTTCATAATTATTTAGCATTGTATATTTATATTCATATGTTTGTATTAGGTTGTAGTTCTGAAGATTTCTGGGGCAATTAAAATGGTAAACTGTAAAAGAGGGTGGTAACTAAAGCATTGTGTAACAGTAGTAAAGTGATGGATGATTTAGTATTATATGGTGTTATTTAGCATTGGTTTCTATGCACAAGGCAGATTGGGTTGTAAGATAAAAAAAAGTGATTACGAATTTATTATTCTTGTGGAAAAAACAAAAATAGTGGTATATACAGCTTACAAGATAGTTTGAAATATAAGAATTCAGTAAAAAATAACCTGCTAAGATTTAGTGATTAAACAGATATATATGATGATGAAAAAGCAAGAGAATATATATATAAAATTATAAATATGTAAAAGGGTAGATATCTAATTGTAATGTGCAATTGACGTGATGTGATAGGTCAGCTAAAAAGGAACAATAAAAAAATTACAGCTTTAAGATTTAAAAATAAGATAAAGGTTTTATTTCTGTAGGGATAATAAATGGAATGAATAAATTTTTTTTTTTTTTTAAAATGGTTTTTACATATAAAATTTCAGATGTTAAAACCAGATCTCAATTAGATTACATATTAGTTCACAACTGAAGCTGAATTTTAAAAATATAACAAATTCTAAGACAAAAAGTAAATGGGTTATTAATATTCTGATGCATCCTTTAGAAAAATAACTATAAATAATAGCAGAGTAAATAACATAAATCGAAACGAAAGTGAGAAATATTTTAAGAAAATTTAAAAAAACTTGTAACACAAATCCTGTTATTTTTAAAATTAAAATTACAGGTTGCTGTATAAAAAATAAAAGAGCAAAAAAGTTTTGTAAAATATAAATATTGCAGTAGACAGAGCAGCCCAAGAGCAGTGTGATGGTACAAGTCATCAGGCCCGCATGGTCTACATCTTTTGCGAAAATATTGTATCAATTGCTAAATGTAACTTTTTTTTTTCTTTGGCCAAATTTATTTAATTAGCAGATCCTACAATGTTGTGTGGTGGACAGTTTTTCAGCTACAAATGTGTATACTTAAATGTTTTGTAATGATTTAGCCATATTAATGTGAAATCAGCATAGGTCAAAAACAATTGTCTTTGTTAACATTTTTATCCATTGAATCAGAATTGACAAAAATTAAAAATAATAATTAAATTATGACAATAACATTAACGATTTGCAATAAAACATTCAGGAAAATAAAATATAATTTTTTACATTAGATGTATTTTATTTTATTTTCTCAAATATTGATTCAATAAAATTGCTCAAATTAGTACTTATAATGTATAAATAATTATTTATGACTTTGTGCAATTTTATTGAATATTAAAATACATATATAAAAAAATTATATTTTATTTTTTGAATTTTTTTTTATTTAGTGAGATCTGACTCAAAACAAATAAATTTTTAATAGAAGTGAATCATTCTTACTTTGATTTATACTAATTGTAAAATAATATATCTATATCTGCAAATAAGACAATTTTTAAAAATAGCTGGGTGTTTTTTTTTACCTTGTATTAAGATCCCCCCACATGAAAACATTGCACTGGCTTCTGATTTTTTTTCTTGAACCAGCTCTGGTATTAAATAAAAATACATATAAACCACTAAACATCACATGATCACCATTCTTTATGCTTACACAAGCTGTAAATACAGAAGCAAAATTCTCCATATAGTAGTGCCTCTCAGTGCATCCATTGATTATTCTGGCTTGCACCGAGTGGCGCTACTGTATAATGGGTAAATTTAGAGTGAGGAATGTAAAATAAAGTGGATAACAGGTTTATCTGGGCATAATTGCTGAGATATTCTTGACTTCATTTAAAGAGAAGCCATAATACATCACATCCTCTGTTAAAAAATACATATAAAAAGTTTAACAAAAAACAGTTATGTTTAACAGATAAAGTTATTTATTTTTTAGTTTATTCATTAGTCAGAAAATAAATGTAGTGAATTAGAATTTTCTAACAATTGAAGTAGAGTTATTGGAATAAAACAACTGAAGCAAGTAATAGTAAATTATTAGTAAGAAAAATGGCTATATAAAAAAATAAGGAAATTAAGTTATTTATAAAATTAACAAGCAATCATCTGAAGAAAAAAATAAAGGAGCAGGTATAAAAATTATTGTTCAATAATTGAATTGTAAAATTTATAACTGACATAAAGCCGATAAAATGTAAAAAAGTAAGAAATTATAGTATTAAAAGATTTAAGAATTAAATGTTTATAATTCTACAATTTGGGAGCGTGGTCAATAGATTTCATCTCAAAAATTATGATTCCTCAAGAGAAAAGATTTGATGCAAGAAAATGTGAAAATTTTAGAATGTTTAGTATTATATACAACTAAAGCATTATTGAAAATAATAAATAGGTGCACTTATAGTAAGTTAGACAACATTGTGGAAAGCATTTTAGAATTAAGAAAGGTAAAATAATTACAATTATAGTAAGTGATGAGAATTGTAGATGAAATATATAGTTAATATGGATTCAATAACCTTGGCAAAGACAACTTTTAAACAGACCATGATTCTGTAGATGCTTCTCAAAGAGTTACATTGAAAAAAAAAAATTATTTACTGCCAGGTAATGTGAATTCTGAACCAGATGTATATATAACTCCCACCATCAAAATTATCTTTTTTGACAGAGTTATTATTTTATATATATTATATATGTATTTAAAAAATGTAGATTGATAGAAAAGAATATTATTAGTAAATTTGTACATGAATAAAAAGATTAAATAGGATTAAAACAATTTTTTTAAAAAAGTATTTGCTTATCTTTTGTTTTTAACATTTATGTAAAAATATTATTAAAGGGTTGTTTTAATAAGGATAGAATTAACAGAGGAATAGGAAGATTCATAGTGAAGATTGTGATGGTCACAGGATAGTAAAATTTTTACAAAATTTGGGATAAAAATTAATACACCTAAGTATAAAGCAATAATTATAAATGGAGTTAATAAAAGATTTAAAATGCTTTGCTCAGGAAGAATTACAGCAGGTTAAGGCATCCAAATATTTAGAAATTTGGCTGATCTATATTGTAAACGTGTCAAACATATTATAATGAGAATTGCTATGGCAAATAGCCTTTGAATGATTAAAAAAGAGAAACAAAAAGGTTGAAAGTTTATAAGATGTAGATTTGAAGGGGAAAAAACAAAATATGTTAAAAGAAAAGAATATTCATGATTGAAAGTGTAAATAGAGATTATTTATTGAACAAATTGTGAAAGAGAAAACTAGAGTGAGCATATATTTATAGGAATTATGAACATGTTGGACCCATGAAGAGTAAAAAAAAAAAATACTTGATAGGTAATTAAAAAAAATAATTATGAGAGCTTGAAGAATAAAATAATTATCAAAAAGATTGGAGCTGGTTGTTTTTGGTAGATAACTAATAATATGTGGGTGTATTTTAATAATGTAAAATCTTATTGATGTATCTAGCTGCAATTTACCCTAAATTCAAAATTACTTGAATCATCAAATCTGATTTTGGATACTAAACATAACAGAACAATTAACACACACACACATTATTACTATTTCTTTGTTTTGCTTTATAAATTGTGATTGTTAGATTGAAATTGTGAATGTGTAAAATGCCTTTGTATTCTACTTTTACCGAAATATATGTATGTTAAATAAAATAATTAAAGTTTAAATAATATAAGAACAAACATGTATTTCACACAGTTTATTTGCTCATTACAAACATATATTTATTTTCCACGATGAGTAACAGGAAACATTAAAAAAATTGAAATATAACACATAAGATCTTCCCCCTTAAAATCCTAGAAGGAAGTGACACCTGTGAAAAATTTCTTTGAGTTATTTGGTTCTTGACCCACCTGATAACTTATTAGAAGAATTTTTCTTTAGATAAACAAATATAAGGTACAGGTATAACATAGCACTAAATAAATGCTATAATTCTTTTTTTAAACAAAATCAAGTGTTATAATTTCCTATTATTAAAAAAAATACTGGCTTAAGTACAATAACTTGAATTCTAATTTTCAAAATTTGGATAACTAATAATTCCTAAATATATATATATATAATAAAAAGTTATTGATAATTTTACAATAATAATTATATATATATATAAAGTATGTGAAGACTTCTGGAATTTGAATCCTAAGTATATCAATGATTTTAAAGTTTTATATTCATTTTAATGGTATAAGAATTTGGTTAATTTGCCATGTAGTTCTAAAGATCTGAATCCATTAAAATTTATGAAGATATTCTAGAGTGGTTAAATTCAATATGTAGGATTGTTCAGATTAAATCTCAAGACCAATGGGAGAATGAAATACACAAGAACAAATTATAATTGAAAATGATGGTCATTACAAAGTACTATAGATAAAAAAAAGGCACATGCAGCACAACAAGTCAGTGAAGTAATCAAACATATCTGAACACTCTAGAGATTATTAAAACTATAGAATTTTACAAGCATAACATTAATGATTGTGATGTCATTTCAAAGGATATATTGTTGATATGTAACATAAAACACTGGCATCAGAAGCATGACAGGTGGATGACTATTATGGTTAGGACAAAATATTTACTTTTTACTATTTATTAAAGGGCTTGAGTACCTCCTTCCAATTATAAACATGACATAAAACTGCTAAGATTTGGATATCTATATACAATATCCTCTTGATATAATCATCAATATACACAAATACATTATCATTGTAAAAAAGTTAAACATTTTGGAAGACTAAATTAATATCACAATGTAAACAGTATTTTCATATAATAATTTTGTCAACTTCCAAGATAAATTCCAAAAAATATTTTCATTAGCTTTCAAATAAGTTCCAATTCATGCAGTCCACACTCTCAAATATTGATAAAAGAGAAATAAAAATGTTAATGATTGCCTTTTCAATCACAATTAAATATTAAGACTCTGTGGACCATTCTTGAAAGATTGACACATTCTAGTATCTTAAAAAAAAAACTCTAGAGACTTTCTCTATGAGAATATTCCTGGATACATTGCTCCAATCAACACAGAATATGTTATGCAAATAATAATCTACACCATATTATAAAAAGTATCACAGATTTTTCATTATTGTGATCAATGTATATATCCCTCATATTGATCACTTTCAGCCATTACTGATCAAATTCAGGATAAATATCTTTCCAAAAGTAATCCAGTTTTTCTGGTCATATAATTCCAGAAAATTTTCTGATTTCATTCATTCATCTCACAACTGATGTTATCTACATTTCTTATAATCTCTTGAAATCAAACATGTCCAGTCTAGCCTTATTTCAACTTTTTAGTGATTTAAATGATGCCAATAATACTTTTGTTCTCTCTGCCAAGTATTTTTCCTATACTCATGTCATTAATCCCAATATAAATTTCTCCATACTTCATTGTATTTTTCAGTCTCTATTGCATTTCTATTAATTAGTCTAAAATCAATATTAGGATTAGAAATACACATTAAAAAATCTTTCTTTTTAAACACATTTACTGTAAATATTAAATTATTTTTGGGGAAATTATTCTACCCAAGTTTATTTCTTGACAAAGTTATTTACATTTTTTAATTTTCTTTTAATTCATTAATAACAATTTTTATACATATTTTTAAAAGCTTCTGAACATTATTCTTTTTGTTATTTATATTTAATCACTTAACTGATTTTATCTAAAAAAACAGAAAGTTATCATCTCTCTTAAGTAGTTACTATTTTTCATTTTAAAAGTTTTTCAATTTGATCTACAAAATACTTTCCGTAAAAAGTTTTCAAAGCAACAAATCACTGCTGTTGCATTTTGTAAATAATTTTCAAAACTAATATCATCCAAAATTTATGTTACGATGCTCCAAAGCTTTACTTGCAGCAAAAATGTTGAAATACCTTTTATAATATTCCAATCTATTTCAAATGGAGTACAATGAAGTTATGACATATGCTGTATTAATATATATATATATTACTTTACCAATATGCTATCCAAAAAATATCTCATCAATCATAAAAAAAAATGCAAACAATCAAAAAATATTAATTTTTTTAAATTTAATACATTTTACATTATGGTAACCATTTTTCCATCTTGGAGCACCATATATAATCCCCTTTAAAAAAACCCATTGAAATTCATAAATTTTTCAATATGGCAATAGCCATATTTCTATCTTGGTGAAAGTATGTCCATTTTACTTTTCATTTTGATATAGAAGTGCTACACATAATAAAATGTTTTCTTTAGAGCTAAAAAATTTATGGAATTTAAGAAAATTCATGAAATATTTTTCTTAACAATAAAATTCAAGTTATAGATTTAATAATGACAGAAAAAAACTGTAAATGTTTAAAGTTTAAGAGTTCAAATTCTGAAATGGGTTACGGTAATTTCAAAGTAGATATGGACTTAAAAATGTCAAAAGAAACTAGAATTATTTTGTTTCTATAGAATAAAAAAAGGTATTGAAAAAATTGGATATTGTCCAAACTATATGTAATTGCAATGAAAGTCAGAATTTCATCATTCATTTTATTTAAAAATATAAAGATAGCAGGTTTTATTTTAATGAATTAGCAAATACACACAAAGTAAATGCATATTTTATTTATTCTATAATCTTAATTTTATCACAGAACATTCTTGTTTCAAATACGTTATTAAGAATTAATTTTGCAGGCAATCTTAACGAGACATTTTAATAAACTTGCAAATAATTTTACTTTTCATTTATCATTGTCCATTCATTCAGTCTGATAAAAGGAATGAATGAATCAGCATTGATAAATGAAAAGTAAAATTATTTGCAAGTTTATTAAAATGTCTCATTATGAGACTGCCTATAAAAATAATTCTTAGCAACGTATTAGAAACAAAAATGTTCTGTGAAATGATTATAATCTTAAACATTACATATTCAAGCATCTGTTTTATGTATGTGCATATTGAAAAGTACTTTTATTAATGCAGTTCAGTAAACAATATACATTCTATTCTAATCAAACATTATCAACAATACACAAACTATTATACATGATAGATGTAGAATAAAATATAATAAATATCGTGACTCCATTGTATATAACTTTTCTTAATACTTGAATGTATACTATTGTCTTATAACCATTTTAAACTCAAGCTTGAGTACAAAGTCTTCCATAGATTATATATAATGAACTTAGCAAAAATATTGTATAAAATTGATCGAATGAAAGGCTTGAATTTCTGATAGCTAGTTTTAAAACACCACTTTATCATAGTATTCTTCCATTCATCATTTAAAATTAAATATGAAATTTATACATCACTTTTTAAAGTTTTAATTGCTCAATTTGAAAATTATTGTAGATGAAAATTTCTTTTTCCATCAACAATATTTCCAGTGCCTAGCATTTTAAAATGACATTATTATATAGACCATTTAGATTCATGGATCTCACTGTTACTTCTAGTGGTCAAACTTCTTATGAATCCCTGAGCAATAAATCATTTGATTATTACTTAAAAAAAAAAGTAAAAATAGCTAGACATTATCATATAATTTTATATATTATAAATTAGTTAAATTTATATATGAACTTCTTCAAGATTTGACTACTATATTATCTTCTACATATAGTAAAACGATGTATTAATTCTTTTGAACATACTGTTGAGGATGGTAATTTTGACTATGAAGATTCAATTGTTAGTTACTGTTGGCACAGATCTAGTTTTTACTCTGTCACAAATAAACTGAAATTTTTTAATTTGTCAGAAATTAAACTACTCTATTATTATAACAATTTTAAAGTTTTTAATCCATATTATATTGTGATTAACAAAATTACTTCAATAAGCTTAAGAAACATTTAATTAAAAAAAATAATACATTTCATAATTTAATTTGAATATTTTACTAATGTGCTCATTCTTAATTTTATTGAGTAAGATGACTAACTAGCCATTCTAAGATTGATTTCTTCTTTATCCAATAATGTATTTAAATTCTTATATGGTTCTAGTTATCATTTACTTGTTAACATCAAAGTTTCTATCTCCTAGAATTAGTTCTGTATTGCATTCATAACTTTCCGCAATAAGACATATCAAACTAAAATCTTTTTTTAATCTTATAGTATTACCATAATACTTTGCTACATCTAATAATATAAGTGAATGCATGTTTTTTTATAACTACATACATTATCCATATCATTGATACTGACTTTGGTAATTCCATCTTCATTAATGTGAGAAATTTCAGTGCCAAAATGCAAATTTATTACTTGCAGCATAGAATGGTATTCTTTCTATAGCTGCACAAGCAAAGGTCTTCAATGCTGTGAAACATGGTAGCATAATGAGTAAATCAGCCCTAAAGATTGTCCATTTGCAATCTCTTTTTTCAATTTTAGATACAAAGAACAATTCTACTGTCTATCTATATTATCTCTTAGAAAATCATCAATTATTTCTTTAATACTGGTTTATTATTTAGAATAATAAATGGAGGAATTAAATTTTAGAAGGTTCGGAGGTTTACTTTACATAACTACCCAAATTTCATTACTAATATATTTATTGTTTTAATTTAATTAATCCAAAATATTATTTTCCATTATGTTTTCACAGATATAAAAACAAAAAACAATTTAGATATTTCTAATCTTTATTTTTATAATTAAAAAAAATAAAAAACGACTCGCAAAAAACATGCCATTTTTTCATAAAAGTAACTTCATTTAGAGAATGCCTGTGAAGCAATAGTTAGCTTGAAATTTAAACAACAAAATATTTTTGAATACAAAAATATAGTCATTATTCACTTCTACATATGAAAATGTGTTATTTACATCCCTTCTAATTATTTTAATCTGGTAAAATATTTGTGCTTATATGTGCATAATTGTATAGTACCAGAGGTGACTCTCAATCTAGGGATCACTGAGCTGCAAGTCTTGCCATTTTATAATTGCACCAGCATTCTATTAACATTTCAATGAGACATAATGCTAGTATCAGTCATATAAAAATGAATATATAGATGAATCGGAATATATATTCACATATTTTACCTGGTAAAATGTTCATTTTAATATATATATATAATTCAACATTAAAGCTTCTACATCTTTTATGCAAATGACCACATACATGTGAAAAAGATAAATGATCCCCAATATATGTATTTCATATGTAGTTGGCCCAGATCACCATCTCCCACACATATATACAATCAGTGCTCAGTTTATAATAAGATATCAAATCTTCAAACTTTAATGGACAAGTTTCAATCTTCTCCACCCTTTAACCATCAATATCATTGAAAATTAAAGGATGGAACACCCAAAGCCCATATCTTAATATAAATTGGCACTGATTGTATATATATGTGTGGGAGATGATGATCTGGATCAACTGATGAGTGCTGGTTCAGCACAAAATATGAATATTGGAGATCATTTATCTTTTTCACATGTATGTAGTCATGTGTATTGTTTGTATAAAATGGAATAGATAGCTGTAGGAGCTTGAAAGTCTGAGTTCAAGTACTGTCTAATTAAATTTAAATTTAGTCTGTCTAATTAAATTTAAATTTAGTATAGACAATTACAAGTACTTAAATTATATATACACACACACAAATTGAAGTGGTGGCAAACTTCTCAGATGTTTTCACTCGATTGTATCATTTAATCTGTTTTTAATTAATTACTTAACATTATGATTAATAGGCAAATATGTAATTAGAATTTGGTAAATATTTGCATGCATAACTTAAATATAATGTATTATATAAATCTTTAAAATATCAAAAAAATTACTGACATAAAGTTGATGTTAAAATCAATGACTAAAATAGACATAAAAAAAAAAAAAAGATATACAAATGTGATTAAAAGTATACAAAAATCTTCCCATTTTTGTAGTTATTGACCATTTATGCACACATTTATTATATCATTAGAAATGATCATGGATAAACAATGAATGGTGTCCACAATTAATGCTTTAACATTTTGTATCACAACTTTGTATGTCCGATTTCTGTTTTAAGCTTATTATGAACATCTTTGACTTCTTGCTTGTGTTCAAAATGTATGGGTGTTTGAAACTTCAAAGTATTAGCTTGAATAATAGAATGAAAATAAGTTTGGATGCCTTCCACAGAAAATGACAAAATAGTTTAAAATTATTGATGAAATGCAAAATATTTTCTTAGACAAAGTTATATAAATCTAATTTCATTGCATCTAATGTTCATTGATTTGCTCATTATTTACATATTTTGGCTTTGGAGTGGATAGATATATTACCACTATCTAATTATTATAACAAACTTCATCTAGAACAAAGCTATTAGCTAGCTAAGTCATGTGATACTTAATAGTAAGAGTTCCATTTTACCTCACTCAAGGTAATAGATTTAATGTATTCTAATCAAAGATTAAATAATCAATTGAAAAAAAAAAATCTGATTATAAGAAAGAATAGAATATAACAATCCTGCATTGAACATTCAGAATAAATATAATATAAAATTTTAAGACTTCGAGAATGTTAACAGGACACTTTTTTTTTTTTTAACAGAGTAAGATATTTTACATTCATTTTAAATATATATGTTTTTTTTTTAAAAGGTATCCCTTTATATATTACCTATATAATAATTATTTGATAAAAAAATTATTTTAGAAAAAATGGACAATTATTTTTAATATATAGTTGTTTAATTATATTTATATAAATGTTAATCCATATTTTATTAATATATATGTAGATACATCATATAATAAACTTATATATCAAGTTAAAAAAACAACAAAACATCTATTTTAAAAGTTTTATTTAATAATTATTTACATGTTATTTTATTTTTATACAAAATTAAATACATACAAATAAAATAAAAATTGTACTTTAGTCCCAAGTAAAAATATCTGATCCTTGGCTGTAAAAAAAAAAAAAAAATAAAAAAAAAAATTTACCCATCATAATTCAAAAATTATATCACAATCTCATACAAACAAATTTATATTTAAAAAAATTTGATACAATATCATAAATTTAGCTTTCTAAAATTCAACACCTACAAACACTACAAAAAATTTTAAGAGGGCTCTTTTAAATTTTCACAATAGTTAGACTTGATTATTTAAGCATGAATGAGGATTGACTTAAATAATATTTTTTATTTAATCTCAAATGAATACATTAAATAAAACATAGTAAAATAAATAAATTAATATATGTATACATTTAAAAATGATTTATGAAAAAAGCATATCTAAATAAGTATATGTTAAAAAGCCTTACTAATGTTAACACCATGATTCTATTTACCTTTTAAAAAGTTTATCGAACTGCTCTATTTAATTTAATTTTTATGTTTTCTTAGCAAAAAATAGATGAAAGAAGGGAGATATCTAAATAAGCTGATATAATTTATCAATTGAAAGAAAATCTTTCCAAGATAAAACAAAAAAGGGAGGGGGTATCTTGTAATAATTATTTATTTATGATTGTAATGATATAAAATATTGCAAATTAAAATTAATAATTATTATGATATTTAATATTTGTTTAAGCTTGTAGCAGTATATGAGTATTTTAAATTAGAGTTAATATTGAGGTGGGTAATAAGAATTGTATCACCACATCTATATAATTTGAAAAAATCATTAATTTAGGAAGGCTAGAGAACATTTTAGTTATCAGAAATTTCAAGCATATAAATTTAAACAAGATCTGAGTGAAGTTATTTACTGAATTAAATTATTTATTATAGACAATACATTGTTTTTATTGACCTAAACAAAACAGTCTTTAAATAATATCATGAATCAATAAATCACTTAAACAAAGTTTACCAAAATGGTACACAATATTCACAATCATGTTAAAAAAAATATCTTTAAAACAACTGCTTAATCATCGATAATCAATACAAATAAACAAGAATTGAATGCTAAAAAAAATGAAATCTTGATCAGAAAAATTAAACTTCACTTGAGTTAGAAAATATCAATAAATAGTTACATTATTCTATAAAGATTTATCATTTTATTGACATGTGGCTTAGAACTAAAATCATCAGACTAATAAGTTTTTTCTCTATTTTTTATAAACACTTCAGTTTGAGTTTAAAATCTATCAGTTGGAGACAATACCAAAATACTTAATAACACTTAGAATTTTTTTTTCTCAGCTAGAGATGAGCAGGATCTAAAGATATTAAAAATCTTATGAACAATAAATTAATTGCAAACAGCAAATCTATTTTTCTTACTCAAATTCTGCCACCTAGTGGAATCTTGAAGTATCAATAGATTCTAGACAGCAATGCTTAATAAATTCTCATTGAGACTAGTTTCTAGCTTATGACTTTCATCAATGGGAAATTCTGTATATACATCTATTACTGCATCTGGATTTTTTTGAATTTAAATGTTCCTTCATTCTAGCAGTAATATTTTATTTCTGTCTTAATTATTCAGCCTGAAAACAAACAAAAAAAAAACCCACTGTAATGTTTTAAATTTAAATCAACTTGCATGCCAGATTTCTGTAATTATGCTGGTAAGAGGGTTTGGGTTCAAAACATTAAGAAGTTTTGAATTTCAAGCTGGTAACTTGATAGTAAAAAAAAAAAAGGGGGAGCAAAAGATGACTGCTGGAGTAAAGCATTACATTAAAAAAAAATCCAGATCCAGTAGATCCAGATCCAAAACTCTTCACTTAAGAAAACCACAAGTAGAAACTAATCTGGTGATAAAGATATGTCAGCACTGGATAAGGATTTATTAAGCACTATCAATTAGCACCTATTGAATTAGAGAAACAGAGGTATAAATCTGCTACTTAAAAGTAGTGGGTAAAACAGATCACATAAGATTTTGTTTGTTCTAATCATAAATATTTCTGAAAGTAAAAACATTAAGCGAATAAAATGGATTACTATATTATTGCTCATTTGAATAAATCCAAATCAAAATATGATTATCTCCAGAAATAATAAAATCTTAAACAAAAAACTTTAAATTTTCTGTGATCAGTTTCATAAAATTAAATGCTTATTGGAACATTATCTTTGCATTTGTTACTACAAAGTTAGTTTTTGAGATAATAGAAGATAACTCTAATATTTCTATGCCTATTTTTTAGTCTGTTCTGTTATATTTGATATTAGATAAATTAGGTTTAATCAATAATATCAAATTTGGAGCATTACTTTTGGTATTTGTTTATTTTTTGGCCATGTATAAATATATAGATGTTTCTGTAATATAAGAATTGTTCCAATTACCATATTATAATAAGAGTTTATAAATTTATATCTCTTGTTTTTTGGACTGTGATAGTAACGGAAGGGGATATATATGCACAATGTCTTAAATGCATGTTTATCACTTCCCTTTCTCAAACCACAACATGTTTTTATATTCAAACATTTAATGTTTGAATATATAATTATGATAGCATGTTTAGAATTAATAGAATACTTTTTTCTTTTTTAAAAAGAGATAACAGTTATTTGTTGGGGAATGATCACTTTAAAATGTTTTTAACTTTATAATTTACAAAGAGAACTCAAGTAAAAATAAAAAATTGAGTGTTATTGAAACGAAAATATATTACATTTGATAATTAAACAAGGTGGTAGATATTTCAGTAGTGTAATTATGTAAGTCACTTGTTTCCTAATATTTTGTTAGGAGTAAAGCACAACTTTATTGAATTGAGTAAATATCTGAAGTCTGTTGATAGCTTGGATGTTTTATATTTTTATTGAAAAGACTGGTTTGGTTTCACTCTTCTGACCTATTCTACTTTTCAATTTTAACTGAAGTAAATATTTTTTTGAACATTAGGCTATTTTTAGCCCATATTGTTTCTGGAATTAGATTTTTAGATTGAATTAGTTTTTCAGAACCTTCTTATATTATAATTTGATCAGCATTTTCCCTTCTTATTTCTAGACGAGGTTAATATGAAGGTTCTGATAGCAACAGTTTTTATGCTAAGAATATTCCAATAGTTAGACTGAATGAATTATCTAGCAGAGACTTTTAGGTGATAAAAATGATGATATATTATCATATCATAACAACATTTAATTGAGTAATTAGCTTGGATTATTAATTTTCTTTGCAGTTGTTGCATTCTTGATGATTCTGCTTATCTGGTTAAATCTACTTTATTAGTAGATTTGTTCAATTGTAAAATTCTCTGTTAAGAAGTATTAAAATTCTTCATTGTCTAAATTAAGTGAGAAGTAAATAACATATGGTTTTGTTATTATAAAGACCAAAACAATTTACAATTTCAATTTTAGTAAGATATATTATTATTTTAATTGACAAATCTATTATTTTATTTTTTATTATTAATTTTCATATTATCAATATTACTTCTATTATTGCACTTATTAGTTGTAGATTCAGCACAAAAAATATGATCAATTATAATGTAATTTACAATTAAATACTTATCTATCCAAGCAGAACCGATCTCTAAATAAATAAATAATAAAACCCCAAAAATGATCAAACAATATATTGTTTAGGTTGTTTCTAACTAAAATTATAGAAGTGACTAAAAGGTAACTTCAGCAAAGCATCCTTCAAAAATTGCAAAAAAAAATGCTGAAAGTCTAAGGGAGGCATTAAGACCAATTCAGTCAAATCTTTAACACAAAAAAATGTTACATAAGCATCAGCATCAGTTTATAATTACAATAAGCTTTCAAAAACACTATAAGTAAATCATGCTTGCTATATAGTATCTTAAAGTCTACAGATACTAACATCTAAAAAAGAGGCAATTGAGCATTTACATTTCCAGAAATATGGCATTGAGATATGCAATTAATATAAATATACAAACTCCTGAATAATTAAAACAAAGAATCATTTAATTTCACATTTCTTTATATCTATTAGACTTAATTTATTACCATAAGCATAAAAGTTTTGCAATCACTTCATAATTTACAATAGCACGCACATCATTAACAGAGGTAACATGCTGATCTAAAAATATAAATTACACATTTCACCGATTTCAAATTTACAATTCCAAATGGCCATACAACCTCTATTTTACTTTCTATGATCTTATACACAATATTTAGTAATTTATAGCGTACAGTAAGGTACTATTAGCTAACCAGAAGTCTAGTTTAATCTGGATACAAAATAACTCATAGATAAAATAAAAATTAATTCCTTAATGGTCAGATCTTCCTTTCTCTTGCCCAGAACAAAAATCAATGTCTTCAGGATACTGGAACCTTATGGTAAGCTCTCCAAAAACTAAACAGTTTGTTAAATGTTTTCATATTTTATAGTAATATCTTTCTTACTTAATACCTATTTCTAAACTTCATCCTACAAAGTACCAATAAACTCATCAATATCTAAATCAGTCTTTCGTACTAGAATTACAAACCACTTTACAATTTTTGCTTTCTATATTTGTTTAATTAGTGCTAGACTTCAGTTAACTTATTGGAAACTTGGAATTTTTACCTATTACTAATTTGATAATTTTTTTTAAAATTTTCAGTAGATTTATCTAAATTGTTTTAAAATACTATTTAATCTTGCTTTTAGTTAGATGTCTAATGTGTTTTCCAGTTTCGTAAGGAATTATCAGCTAATATCAAAATTTATTAATTTCAGAGATATTGTATTCTCAATCATTTTATTTAAATCATTGTTACTTTTATCAACATCAGTTTTTTTGTCAAACTTCTTACTATCATTCTTTAATTGTTAACTTTAACTTATTTCTTAGAAACTTTTACCAAATCAAATTAAGACATTCAAAATACAAGTTTCAAATAATTACTTTTAATTTTGATGTAAAAGCAATTCTATTTGTGAAATAAAGAATCACTATTGATATTGACCATAATATAGTTATTAAACATATAATAACTAATCTTTTGATCTCCTGCAACTGAAATATAACTTTCCCAAAAAATGTAGTTACTTTTTTAATTCAATTTTTATTAAACATGTAATAACTAACCTTTTATCTTCTGCAACTGAAAAATCACTTGCACTAGGAATAGATTTTTCTTCTTGCTAAAAAGAAATAAAACAAAATAATTTAAAATAGATATTTTACTTATGCTCAATTCTTAAAAAAAAAAAAGAGCAACTATCCAAAAAAAATTATATATATATAAAAAGAACAATAAGTTTGTAATGCTTTTTTAAAAATAACTTTCTATTAGTTGCCCATTAAAAATTGTCATATACAGAGGAGTGTGAATTAGAAAAAAGGATATATTTATATGTATGTAAGAATGGTAGTCAACATCTGTTATACTGATGAGTCACCAACAGTATGACTAACTAAAAAAATTACAAGGTATATATATATATTTCTATATATACACATGCATATATATAAATTGATAGTCCTAAATTTTTCACAAATTTGTTTAAATTAATTAATAATTTATTGTGTATGTACAGAAGTGATTTATATATATATTACTGTATGCAGACTCATGAAGAGTAAAATATCGTATTATTAAATAAAAAAAACCAACAACAAATATACTGCATCGATGTGTGAATGCTCTAAAATATTATGTTATTTTTTATGATCAAAAAATATTATAAAGCATTAATAATAACAAGATAATATTACATAAGCAAGAACTAGAATTTCGGCATCCACATCTGTAGTATTATATGCAATTGTGATACATATAATACAATTAAATATTTATTGAAATGTGGTATTAGTACATAATATAGTCTTAATGTATAATAATTAATCCAAGAAACTTCAGGTGCTCTTCTAGTATTTTCAACTGCCTTGTGATAGCTTGCCTTGTGTCATGTTTTGTTTCTTAGCAGCTTCTGGCTCAACGTGAACTTGCCTCATTACTTTGCAATAAATATGGGCAATTAGTATTTTTATTGCTTGATGCAATCTCCAAAAAGTACCATTTCTTAATGGCAGTGGCAAATTCACTGAGCATTTTCACCTATGTAATCACTGAGTTACATGGGTGGATATCTTTGTCATTTACTAATTTCTGCAGGTCTGGTCCATAACTATTAGGTTCAGTATTTTCATTAGCAGATGAGTTGTCTTTATCAGTAGGTCTGGCATCTCGACTTTTAGATCTAGTATCTTCATCAGCAGGTCTAATATCTTCAATTGTAGATCTGGTGTCTTCATCAGCAGATTGGATATCATAGATTCTTCACTTGCAGCCTGTAATTCAACTTTAGCTGGCCTCTGCACCTGTGATGTTGCTGCCTAGAAACAATATGAACAAACACTATCTGCAATTCTTTTGTCTTAATCACAACTTCTGGATATATAAAATAAAACTTGGGTGCCTATCTGCACTTAGTACTTCTATTTTTCCTTTTTTATTAGATAGATTAGATTTGAGAACTAACAGATTAGTTCTGAGCTCTGTTAAGTAATAGTTGCTGGCATTTTTTTCATCTCTGTATTTAGTCTAGAATGCCACCCTAATAGCATTCTAGCAATTCTAGGACTGATTTGATCACATTAGTAAATGCAGAACTTTAGGAAGTTATATGTGCGAGAATAACTGACGGGTGGTCAGTTGTTAGTAGTCGTCGGAATTACTGAAGGCACAATTGTATATAATATGTTATGCATATTAATGTAAATAAATATATTTTCATCTTTATTTTGATGTTTTTCTTTAAAACCTATAGTCTATAATTTTGTTGGCATTCAGCTTTGTGATTGAATACACAATAAACTTGGTGCAGTCACAGTCGTATATGAACCCTGGGTGTAAGGACTCATGAAACTGGGCGCAGTCACAGTCATCTTCGAACCTGTAAAGTAGGGATTTCAAATTGTGATCCAGTCACAGTAGGTTTTTTTGAATCTAGAAAAAATGTCATTAAAATAGTCAGTGATACTGGAATTCGATGTTAGTGAAGCTGGAGAATGGCCTCTATATGCTACGCAGTTAGAGAATTTTTTCTTGCTCAATGGGATTGAGGACAATAAGAGAAAGGTAGCATCGCTAATGTGTTTAACAGGAAAAAGTGGAAAGTGTACCATTAGAAAAAAAATCACCCATATGTATTTGGTAAAAGTGGGAACCGGATATATTTCAAGATTATTTTTAATAAAAAAAAAGGGGTATTTTCTGGAGTTGGGGAGGTGTTATATTTTGGAAAAAATATTGCTTTAGTAACAGTAATTTGTATAAGTTATAAAACTAGGATTTGTGACTCCAGAAACAACTGAAAAGAATAGAAACTTAAATATAGAAAAATATTGTAAATTAAAAGCAATGAAAAAAGATTGCTGATAGATAAAAGAAATGTGAAAAATAATGCCGAAAAGGCTTAATGGATTTAAGTATAGAAAAGGCTAGTATTGTTTAATTAGAACATTAAGATATTTTAAACTAATTAAACAAAAGAATACAGAAGAAAGGTCAGTTTAATTGATATTTGAAAGACTAATTGCAGATGAAAGAAATGTACACTGATGCAATTAAAGGTTTGATGATAATTTGTGGAAAGATGCATTATTGGGGGGGGGGGTAGCTTAATGTAAATAGATATTACCTTTTATAATAATTAATACTGGATATTAAACTGCAAAAAACTATAAATAGTGTGTGCTAAAAAGAGCAATAGCTTTTTCTTACTTTTCATGTGATGGTGCTGTTGTGTCGTGGGACGTCAAGAGAAAGGACCCAGAAAAAAAGCTGTTGGAAAAGTTGACAGCCGGATAGGGACTTAAACAGACCGCATCGGTCTTATTTTATTTTGTATACGCCTGATAAGGCCTCATGAGAACTGTGCAGAGTAAAACTGTGAGTATAAACAATTTTTTAGTTATTTACTCAGGTCTAAGAATAGTGAAGACAATGGTTAGTGTTTAACTGTGGGGAGTATTAGCATTTAGTGGGAAATAATCCTCCAATTCAAGGACTCATTTGATCAAGTTAGTAAATGCAGAACTTTAGGAAGATATATGTGCGGGAATAACTGCCAGGTGGTCAGTTGTTAATAGTCATCAGAATTACTGAAGGCACAATTGTATATAATGTGTTATGTATATTTATGTAAATAAATATATTTTCATCTTTATTTTGATGTTTTTCTTTAAAACTTATAGTCTATAATTTTTTTTATTTTGTTGGCATTCAGCTTTGTGGTTGAATACACAACAAGTAGAAATCCTGTTAGAACTGAATTATAGTTTTGGGGTTCATAAAACTCATTTAAAATGTTGCACTACTCAGTTAGCTTTGTGAATTGCATAAATAAAAAGTGAATAAAACAAAAATATATATAACAAGTTTTATTCCCAGTAATAGTAACATGTAAGTTATCTCTACATCTTTTCAAATAATGATTGGTACAATTCTTGATAAGACATCTGCATGAAATTATATAAATACACACCCATAAAATATATTAATAACTCCAGACATCCAATCAAGATCGAACTACATATGTGAATAATTATATTAATAACACATGTATCCAATTTCTCAGTTAGAATTAGATAATATACTAAAGCAGCAGTTCTCAACCTCTGAATCATGACCCCTTTGAGGGGCGCACAACCCTTTCACAAGGATCACCTAAGACCATTAGAAAATACATTTTCGATTCATAACATTAGCAAAATTAAAGGTTGGGGGTCACCACAACCATAAGGAATTGTATTAATGGAGTCGCAGTATTAGGAAGGTTGAGAGCCACTGTACTAAAGGAAATATAATATAAATGTACACCTTATTCTAGGCAAACAGACATAATATTTAGAGTCAATAGATTAGCATAAATAAAAAAATTGATACAGATTAAACTAAAAGAGAGAAAAAAATATAATAATAAAAATAATCACTATTTCTTTAGTTTTGTTCATCTTTTTCCAGCAAAAAATAGTTATAAAAAAAATAAAACACTTTAATTGTCTGACTATAACAATCCTCAAGATTATTTTTATTTCCCATTTATCAATTAAGTTATAAGAGTATTAATCCAGTTATTAATCCTATACACTTTCTTGATTGGATTGGCAGATGAAAAATATATTCCATATGATTCTTCAACAGTTGTTGAATTTACATGTTAACAAAATAGAGCACACTTCACTTGATCTATTTCATACTAATAGCTTGTGGTGTTTTTCCAATAGTTGGTCCCACTATGTGTTTCGTGAATTTATTGTACTTTAAATAGGTCATCATCAGGCATCAGTATATTTTTTTTTTTCTTTCTTGGGTAAGGCATATATATGTACATATATATGGTAGCGCTGGATGGAATAATTAAGTATCTTCATGCTACTTCATTTTTCGCTTCAAGGCTGGACAACATTATTTGGTACTTGTTAAATAGCCACTGTAAATCGGTTGGTGACACTGTTTCTGTGTAAAAACACAGAATAATACTACTTTTGTGACCGAACGTATGGCTAATACACCACTACAATTGTAGTAACCATTTAGCGGCCATATGATGCAGTTTATGCAGTCAAAACTATGACACTACCAATCAGTAAAAGCTGTTTGATTCTGCTGCAAACGAACCTACGGCTAATACAATATTGTGATTGTAATAGCCATTTGAATTGTGCCGCATGATGGCGTCACTTTCTATGCATATGCACAGAAATGTTCCTCTTAGCTTTGTGTGGCTTTCTATACATACAATCAGTAATGGCACTTCACTACCATTTAATCTAAGGCTGTGTGTACTGGAATGTCTTAGAACTGTTGTTCCAAATAGTTTTCCCTAGACCCCAACTGATGTAGTATTACCTACCACTAATTGTCAGCATATCAGCATTTTGGCAGTGACTTGTACGAGAAAACAAAATTGCTGAAGGCAATAGCATAATGATTCAACTGTGGGATGTCCCAAACACAGAAGCTGACACAGTTGCCTTTCTGCAGGCTCAAAACATCCTGCCACATGTCAATCAATGTTTATGTGGTAAAGCTATGGTACTTACTAGATGAAGTTGGCAGTTTGTGTGCTCACTAGTCTCCAAAGTCATTTCTGGCTGTTTGTTCTTTCAATTGTTGTAGGTAATCAAATGTTGTTTAAAAATGGTAGACTTTCCACTTTCAGCCAAAAAAGTTTTCTTATTAATTACAGTCATATGTCATTTTCAATGAATCTGTTTTGTCATTGTGATGAATTTGAAAGGCAATCAATTCCAAATTTTTGTTTTGTTTTGTTTTGATGTTGTTCATTTTGTTTTAATATTACAACCAGACTGTCAGTGTTGAAGAGTAGGGGGTGGAAGAAAGTAGGCCGGCCTAAAATAAAAAAACCAGTCTTTGATTCTTTATTGTAAATAAAAAAAAAAGTGGCCTTTTTTTGGGTAACTATTATAATAAGAAGATAAACAAAAAGAAAAAATGAAAGTAGGAAAATAAAAAAAGCAGAGTCTGATTAATTATTGGAAAAAAAAGTCTGCTTTTTAGAATACATTTGTTATACTATTATTAAAAAAAAAAAAAAAGACGCCTCTGCTTAATTACTATAAAATGAATTACGCTTTTTTGAACACATTATCTGTACATTGTAAGCTAACTTATTGTTATTATCAAAAAAGGCGTATTATTAAATAGAAAACACCCTCCTCCCCCATTTTTGTTAAAAATTAAAACAAAGAAATAGCTTTTTTTAGAACATGTAATATAATTACAAAAAATAATTACCAAAAAAACACCGCTTTTTTTTAAAAAAAAAAAGAATAAGGTACTTTTTAAAGAAAAATAAAACGCGCTTTTTTACCCCCCCCCCCCCCCCCAAAAAAAAACATACAATTTTAAGAAAAAAAAACCATTAAAAAATAATGTAAATTTTTTAAGAGTCGACAGGCCCGGGAACGTTATATCACCATGTTTTTGCACAGAAACAGCTTCACTAAGCGATGTACAGTGGCTATTTAACAAGTACCCATTATTTGTTACTTTATGGGAACAACCACACGGCCAAGATATGGACTACTGGAGTTTCTAGAAATTTATTTTAGTAAAATTTAAATCATATATACATGATGTCATTGCATATTTAAATAGTAACACATTCTTGGACCAATTTTTTTGTGCATAGATATGCTGTCAGATGGTTTTCACAATCATTTTTTTTTCTTGTCCACACTCTTTGCCAACACAAAATGTATTCTGGTATAAATTTACAGCAATAGCTCTTGTTATAAGTTATCAAGCGCTTTTGAACAACAACTTGCTGCCTCGATCCAAACTTTATCTCAATCCTATTGAAAAACAGTTTAGTTACTCTCCCTTTTCAAACATTATCAATAGTCAGTTTTCCAAAAACACACATTCACACGCACACACAAAAAAAAAACAAATGACAATGATTCATAATTGGAAATAAAAACAAAAAAATATTATTCTTTTCAATAATACAGATTCATTTCAGAATACTGCATTTGTGTAATTGGGAATTTAAATAAGAGAATTCTATTGCAGAATTAATGACTTTATTTTATTTCAATTTTACTTTTTTTTATCCAACAATTAATTTTATAATTAGTAAAAAAAAATTTTTTTTTCTTTTTATATACAGAAATAGTTGTTTGAGATGAAATATGAAGATACTCTCACACACACTACTAGAATTAAAACTTAACCCATTATCTACTGAGAGTTTAGATTCAAAAAATGTCATTGTTTTTTATTCTTATATTTAACAATTACATTTGATGTTTGTAGCCGGCTATGCATTGCTATAATATATATATTGAGCTATGCTAATTTGATGTTTACAATTATTAACTTGTATAATTGACTATTAATTTAATAACTATTAATGCCATATTTTCATCAGACAGTATATCATATTCACTCTCTATTTTCATCAATAATGACAAAAATAAATTTACAATAAAGTATCAAAATGTTAAAAAATAGGTGGATCCATTTTATTCTTGACTCTTTGTCAACAATGTTATTTATTCAGAGCCTACAAGGAAGAGTAGCTTACTTCATTAATTATATATATATTGAGCTATATACTAATTTAATGTTCATAAATTATTATCTTATATTTAATTGTTAAAACAAAGTCATTAAAAGTAAGATTCAATTTACACCTTTATATAATTAATTATTGATTTCATCAATGCTGACAAAAGTACATTTATAAACATCAAAAGATTAGAAAATAGGTGAATCTATTCTATTCTTGACCCTTTATCACCAGTTTTATTTATACATAACCTGTAAGAGAGAGTGGTTTGTTCCATTATTTATATATGCTAATAGTATTAAAAAAAAATCTTAAACAAAATGCAATATAATAAAACCTTTCACAAAAAACAAATAAAAACTGTAATTATCAAGTAGTCCAACCTATTTTTGATTTGCTGATAATATATATATATATATTGTGAGAGTACCATATGAACCTCATCTAAAATAATTTGTGTTTCTTTGTGAATTTAACTGTGCCTATATCGAATCAACAGATATAAATAACATACACCTATCTTAAGCTTTTCATATATCAGTTATATACATAAACTAGTTAGTATTAAAAGAATAATTCTAAAATTGAATAATTCTAATTTGTTTATACACACACATAAATAAATGTTTCTAACTAATAGTAATTTTTAATTAATGAAAACTTGACATTTGACAAAGCCTTAAGTCAACATTGCATTTTTATAAGTTGAAACAAAGGAAATAAACGTTTGGGGTTCATTACAAATTGTATATTTTAAACAATAGAGAGCATGAGCATGATTATGTGATATGCTTGCAGAAATTAATCCAGTATAAAAACGAACTAATATTGTTATAACAATAATCTTCTATTTAGTTATCAAGGCAAGAACTACATCTGTAAATTTAAATGTGTTCGAATTTAGAACACATTTAAGAAAAAAAGAAGATTCACTATTTTAATTACTGTCTTCAAGTAGTTAATATACTTACTTTTAATATTATAAAGAACTATAAAAAAATAATCATTGAAATTGACAAGATTATAAGAGAAATCAACCTCTTCGAAATGAGTTTTCAAAATATATGTTTAAGAAGACAAAAATTTATAAAGATGTTTTCTGCTGATGTTTTAAACCTGAACATGTAAATTTATTTCTACTTAATGCCTAGGGTATAATCATCATAATTCCCGTTTAAAAAGTTGCCTTAATAATGAAGTATTATATTGAAGAAGATTTTAAATATTTTACTATGCAAATATTTAAAAGAATGAATATTTGGATTACCTCTTCGAAGGATGATCAATGAATTTTATCTTTCAACATTCATCGTCATTTTATTTCATCTAAGGAGGGATATACAACCATTATTCTTTCTCGTCTTGGATTACTTCATTGTGTACTTTAAGAACTCTTAAACTTTATTTCCTTTGTGGATAACTATATTTATGTGGAGAAATTATTTCATATATTAAATTGATTTTAACAGAATAAGTGGAGAACTGATAAGATGAACATTTTATTTTTATTTATTTAATAAAATTTAGATGTTGATATTTTGATATATGCTCTGATGAAAATGATGGCTGACTAAGGTAAAAGTTTTTAAATTATTTCAATTTGGAAGTAAGTTTTATTATATTCCAAATTGAATCTTACCTGACAATTATCATAATTTCTTTTTAAACAATAACATAACTAATATCAGAATACATTCTATTATTAATCAAGTGTGAATGGATGTTATCTTATATAGACATATAACACACACTGAATCATTTTAATGACACAATACGTAGATTTATAATGTATGGTGGTATTATTTATTGTACACATGATTTTAAATTATATATATGTAAATAATTACATTATGTTTTTTCTGAATGTTAAATAGTTTATTATTGTATATATATAAGCACAGATTATAATTCTAAATTTTAATATTTTTATTATTTATGTGATAATATTTTTGTTTCTATTACGGATTAAAATGTGTTAAACTTGATTTTAAAATTAAACAGGTCTCGTTTGTTTATTTTATTTAGTCATTTTATAAAACCAATAATTATAAATATACATACTCACGCATATATATATATATATTGAATCAACTTAGTGATTTAATATTTATAAAAAAGTTATATATAGCTTATACTAAATTTATCATTACTATGGGATATTTGTGGAAATGCCTGAAGAGAGTCAATTGCGATTTCTACTCTGAGCTCGAATTCTGAGAGTAACGAGGTTATTAATAGAGGAGTGGATTGGATTATATTTTAAATCACATCATCCATGGCATTCTATAAGAAGACTCAAAGTCCGACTATAGGTAGATGCGACTTCCTCGAGTCCTGAAAAGGATTGTCCCGTTATACATGGCGCCCATATTTAAGGCATGAAACAGTAGTTTTCCATTAGTTAAACCCATAGTTTTAAAAAAAATATATGAGTATGTTGTGAATTGGTAAAAACACTGAATAATAAATAATAGAGACCTTGAAATAAAATAAACCGTAATAAACAGATAAATCAGTCGCTTTAAAATAAATAAATAAATATGATTATAATTTGGGCATTAAAATATATATTATAATAACATCTTATAAAAGTAGGAGAAATAGAATTACATTTAAAGGCATAAACACAGCATGAAATCTTATGGCATACATATTTTATAACCTTGAATAGAAAGTAGTTTATATATATAACATTAGAAATTTTTCGTTAATGATAACTAGAAGTGGGAAAAAGCTAATAATAATGGAAGTAAAAAGTTTTGAAGAATCTTTAAGCAATAAAGATAGTGAAATAGAAATTACTTCAATTAGTAATGAAAAAGGGTCTTTGCCTAGTCAAACATCTGGGGAGTCTGTAGCTGAACACGACCACTTCTCACAGACATGTCAAGATGATGGAATGACCATTGAGGCACCAGAAATTGAAGTAGCTGAGGTTACAGAGAATAAGTGGACATGGAAAGAAAACTTCCGCAAGATGAAAACAACTATGAATAGACACTTTGATGATATATTAAAATTATTGAAGCATATGATGGAAAAGGAGCAACAATCTCAGAAGAATCCTAAGGGAAAAGTGTCCCTCATGAAGATCGAAACTGCCTTGAATAAGGCAACTCCAGACAAAGTGATGACTAATGTGACCAAGTCCTGTAATCAGATCAGTAGAAATGATGAAGCCATCAACCAAGTATCTACCATGATTAAACCCCAGTTTAGTAAAAAGGTCCTGACTGTTAGGACACACCAGACTGAGATCAACCCAAGGACCCAAATTAATGAAAAAGAAACAACTGACACAGGTGTCCAAATTTTAACACCTCCAATAAACTCCACAGAAATGAACCATGAGAGAGATAATATTGAGGTAAATGCCACCGTTTCTGAACATGAAGTGGGAGTTAAACTGGAAAATGAAAAATTTCACAATAAAAATACTATAGTCAATGTTGGAAATGAAATTTTATGTGGTAAACCTTATCATTGGTATGACTGGTGCATTATTCGTGATCAATGTAGTCTGTACATTTGGAATAATGCTATAGTTTTAAAGTTGTCCTATTTTAGTATGGGATGGTTCCCATTCATTATGGATGGAAAATTTACTACTATGTTCTCAGCTGGCAATACTAAACATGATTCAAATGATGTAGGAAGCTATGAACAGTGTTTAGGTGGATTGCAGAGTGCATGTAGTCAAGTTGAACCTCATACTCCTAGTCAACCTATTCTATCTTCATCTGGTTCAACATGTTCACTCATTGGAGATTGGTTTTTTATATCTAAAAAAGATGATGAGATGATTATCCACCACTCAAGTGAACCTCAACAAGCCATTATCTTACAAAAGAATATGCCTGGTTTTATTTTTGAAACTAATAATGGCACTAAACATTCTTTTATTGCTAAAACTTCACTTGCCCATGAATCTTCTATTGGTTTGACTCTTCAAGTTTCCAAAAATAAGATAGAAAACCATTCTATCAATCTTAATTTGGGAAAAGTAATTCCAAAAACATGTCAGAGTGACACTGATTTATATTTATTAAACTTGTCCATGAATAATATGGAAGCAGAAAGGTTATGTAACCAAGAGATGCAAGTAAATGTGAGCATCTTATGTTCAGAACATAAAGTTTGTTCTGAATATAAAGTTCATGAATATAGTAGTAGAATTCAAAGAGAATTACTATGTGTTCAAAAGCTTACCGCAGAAGAAGATTGTCATAATAGGCAATCAAAATTTAAACATAAAATTTGTAATCATGATAATTACATCCAGAGAAAGCTTTTAGCTATTAAAAGGATAGTTAGTGAAGAAAACTGTCTCTTTATGAAAGATGATTGCATTAAAGCAAGAGAAATTCATAGATTTGATCATCTTAAAAATACGTCATGGGACATAATATGTTTCCATAATCAAAAGGATGTCCAAATCATAGAGAATTATCAAGTGATGTTGGGAACAGCCACATTAGACAGTAATAGCCAAAGAAGTTCACATTACCATAAGTTATGCAATACGTACGAAGGTCCATTTACATTTATTAGGCAAATGAATACTAATGTCTAGAAAAAAAAAAAGTAGCATGTAATATGGGACAGACTTCAAAAGTTGCAGACTTAAAATGTGAAATGGTTTTTGTGCAAATGGATGAATCCTAATATGATTTTCCATAAAGGGAAAATTAAATTAATGTATATATGTATATAAATAAGTGAAGTAGATATTAATAAAAAAAAAAAATGTATCAAGTTAACCAAAGTATGAAAAAAAAAACTTACAGGTTTATTAGAGTACAAGTTATGGTTAAAATGCAAATCCATTATTATATATTTTGATATGGATATATATTGTAATAACAATCAGCATTAAGCCAATGTACATGTGCTTTCTGGATATATAAAAAGATAGAGTAAAAGCTTATAAACAACTTGTTAAAAAAAAGGCCAGTCAAAGAAATAAAAATGTGAAGACAATTTCACACAAATTCAAAATTGGGGATCAAGTTTTTATAAAAACATCTCATATGAGTAAACCCCAAGAGAGCAAATATCAAAAGTTTTACCATCAATATGAAGGACCTTATACTATCATAAAGCAAACAGGTCCCAATGCATTCTGGATAAATATAAAGGGAGACATTAAAGGCACTTACAATGCTAGAGCTTTAAAACCCTATTTTGGTCAAACGAATTAATAATGTTTGCCACATTCTACTAATGTATAGAATAAAATGTTGAAAGAAAAGATCACGTGGAATAGGCAAGGAGAGAAAAAGTTTTCATTTAAAAGTATATAGGTACATATATGCATAAGGATGTACATAAGTTAAAAAAGACATTAATTTTCTTTGATGAGGGTATGGTAAGCAATTAAAATTAATTCTTAGGATACCTGAAAACTAAAATCGTTTTAAGATTTAATCCATGCTGAATGATGGATGTTCTTATGTTTTGGATAATTCTCACAAAAGTCCATGAGTCTTAAAGAAAAGCAGGATGGAGATTACCAAACAAACATATGTGTCCTCTATAAAAGAGGCACATAACAATAAATCCATCAAAGGAAAATAAATAAAAAAGGGAAGAAAAAGAAAGGACCCTATATAAATAAACCTCCTTATCCTTCTATTTAAATTGAATGATATTTAATGTAGAGAAAGAGAAAGGGTTAGAAAAAAAATAGAGCAAATAATAAGGGTTGATAAAATCAGGAAAAAAAAACAAGTTCCACAACTTTATATTTAATGCAAACATTGACACACATTAAGTGTCCAAATTTTAATGGTAAATATAAAATTTGAACTCTTTTAAGAGGGAGGTAATGTGAGAGTACCATATGAGCCTCATCTAAAACAATTTGTGTTTCTTTGTGAATTTAACTGTGCCTATATCGAATCAACAGATATAAATAACATACACCTATCTTAAGCTTTCATATATCAGTTATATACATAAACTAGTTAGTATTAAAAGAATAATTCTAAAAATGAATAATTCTAATTTGTTTATACACACACATAAATAAATATTTCTAACTAATAGTATTTTTTTATTAACCAAAACTTGACATTTGACAAAGCCTTAAGTCAACATTGCATTTTTATCAGTTGAAACAAAGGAAATAAACATTTGGGGTTCATTACAAATTGTATATTTTAAACAATAGAGAGCATGAGCATGATTATGTGATATGCTTGCAGAAATTAATCCAGTATAAAAACGAACTAATATTGTTATAACAATAATCTTCTATTTAGTTATCAAGGCAAGAACTACGTCTGTAAATTTAAATGTGTTCGAATTTAGAACACATTTAAGAAAAAAAAGAAGATTCACTATTTTTAAAACTGTCTTCAAGTAATTAATTTACTTACTTTTAATATTATAAAGAACTATAAAAAAATAATCATTGAAATTGACAAGGTTATAAGAGATATCAACGTCTTCGAAATGAGTTTTCAAAATATATGTTTAAGAAGACAAAAATTTATAAAGATGTTCTCTGGCTAGACAATTTATGCCAAGGATTTCTGCTGATGTTTTAAACCTGAACATGTAAATTTATTCCTACTTAATGCCTAAAGTATAATCATCATAATTCCCATTTAAAAAGTTGCCTTAATAATGGAGTATTATATTGAAGAAGATTTTAAATATTTTACTACGCAAATATTTAAAAGAATGAATATTTGGATTACCTCTTCGAAGGATGATCAATGAATTTTATCTTTCAACATTCATCGTCATTTTATTTCGTCTAAGGAGGGATATACAACCATTATTCTTTCTCGTCTTGGATTACTTCATTGTGTACTTTAAGAACTCTTAAACTTTATTTCCTTTGTGGATAACTATATTTACATGGAGAAATTATTTCATATATTAAATTGATTTTAACAGAATAAGTGGAGAACTGATAAGATGAACATTTTATTTTTATTTATTTAATAAAATTTAGATGTTGATATTTTGATATATGCTCTGATGAAAGTGATGGCTGACTAAGGTAAAAGTTTTTAAATTATTTCAATTTGGAAGTAAGTTTTATTATATTCCAAATTGAATCTTACCTGACAATTATCATAATTTCTTTTTAAACAATAACATAACTAATATCAGAATACATTCTATTATTAATCTAGTGTGAATGGATGTTATCTTATATAGACATATAACACACATTGAATCATTTTAATGACACGATACATAGATTTATAATGTATGGTGGTATTATTTATTGTACCATGATTTTGAATTATATATATGTAAATAATTACATTATGTTTTTTCTGAATCTTAAATAGTTTATTATTGTATATATATAAGCACAGATTATAATTCTAAATTTTAATATTTTTATTATTTATGTGATAATATTTTTGTTTCTATTACGGATTAAAATGTGTTAAACTTGATTTTAAAATTAAACAGGTCTCGTTTGTTTATTTTATTTAGTCATTTTATAAAACCAATAATTATAAATATACATACTCACGCATATATATATATATTGAATCAACTTAGTGATTTAATATTTATAAAAAAGTTATATATAGCTTATACTAAATTTATCATTACTATGGGATATTTGTGGAAATGCCTGAAGAGAGTCAATTGTGATTTCTACTCTGAGCTCGAATTCCGAAAGTAACGAGGTTATTAATAGAAGAGTGGATTGGATTATATTTTAAATCACATCATCCATGGCATTCTATAAGAAGACTCAAAGTCCGACTATAGGTAGATGCGACTTCCTCGAGTCCTGAAAAGGATCGTCCCATTATAATATATATATATTTAGAATTTTATTCCAAATAGATAATGAGATACTTACATCAACATCTTCATTCTTTGATTCTTTCTGTTTCTGTTGGAGAATTTTTTCCATGTAGGCTTTCATCAAATTGCCATTAGATTTTTTGGATTTCTTTTCAGATTCATAACTGCTGCTATTGCTGCTGGATTTCTTAAAATAATAAATATAATCATATATTTAAGATGAAAATAAATCAAATTCATTTAAGTTACATGGCATAATTTTTTTAAATTAAAAAAAAAATACATATATTAAAAAAAATTTTTTAAAAGCTTCAGCATATTGATTTTACAATAGTTTTTAATTAATGGACATTTTATTTGCATTATATACACACAAAGACACATGTATTAACATTACTTATAGATTATAAGCTTAAAATTACCTCTTTGTCAATTTTTGTTTTATCCAATGACTTTTTGTCATTACTCGATAATTTTTCTGATAAATGAGAAACATCTTTATCATAATCTACTGGACTACCTATTAAAAAACAAAACTATATACATACAGACACACCTATATAATTTTATACATTATTTAATTTATATCACATATTACAATACAGTAATCTATAATATTAATAAGCCAATAAGCTGATATACACATGCGCTTTGCAGATTTCACTATATAAATGAATACTCCCACTTTTTCAAACCCAAGATAAAGTCTTTAAGAAAATATAGAATGAATCCACCTATATTTTTGACCCAACCATATATGTATGGGCAAATCTGAAGTGTTTGAAATAAAATGGGAGCATTCATTTATATAGTGAAATCTGCAAAGTGCATGTGTATATCAGCTTATTGGCTTATTAATATTATAGATTATAGAACAAAAACATTGCGCTATATAAGAAAATAAATGTCTTGTTTACAATACAGTAATTAAATTAATGAAAAACGATCAAAATTGATTTCTGAATATAAGATAAGATTTTACAGATGTGGTTTAAATAAAAACCAAATACCCATGTTTAATAATTAAATAAAGTACCAACCAAAATAAGAGAAGATATAATTTATAAATAATATACAGATATGATACTTCTAAAAAAATTTTTTTTAAATTTTGTAGCCACATCAATCATTTTTCAAATAACCAAAAATTTCCTAAATAATTTATTTATTTAAAAAAATATTTAACTTTTTATAATAATTTACTATGAGGGAAAAACCTTGAAAGTACTAGGCCTAGATTAATTTAATTTAATTGTTTTGTTACTACTGACAGCTTCTTCTTCAGCATGTAAAAACACTTATATATACTATTGTTATCCAAGCGAATAAATAAATTATAATAAAAAAACTAAATAAATGTCAACTTAAAACAAAATATATATATCACATATACACCTATACATCATTATCTCAAATGATAAAAATTCAATTTTCAATGTTTAAGCATAATTATATAGAAGAGTTAGACAGAATAACAAGAACACTTCTTATAATCTTTATTAGTATGGTGTAGGGCCACCATTTTTTAACAAGAACTCCTTCTATTTTATATAAAAATTAGAATTATAGAACAGATGAATAGTATTTAGAAAAAAAACATTGCAGTATTATCACAGAAAAAAACTGTTAGGCTCTCTGAAAAACATATGTAAAGAATACAAACCTCTTACTCAGTGCTCAAAAATAGTCCAAAGATCTTTAACAGTATAAATTATAATTTTACAGTCCTTTTCATAAAAAGACTTGAAGTTTAAACAGCAAAGTGATTGGTTAAACACAATGGTTTCATTCAATTGACCAAATTGAGTATTTTCCTCCTCAACCAGAAATTGAACTATGAACTTTTAGAGATCAACTCTATTATTCTACCATTGTTTTAAAACAAGGAGTAAAAATTAATTCTGATGAGCCTAGAGGTATGTGATACTCCAGAAATAATGTATAGGGATTCATTTAGATGACCAATGAGATTTTTTTTAAATATGCCTCAATTGGAAATTGACCCTGGAAACCTTTATTTTTTAAGTCTGCCACCTCTAACATTGTGCTAAATTCACAGGGATGTTTAAACTATATGATCAGAAAGATTTAAAAGATATGTAATTTTTTCTCATATTTTCAAACTTACTGTAAGAATTTTATAAACTGGAGCATTAAAAATGATTTTAGTAGTGTCTAAAAACAATGACAGCACCAATGATTAATGTGATTCTTCAAAATAGTCAGCAGCTGCAGTATAATTATAAGATTAATGAACAAGGTAACAAAATGCTATGATACGGCTATGAAAATTGCACTACTATGTTTCATAGTTGAAAGAAAATAGTCTGATAATAAATAGATTTCTTTTGTCACTGTCATATATAATGCTTTCACTGACTAAAAAAGCGTAATAATGATTCTTCTGGCTATATAACCTATTTTCTGTTATGTATAATGCAATTGATATGCTTGCGACACCATAAACAGAAAATAGTAACTTTAAAATGACTTTTATTGTAACATTTTTGCCTATAAAATTCATGGGAAATTCCTTATCAATAGTTTATTATGGATTCTTAATATTTGAAAAAAAAAAAGAGTACAAAAGAACATTAATAAACAAAATGAAAATCAATGACTTTCAAATACTCTGATTCTACTTTGATGAGGGTCTCTTCAGTTTTCTCTGATCCATGATTTCTTTTTTCCGTATCTCTTCACCAAATTTATTTAATTCATCTGACAACTCCTAAGTGATCATTTTTCTGCATTTTATTCAAATTCTTGGGGGACCTAGATGAGAACTGCTACACATTTATTGTCATCCTTAAATGCCTTATCCCAGCTCCATATAAGCCTCATAATTCTTCTACTGATGTCAAGTGATTACTATTTGTGATCTCATTCATATATTTTACTTTAATCTCTCTTTGTTAATTTCAATCTACACTTCTTCAGATTTTACTGTATAGTTTGAACTATTTATATTTCTCTATAAAAAATCTAACTCTCATACCAATAAGTAAGCTATTTTATAGAATCTTTTTTTTAAATTTTTTATTTATAAAAAGCATATTTTCAATACTGTCATTTTTACCAAAAATCCATCAACGATTAAAAACCATATGATTAGTCATAATTATTCAATTATTATTATTATTACTGCTGAAATAAATTTTCGTTTTAGTATAAAAATATCATTAAATATTTTTGAGACTTAATTCTTCTATAGCTTTATTTGCTATTTCATAATTCTATTTCCTGTCATTTTCTATACTATTTAACAGAATTCCAGATATTAGATTCTTTTAAGTAATGGTGAATTGCTGTTTCTTTTTCTTTTTTTGTTCTTGTTATCTATACAGCTATTCTTAGTTGAATGTTTATTATTTTATTAGTGATCTAATTCAAATTGAATCATTTTCAGAATCCGTTAATATTTAAAACCATTACTAAGTTCTATCTTCAATTCTTTAAAATATTTTTGAAGCTAAACAGATATCAACTATTGAATTATCTTTTACAATAGCTTAGCATTAATACAAATCTTACATATACTAATTGCTTAATCAATTATAAACACTATAGTTAATATATAATCCAACTATATCTTTATTCATATGCTTCTATATGTGTATTCTCTTTAAATTTTTCTAAAATATATATATATATAACTTCCTTTTTTGCAATATCTATATCCTCTCTTATTCTATTCTAATTTTCCTAGGAACAATTCTAGCATTAAAATTTCTCATAATAATTTTAAAATACTGTTTAGATTGTTCACATCTCCTCTATAAGACATATTCCTCCAGAAGAATGTTAACTAATTGGGCATAAGCTTGAATTATCTGCATATGGTATCTTTTTAATATCTGATCAATCTTCCCAATATTGTTATCTATTTTTTATTTAATATTCAAATATTTAAGCCTTTGTACTAATGTAAGTGTTCATTTTTCAAATTGTCTTGCTATCTTTCTTTCTAACTTAATAAACTTGATAATGTCCAATTTAACAAACATAATTCTTCTGCCACCTTTCTTGCAATCTTTTTAATTGAAAATGATCTAGAGTTAAAGATAATCAAATAAAAAGTCATCACTGAATGACAATCTAAGTCTGCAGCTGCTACTTTCTGTGCTGATGATTCTACCACTTCTGAAATATATAGTCTATAATTATTATTATTATTATTTTTAACTATTTAGAGTTGTACAAATATCATTCAAATATTACAAGAAAAGAATTTATCTTATTTTTAACCACCTGCAATTAAAATATAATAATTTAGAATCTAAATACATTGATAAATATTTAATTTTTATATACAGCAATGTATTTTTTATAATATATTCGAAAGTAAATCAATCTTCACACATGCGCTGTTTTATTATAAATAGACACACACTCACAATTTGAACATTATTTAAAAAAATCAGGCATATAATAGACTCAAACCCTGAATGCATGGCAAGCAAAAGTTGGCTTATATATAGGTTAAGTTTGAAGGACAAATGAATTCACTTGTTTTTTAAAATCTTTGCTTATGGGTGAGTGCATGTCAAATTTATATTAAAACAGTGCAGTGTGAAGATTGATTTACTTCCAAATAAATTACAATAAATAATTTTAAAATTTAAACAAAACACTCATGTTCATGAATAAATAATGTTAGTCCTGTTAATAATAATAATAAAACCAGAATTCCTACCTTCTCTTTTATTTTTTTCAAATGAAGAAATCACATTCTCTGAAACCTCTGCAGAACCTGATGATTTTCTACTTCCTAAAAATAATATTAGAATGATTTACTATCCAATATTGTTTTTAATACTTTTTAAATATAAATACTATTCTTTTCCAATGTTTCAACTGACTAGCAGTTTTTTTCAGGCTATATATTATTTTAATGATTTGTAAAAAAAAAAAAAAAAATTTAAATTGTACATATTTATAATTTTTGAAAATACCAAAATATAAATAAAATTATGTATATATTGTGACCCTGTGTTATTGGATATTGTCTTATTCAACTGCTTAACCTATGTGTTCATGCTATTTTAAAATAAATAAATAAATAAGAGCAGATGGTAAAATTTATTGTAAACAATAAAATATGTAGGGATTATGCTATCTAATTTTTATTTAATTGATATAATTAATATTCAAGTAATTATAAGTACTAAATATAAAATTTGTAATAACTTATAAATTATTAAAATATGTAGCTCTAGTAATTAATTAATAAGTATGTTTTAAAGAGAAATTAGGGCTTAGTTTATGCTTGATTTTATAGAGAATGAAAAGTAAATAAAGTCAGATATAATATAAGACTGAGTAAAGTTAGTATTTATGCTTGAAAATTGTAAGCTAATTAATGAATTTAGTAATGTCATAATATCATGGTTAAGTTGGTTTTTCAAGTTGATTAATAATTTATTTAAGTCATTATAGTATTAGAGTTCAAAAGATTTAAATAAAATTAGTGTATTTAAAATAAATATTAAAGTTAGTTAAAAATGCACAAATTAACTATTAAACAGAGTAAATTAGAAAGTATATAAAGTAAGTTCATGTATATATGTATATGAATTCATATGCATGCATGGTAATTTACTAAAATATTATTTGTTATAAGTTAATTTTAGTTTATTGATTTATTTAGAAAATAAATGAATGATTAATTTAACATTGAAAATGTTTAAAATAAATAAGTTAAGAGCTTCTTATAAATTAAAAGTGATAATTTAAAATAATAAAGATATTATTTATTTATTGTTTTTATTAATTAAATAATTAACAAAAGTAAAGTTCAACTTCTAGAAAGTTTTAAATTATCATGTGGTAATTAAAAGTAGATCAATATCATATAATTTTTAATTCAGTTCTGTATTGCTGTTTACATAGTTTTTAATAAAGATCAGACTTTTAAAAGATATGGCTAATTAAAATGCCTCCCAAAATAAAAAGATATAAAAACAAGGGATTTTTCAGTGTGTATGATGTTGGTGTGCTTGCTCTTTTAATGGAACACTTCTTTCTTGTTTCAAAAATCCTCAACAAGAAGACAGTAATATTTAATTTCAATTTTTTTATTCTAAATTTAAGTGTTAATTTTTTTTAAAAATGTTTATTATTTCTTAAATAACAATACATTGCTAGAAACAAAATAGGGTGTTGAGTTTTTCTATGCCTTAATCTAATTTAGAAATCTCTAAAGAAATTAACAAAATGCCAAAGGAAAATGGTTGCTTTTTATTAATTCATTTTAGCCAGCCATGCTTAAACCGAAAGTTATGGAATGAAAGGTAATATGTTTTGCATAATTTTTCAAAGGTATTATAAACATTGTACTGGACCATTCCTATTTTATATTTTCTATTTTTAATAAAGTAATTTTCCAACTAATCATTGAGAGACTTTGGAACTTTAATTTAAAGATAAAGGAAAAAAAATTGCTTCAACAGAAATTGACATTAGCTAATTTAAAAATACGCAACTCCTGACTATTTAAGTGATAATTTCATTTTTAAGTGTTATCTTGATAAAGATTTTAAAATGCTGATTTGCCTATTTGATAAAATAAGATGAATTTTATTTTGAGATAACTATATTAATGGTTCCAAGAGAACATTTAAAATATAAAATAAGTGAATACATTAATAAGAAGTTTTATGAAAAAGGTATGACTTCAATGCATTACAGTGTTATGGAATATAAAAATGAACTGTTTAAATTGCTAACTTTTAAAATGAATAGTAATTTCTTAATTGCTATCGTAAGGGCCCTTGATGAATAGAATACTATTTTAAAAGAAATTTTTAAAATGTTCTTTAAAAATGAAAGAACTGTTCATTTTTCAACATATATCCACAGATAACTTTTATGAAAATATTTCTAATAAAGTTTGCTGCTAAAAGTAAAAAAAAAAAAAATTAAACAAGCTATAACTAATTCTTTGAATCAACCTATGAATGAATAAATGGATCCAAATCTTTTGCACTTTGATAAATATTGTTATTTTGTATTGTTTGTCTCCGGAAGGTCATAAGTGCTTTTATTGTTGTAAAAATGTGACAAGTTACAGACGTATTGTTTCTAAAAACAATTCATCGGCAAAAGGACAATGTTTTCTTGTGTCAGATAGCTCACTGTGGAGGGATTCGGATAAAGAACTATGGGTGTTTTTAAAAAGAAATAATAATAATTTTATTATTTTTTATTATTATTAATTATTTATTTTAATATTATGCAAAGGTATTTTTCTTTAGTTACATGATAAATTATACATTCATTCTTATGTTTGAGAAGATAAAACTTATACATATTTTTTAAAATTTAACCGACTTGAAATAATTTACATGAGATATATCTTTATGTTCATGAGTAGTAATTTATTAATACCTTATTAATTTCCTTATGGGAAAACAGCCAATATATAGTTTATCAGAAGGTTGTAATAATCTTTAATTATTATATTATAATAATTTCATTATAAAGTTTTTAATACGATAAGGTATTTATTTAGTATTATACTTAGCAATATTTGCCTATGTTATTTGTGTCCACTTTAGTTTACAAAATTTTATGCTGTTTTTATTGAATACATGTTTCTTATTAATTGCAAATTTTTATTATGCTACTTAAAATATTTTAATTATTTGACCTGCATTTATTTGTTGATTTCATACATTGTTTAATGTATGTATTTTAGAGATCGAAGATTTATTTCTCTAGTTTCTTCATTGTTAATTTTTTTTTATCTTGCCATGGTTTTGCCCAAGATATATACTAGTCCCATTTAAAAAAGTGTGGGATGCATGTGGCTTTATTAAATGTTGTGTCTTACGTATATTGTACTTTGGAGGATGTGAGCATACTCTCCCCAATGTTTAGTATTTATTTCTCATGAGAGGATTATATTTTAATATTTTATGATTATTTTCATGGTTACCCAATATATCTTGATCCCTAGAGAGGATCATTTCGGTGTTACATATTCCATTTCCATGTGTTGAGACCTTGTCACACATATATTTACTCGAGAAAAGGTGTTGGAATATACCATTGTTTTGTTCCAGTTGTTTAGTTAGCTCGAAGGAACTTTTCTTTCTCATGAAGATATTTAGTTATATTCCACCATGTAAGGTGAAGTTATGGATGTTTTAAGATTATCATGGCAGTGATAAGATAGAATTTTGAAATGTATAGTCACTTTAGAGATACCTTTCTATCCTTAGTGCTTATTGTACTGTTGTGTCTTGCCAGCAGTTTACAAGGAAACTAACAAATATGTTAGTAATTTAATGTTTATTTGTGTGAATAGCATAATAAGAGATGTACCTACATAATAGTATCATTCTCACCATCCAGAAGTAGTTCGCCAATGGATTGGTAAGACAATTAAAGAGTTAAAATAATTTATTATGTCGACATGGTAAAATCTAGAATGTTGTGTGAGTGGCTTTTGAAATGTTTTCTCATATTTTTATTGTTAAAAAAATAATGCCAGACAGTAATTGTCTTATTTGTGTTTTATATGATAATTAATATTTGTGTTCACTTTGCTAGTAAAAAAAATTTAGGCATCTGTCAGTTAGGATTTAGGTTTTTCTAATTTTTAGTGTTTTTTTTTGTAAATACTATCAATAGAATATTATAAGTTAATATGATAAGCAATAGTAGCTTACTATACATAAAAGTGTATCTTAAATATATTTTTGTTTTATTATATTTTGAAAGGTTTTAGTAAATGTCTATTTTATAAAAATAGCATAGCCTGAAAAATATGTTAAAAGTTAGCAAAATAGTGAAGTAACCTTACTTTAAAATGAGTGTGTCATAAAATAAATCATCCAAATGTTGCATTAGTAATCGAGAATTTTTGCAATGTGTAGGCGATTATGCTATCAATTATTTTTATTGCATCCTGTATAATAAAATAGCATGTATGTTTGCAGACGACCTTTCTTTGACAAAAAGATGTAAATAAATTTTGTAAAATGTAAATGTGGTGTTAAATGTCAACAAATGTATTTATTATTATTAGAATTTAATCTTTGTTTTCTATATATGATTTCTTGAGTCCTGAATTCTTAATTATGTTACAGAAATCTTGGTAATCAGATAATCAGTTTTATAAGACACAGATCCAAACTTAGAATGCAAAAGTTGTATAAGTATTACAATTCCAAAGATTAGAATTGCATTTGAAAGAATCAAGTATTTATTTTATTATATTTTGAATTCACTATACATTTCAGACTGCATATTATTTATTATTTCACAAACAAAGAGTATATTATTTTAGGAATTGATTTAAATTGTGTTGTTGATGAGTATTAGAATGATATAAAAGGTACCCTTTCTTTCTAGATACTCAAATATTATCCTGGGGGAAAGATTTTAACTTTTCCAAATTTATATTTTTTGAAAATATGATTATTAATTAGATTAATCATTTCATTAAGTAAATGTTGTTATTATAATATATTGGGATACATTATCATAGAAGCTTATGTCTCCTTTAGTATACTAAGATGCCATTCATTTATTCAACATAATATGATGATTAATATTCAAAATAAGTAAAGAAAGAACCCTGAGATCATTATATATTATTTCATGATTATTCAAATTAATTTTATTATAGCAAAAGTCAACAGTGTGGCATTAATAAAATAATAATAATTCATTGTATTAAGAAAAGTACATTAGCTTTTACTCTAGAAGAGTATGTTAGATCTGATCATGGCAATAAAATGGATTGGTGATTAATATTTGCTTCTTAAGATATTTCAAAAAGACATAATAAAAGAAATTCAGTATAAGATCAAATATTTATACTACTTGGTGAATACATTTTAATATAGGAAAGTTGCTTGATTTGAAAAGTAGTGTATAAGAATAAGTGAAGTTTTTCCTCTTCTTAATTTATTTGTCTACATTATAATAATATGCTTTTATCATTAATTTAAATTCCCTTGTATTTTAATGCATGTCTCTGTAGCAAATTTTACTATAACTAATAACCCATTGAGCTTAGCCATAGGATTTTCATCATCGTCATCAGGAGATCATATTATTTTGGGTAGAAATATCTCCAAGAGCCTCTTTTATTAAGGTATAATATATATATTACAAGTTGATTTTTGAGTGTCAAACTTTCTGCACTTACAACTTTGATAATTAACCACTTCAAATAAATATATTAAAACAGTGTTATTTAAAACCTTGGAAAGAGACTGCAAGCTAGATAGAATCATTTGAAGACAAAATATATTAATAGAAATCACTGAAATAAAGCATATAAAAGTAGATCATGATTAAATAATATATGACATCATGATATTCTATGCTAATAGAGAGAAAAAAATAATGATAGAATAATTACAATGATTCATTATATCATAACAACAATTTTATATAGAACTGCAATAAAAGATTTAGACAATTTTATGATTATCTTCAACAAACTGTATGAAATACTGACAGAATGTAAACAAAAAGTTGTTTGTATGACCCCCTTCCTCCCCAGGAACAAACTATTAATGATAAACTATGAATTTCAGGATAAAATCTAAATGCTAATATTGATAAAGAGATCATTTCATTGAAGCTTTGCACTTTTTTCCTCTATCAAATAAACGTTAATTAGATTTATTGTAAGACTTGTTAATAGAATAGTTGATACCATAATCGATAGATAAAAAATTGATTCCATCTTTTAATAGAGTCGTATCTCACCATTTCTTCAATATGATAAGTGTCACTGCAAGAATACATAGACATGATGGCCTCTCACTTCATTAGATCTGACATAAACTGCTCTTAACATGCAATCTGATTAATTTGAAAATCCAAGTTGAAAAGCTTGTTCTCTCTCTCTCTTTTTCTTGAATAAGTATGTTCAGAAAATATAAAAGAAGTTCGTTTACTACATTGATGAATGCACGAACAATCTAATATTTAAAATAATTTTGCAACTTTTTCAATAACCCTGTATACATCTGTATTTGTAAATACATGAAATTTTCAATTACATGTATAAATATAATATTTGTTTCATATATCTTTGCTATAAAAAGTCTAAATATTTCTTTTTTGAAAATGCATTTTATTTGCAATAAAAATAAAAACAAAATATGTTGCTAAACATTATATAATTGTAAATAAACAAGATTGCACTTAAATCATTAATTCATAAAATACAATAAATCATTAAGATGGTAGATTGAGCAGGCTCATAAATAATTGTTACATGTATCCAATTAACTGTCAATATTTTTCAAATCTGTGTTATATTTCTTTTGCACACAATAGAACAGCAAATACTAAAAATTAATAAAATAAATTTTATATGTTTGGAAAAAAAGTCATTCATACACAATTATGCTCCAATAACTGTTAATTCTAATAATTTCTTTCTTCTTATAACCTTAACTGTTATTACTTTAAAAAAAATAACAAGTAGGTAAATAACTAGTAGTGAAAAAATTTTTTTTCAAATTCACTCGTGGCTGCCATGACAATGAATTAAGATTCCAATAAATGGTCTGTCTCAATTTTAGAACAATATTTCAGATAGAAATTATGCCAAGGTGTCCATATTTTTTACATCTTATCTAACAATTCTGAAGTAGGTATAAAAGTTTCAACAGATTTTAGTGAAAACTTTTGACCATTGTAATAATTTCACAAATACAAAAGAGAATCTCTCAATAATTTTTAATCTGCACTTGCACGCTATACTCAGAAAAGCTTATTATTATACTGAATTTATATTTATTGAGGCTTAGCGCTTTCGAGGGTGAAATATGTCATCATATTCATAGCCTTAATGTATGCTTAATAGAGTTTACATCTATATATAGACCTTAGGTTTATTTAAATTTTATGTAAATTATATTATCCATTTCTTAGCCAGGCCTCTTTAATTTTCCACTTGTAGTCATTTCTCTCAATGCATGAGATGTCATGTCTATAAGCTCAAATGTATGTCCTATTGCATATTGATGCTTTAGGAAGATTGACTTATATTCAGAATTATTTATGACTCATTTATAGAGATATCTACATCCTGATTGAGAGGCATGCGCGTGATTCATTGTAATAGATAGCCCCGAATTCTGCCTGGGAGCATGCAATTTTATATACAGTGTGTGAAGTTTGGTCATTATTGAGTCTGTCCTGTGAATTTTATAAGTCTACTTGTTGTGGCAGGAGTACGAGAGTTTACTCGATGTGTTTGTGAAAGAACTTTATTTATATTTTTGGCTACCGTGGTATATATGGAAACAGTATCCAAGGCTTGTCATCCTTGGAAGGGTTTGCTTTTATTTTATTGTAAAATTATTTAACTCTCTTTGTGAGGTCAGAAAGTCTGAAACCTATCCCATTTAGTTCATTTAGATATTGCTCAATGTTTTGATTTTTGATCGACTTCATACTAGCATAGTTGGTGGTTTCTGTAAAGAAAAGATGATAAACCAGCATATTTATGAGAATTGGGAGAGATGGATTTAGGATGCCTGTACCCTCTTATTTGTATAAGCTTAATATGCATTTTGTACTTCTAATGTTATAAAAATAAAAAGTTATTAATTGATTTGTTCATACTATATAATCTAATTCAAGTTTTTGATTAAAAAATATTATATGTTATCAATGACTATGAATTCATGGAAGGTTCTCTAAATGTTCTTATTGAGAGTACAGTGAATAGTTTTTGGTGGTCGAGAGGCCAGCGCGACTGCCTTGCACTTGCAGACAGTTGCCCGGGTTGCGGGTTCGCGTCCCGGCCGATGCTATGACACTTAAAAAAAAAAACTTCATCAAAAATGAAATGGACTGTCCTTTCATCTTAAAAAGTTTTGTTTAAAGATTGGTAATAATCATTCAATATGATTCAGCAAAAGTGATAACAGAAAAAAATCAAATATGTCAATGAACAGCTTCTATAAAAAGATCTTACTGATTCACTAAACACTAATTAGTAATCACTAAAATCATGGCTGACTTTAGAGATTTAAACTAAATAAAATTTATTGGTAAATCAAATAAACTCTAAACATTGAACAAAGGAATCAAGAATAGAATGAATCCACCTATGTTTAGTTGTTCTGATATTTATAAGCATACCTTTGTCAACATTGTTGAAGTGAAATTAATTTATCGACCAGATGGAATATGGCACTTAATAGTTATTAAACTCATAATTATTAATACAAGGCTGGAGACAGCATCTCACTGTCTCCAGCCTTGTATTATCAATTATGAGTTTAATAACCTTTAAATGCCATATTCCATCTTTAATTTCACTCTGAATTATCAACAATTTTGACAAAGACATGCTTACAAACATCAGAGAAAGTAAGAATAGGTGGATTCATTCTATTCTTGATTCCTTTGTTCAACATTTAGAGTGCTTTTAAGTCATAGCCTGGGGAAAAGTGATTTACTCCCTGTGTTACATATACATTGAGCTATGTTTAATTTAAAGTTGACAAATAAAATATAATTATTGTATTTAAAACTAATAGTGTTTTTTTCCTAAATAATAATAAAACAACAATTTTTAGTTCAAAATAACATGGTACTTTAGTTGGGAGATCAGCAGAATTGCATTTTTATATAAAGACTGCATCACTGTAACTAAACAGTCATCAGACTTTGATAAGACTATTTCAGATAATCCTAAATGACAACTTAATTTGAAATCATCTCAGCTCTCAAAAAAAAAAAAAAAAAAGAATTACAGACAATTAAAAAAAAAATTATTAAGAGTTCCATCAGTGTTTATTTTGTGAGCTAAAAAAATTATTTTTATGCTTCATTAAAACTGAACATATTTCACCAAAAATATGAACAGATATTTTTTAAAGTCTGTAATCTTACAACATTGATAAAATCACAAAAGCCTATGGTTTTCTTCTCATTAATAGTCTAAGATCCCATAGCACTTCTCCATTTGTTCTTATTTAACCAACCTCTTTCCAGTTCTGATTTTGAGATTACTCTGTATTATTATGTTACTTCCTTACAATTACTATTAAATTGCTTATTCTATTTTTACTATGTTGCTGAAGCTTTAAACATAAAATAACAAATATAAAGCTGAGCGCTTTCGGGGGACTTAAGCCTCCATAATCATAGCCTAATACAATATAAATACAAAATATAACACTTATTCAAAAGCAAAATGCGTATCTCAAATAAAATGTAAACTAAATCTAAAAAAAAAAAGGATTCTTGTTTTGGTATTTCTAAAATGTGGGCGCTATAATATTTATTTTTATTATATATTATATTATTTTTTTTTAGATTTAGTTTACATTTTATTTGAGATACGCATTTTGCTTTTGAATAAGTGTTTATATTTTGTATTTTATATTGTATTGGGTTATGATTATGGAGGCTTAAGTCCCCCGAAAGTGCTCAGCTTTATATTTGTTATTTTATGTTTAAAGCTTCAGTAACTGTGTTTTTATCACAGTTAGTATTTAGTTTATTAATTTTTGTTGAAGTATATATAGACATTCTTTTCATTCGATGGTTCTAAAATAGACTAGTATGAATTACCTCCCCTAATGCAAATATTGAAAGTAAACAGAGAAAGTTGTTGGAAAATATTGTATGAATAAGTAAATAAAAAATAAACAATACATTTAAATATCTGAATAATAAAAAAATAGATATCAAAGATCATGTATATTTTCTTCATTGATTAAATTTTTATGTTTTATAATAAATTAATATAGTGAAATAGGAGCACATTTTAATTTTTTATTTTTGAAAACCATTTTATTATTATAATTTTTTTACAGAAACCATCTTTCCTTTCCCCAATATATAATATCAAAAATTAAATAAAAATTAAAAAAATATACCTGGCTTCCAAGCATCATCTAATGAAATCACTGGAGGAACAATTAAGTCTTAAAAGAATAAATTAAAAAAAAAATTAGCATTTTATAAACATGCATTAAATTCATTTAAAAATATTATTCAAAGAAAATAATAAGGAATTATTTATAAATAAAGCATTGAACTAAGATCTGACTGAATTAAATAAAATGAAATTAAAAGGTTCTTTCATACAGATACATACAAAGCAAAAAAAATAAAATATCATTTCAATATAGTTTAATATTTTAATTACTGCAAACTAGAATCAATCATGTAACTAAAAAAAATATTATAATAGATATTACAGCACTGGTATTTAATAATATTTATTAATGAAGTTTGTATTGTATTAAAGCACATTCTTTAAAATATATTATGATTCCTCTAATTTATTTTTATTGTGCATTTAATGGTGACATTCTTTTTCTTTTAATGTCTACTCCAAAATTATTTCTGAAAGCATAGGAATTAATGGATTCAAGATGATAGTGACAAAAAAGATCTCCAGGCTAATTGCAGACTATTGATCTTTTTCAGTCAATATTTATTGGTAATAACTTTAGAACAAAGTGAAAATATACTGCTTAATTAAAAAAACTCATCTAAGTAAAAAAAAATAAAATGCTTCAAAATTATGTTATCTTTTTAGTGAAACTGAAATAAGTATTTATTAATATTTTTATGACTAGAAAAATTATAAAGCACTAAATTCAAAATGTACTTTACTTAGTTTGCCTAAAACTGAGATACTATTTTCAATTTATTTTAAAATTTTCTATCCAATAGAGGATTTAGATATTTAGACAATACGATATTATAACTAAATGATAACATTTAGAAATAGTTAGTGATTGAAAATCATAACATATTATATTCTATAACTTCCTTTTTTATATTTACATCAATAGTCATTTATATTCATAAATTTTTATTATTATTATAGCAAATCCTGTTTTCTCAACTGGTCATAATTTGTCTATAGCAATATTACCATCCTATGTAAAATCTTTTTGTTTAGATCTGATTTCTACTTGGATTTCTAGAAATCTATGAGCTTGCTGACATTTAAGAAATGTTGTTTTTCTATTTAGACAATTGATGGATAATAAAAATTCAGTTACCCTAAGTAAAAAATCAGTTTTGACTTACAATTGATTGTTTAGACAAAGAAAAACTTGATCATAGTCTAAATAAACATTTCTGATTAATATAATTATATATTCTAATATTCTTTAAATAATCACATTTATTACTGAATGTATAGAAATTAAACTAAAATACAATTTAGTGGGCCTTAATCAGTAATAATGACATACTATTTCTAATAATACCATCATTATAAATTTATCTAACTGTATATTATTATTAATGCAATATTATCAAGTTAATGTTGACACTCAGTGATCATTTGAGTAAAATTTATGCTAATATTTATGAATTTCAATGATGAATATAGTTATGACTAATTTTTTTTATCCAGTTTAAAATGATGTTTTTCAGTTGACTTAACTATGATCAGCTGCTACCAAAAATTATCAATATTGCCACTGTTCAGCATAAAATGATAATCAATCACAAAAAATGGAAAAAAAAATGCAATGCAAAATACAAAGATAATTAAAAAAAGCATAAACTCGTGTTATGCAGATTATTAGTGAAAAGATGAAATGCAGTATAGATTTCAGTATACGATGAGAAAATATAATTAATACCTAAAAAAGATTACAATAGTTATGATGCCTAAGATTAGTTAACCTGCTTATGAGTTGATGAAAAAATATACATGAAACAATTGTTTAATGCATTTATTAATATCAAGATTTGGGTCACAAAAATGATTTTTTGGAATTTCTAGTTCCTATTCTTCTTACACAAGATTACTGCTGCTTAACAAAAGTTTATTAAAGCAAATTTCCTTTCTTATGCTTTTTTATTTAGTAGAAATATTTACTTAAAAATGACTATTTTGTGCAACTGAAATATTTTTGATAAATAATTAAAAAAAAAACAACAACATAAAAATAAATTTTATTTCTATGTTTGGTGGTAAATAATAATAAAACAGATGTTTAAGAATTATCAAGAAAGTGTCAACCAAAAATAAATATAGGCCAAAATTACTTTTATTTATTCTAAATTGTTTTTATTTTTATTATATTTTAAAAGCCCCTATTTCTTCAACAATTTATTGCACCATTTACGAATCTTTTAAAATAAAAATTAATACTTAGACATTTTATTTTAATTAATTATTTATTTATATATTAATTTGTTTGAATTTCAGACTTTGGAAATAAATTAATTAAAATTTTTTGTTAACATGATCTCAGAAAATGTCAAAAAATGAAAATACTAACAAGAAAATAGAAGCTTTCAGAAAGAATGGGTAGAAAAATGTGCTTTTATTGACAATAATAGAAAGTCATTGTAACTTATTTGTAAAGTTACAATTGCAAACTACAAAGTAAGCAATTTTCATCACATATGGAGAAGGAGAATTTATTAAAAGAAGCTTGGAAGAAGTGGTTAAAGTTTTGGATCCTGATAATATAAAAGTGCATAAATTGATTGCACAAGTTTCTAAGTCACACCTTTGTACAACTGAGCATATTAACGAAATTAGTAAAAATTTTAAAAATAGTTTAATGTGTGATTTGAAAAATTGTACAGGATTTAGTTTAGCTCTTGATGAGTCTACAGACATTCAGGATATTCCATAATTGGCCGTTTTTATCTGCTATATATCTATAGATGTAAATGTGAAAGAAAAAATATTGGACCTACTACCTCTTATCAAAACAACTTGCAGTATCGATGTCAAAAATGTGCTGGATTAGATAATAAACAGCTTTGAATTGCCTTGTAATAAACTTGTAAGTGTTGAACTGACAGAGTTCCTCCAATGATAGGGAAAAATCTAGGTGTTATTATTCTTTTAAACAATGATTCTAAAATTCCACATTTTGTACCTCTTCACTAATAATTCATCTTGAATATTGGATAGCAAAGTACTTAAAATACAAAAATGTGTGGAAGATTGTTTTGCAGATTATGAATTTAATTAGAACAAATGCTAAAACACACTGTCAATTTAAGAACTTTTTAGAAGAGTTAAATGATGAAACAGATGAATTGCCCAATGATCTATCCTTATGATTTGTTATAAGATGGCTGTCAACTTATGTTTTGAGCCATTTTGTGGCATCCCTAAATCCTATAACATTTTTAAAGAAAAAAGGAAAAAAAATACTCAGGATTAGAAAATAAAACTTGGCTTTCTGACTTAACGTTCCCTATGGACACTATGGAACATTTGAAAACACTTGATTCAGTTTTTCAAGGAAAAAGAAAAATAATTAGTGATTTGTCACAAACTATATTTAGTTTTGAAGCTAAACTTCGGCTTTTTGTGTACGATCTTAAGTTCAAAATATTTAATAAAAGCAAATACAATTAATATCAAAGAAAAAAATTTAAATGAATATAAAGAAAAATTGGAAGGTCTGCAAGTGGATTTCAAATGTAATTTTGAAAAGTTTTACATCTACATTTGCATAATTTGTGAGCCCATTTATTTGTGATATTATTAAAGATGGATTTCCAATTTCTGAAATAATACTTGTCAAAAAAGCAGTTGGGGAATTGGAGCTATTAGAAATGAAAGAGGATGAGGCATTGCAAATGCATCACAAATATAGTTCTTTAATTGAATTTTGGAAACTCACGTCAGAATCAAAATATCCACACATAAAGAAAGCTGCTTACTGTTTAATTTTAATTTTTTGTTATTGCTGTAAATTGTTGTACTCCATGATGAAGTTCATGAAGTCGAAATATTATTCACAACTGACCAATCAGCATCTCACAAAATTGCTAGAACAGCTTTAACAAATTTCAAAGATTTGACCAAATGTCTTTGTAAAATATTATGCCTTTTATTAATGAATTATTATATTTTATTTTTATTATTAAAATTTTGAAATAATTATATATATTTTATTTCTTTTTTTTAAAATTATATTTTCTTTTAAAACTTTCACTTAAAATTTGTGTAGAATATATCTTCATATTAATTAAATAAAATAAAATTTGAGTATCGGAATTTATTTTTGAGTACTTAAATAATATGATGTGGCGCTTTACAATAAATGAAAAACCGGCATACGGCTGTCATTGACCTCATGTGGGCCCACCCCTGATATATGCTTTATTTTCATTACAAGTTTATTATCCACACACCCACACAAACAAAAGAATCCTAATCCTAATATTAAAATAAATGAGAAAATAAATTACCATTTGCTTTTTCCAGTTCTTGAGAAATTTTTTCTGATAGTTCACTTGCAGAATTCAATTCCTTGTCTTTTTCTAAAATGGATAAAACATTTAATAATATTGATATTGTAATAAAAAGTATGAAACAAAAATACTCATATTTATCAATAAACCTGATTTCCAAGCCGAATCTAAGGATACTACGGAAGGTGCTGGCAAAATGTCTTCAACTTGTTCTAAAAATAATAACAAAATAATAATAATAACAACACAAAAAGTTAATTCTCATATAAAAAAAAAGTATTAAAACATCAATAAGCACTAATAGTTTGTTTTTATAAAAAACAAAAAAAATACACTGACTTAGCTTTAGAATGTGATTTAAATTTCATTTATTAATTAAAAAATTATAACTATGTGCCATAATGTTCTAAAGTTTTCATTTATTGCAAAACAATAACTCACATGCATTGGTCCCTGTATATAATTTACCTTACTACTTGGTGGTGATCTAATATACTATAACACGTATAAATTCAGTTCCCAAGTTCAAAATTTTCAGTAGTCAATTTGTAATGAATTTATTAATACCATATATAAAATAGATAGAAGTTTGACAGATTTGTAATTTCGAATATCTTTTTCTTCTTTCTAAAATATGAATATTACTGGTACATTCTTCTAATCATCTATTTTATCTTTTTTTCATTTAGATATTTACTTGTCAGCTTTGTCAATAATATCTCTATTTTTCATCCCCTTTTAAAAAAATAACTATAATAATATTGGGTCTTCTGGAGTATTTCGTTTTTCATAGATATCTCACTTTTTCCTTTAGAATGACTGGTCGTTCTAATAATATTATTGTAATTATATAGACTTTATTGCATACTTTTTTATTATTATATAGCTTAATATAGAATTTTTAAATTATATTTCATGATAATATTACTGTTCTAATAACTGTGCTAGCTTTTCTTCTTATTTCTAAATTATCTTTTCTTCCAATATCACTCCTTAAATGGTTTCACATCTTTGCGATTCCTAGCAATTTTAGTTATATTTTATGTTTATGTCTTTATTAATTTTTTCCCTTAATATTTAACAGAATTCCAGGTATTCAGTTTTTCTAAATAAGTCATTTGAAATATTTTCCTATTTTTTCTTTTTCTTTATATCAATAGAAAATGTATTAGTGAATTATTACTTTTTTGTTCATGCACCTGATATAGATGTTATCTTTTTATTGATATTCTTCAATTTGGAGTTATCTTCAAAATCTGTTAATACCTTAAAATGATTTTTAAATTCTATTTAAAACTACTGGAATAATCTTGAAGATTAAGGTTATAATAGCTTTCTCCTAAAATATATATTTTCACTTAATCATAATATAACACAATTCTGTAGCACTTTCATTTGTTATGGTTTCAAATTGATATCCTCTCTGGATTTTTCTTAGCTAAAAAAAATTATAATGTAATTTTTTCCCCTGAAAATTCCAAAAAATGATATTTCCTTTCATTTCCATTTGCATGCTATTCAAACTAATGCATTTCATCTTATCAAGAATTTTCCAATTCTAGCATGTTCCCCTAGTCTAATTCAAAAGCACTCTGTGCATCTATATAGACGTTCATTGCAAAAAATTTATCCATGAAATAAATTACTGAATCAAAAATAATAGATATTTGTAATAAATAATACCAATAATTTATTTAAAGATCATAATTATAAAAAATATATTTAAATATAAATATATTGTATAGAGTAATAAATACTATTTAATACATATTTTATTTAAGACATAATTATAATTGGAACACAGTACAACTTTTGATTTACAGTTCAATTCTTTTTTTTTTAAAGAATAGAAAATCTGATTCACTTGCAAAATAAAGATATTGCTCGACAATTATAAATTTCAAGGCACATTTGATTTAGGTTAAAGCCTGTCTTAAAAGTATTTTATATATACTTCCTGTGCACTTAATAAATAATTACAAATTTACAATAGTTTATATATTTTCAGTATAAAGATCGTAATATTAACTGGTAAATCGCAAGATTTTGCGAATGTTAATTTGTATAGGAAATAGTGGAGTTAAACAGTGGAGAGAACAATAGCTTCATGCTCCCAAATCAAGATACTTCAGATTGGCCTATATAAATGGAAAGTTAGGTTAAAGATAAGATGGCCACTCTTCATCTTTATAAAAATCGCTATCTTGTATCATGGTTTGAGAGGTCCCTCTATTGGCAAAATAAAGATATTGCTTGACAATTATAAATTTCAAGGCGCATTTGATACAGGTTAAAGTCTGTCTTAAAAGTATTTTACATATACTTCCTGTGTGCTTAATAAATAATTATAACTTTAAAATTTACTTTTATAAAATAATTTTTTCATCTGTGAATACAAGCATAAAGTAATAATGATACACACATAGAGAAAATATGATCTGATTTAATCAGTGACACAAAAAATTATGATAGTAACATTAATTTTACCTTAAGATTTTAACTTTTACTGATGATAGCATATTTAAATAATTCCATAATAAAATCCAAAAATAGAACTTTAAAAAAAATATTATATTTGTTGTCATTTTTTAAAAAAGTAATAATACAGGTATCAAACTATTCCAGTCATTATATAAATATTTAAGATTTTTATATTTCATAGTATATAATTATTTTACCATATTTTTAACAATGTATAAGCAAACTAACTAACTTTCAGCACATTTTAAAATATTTTTTTCGATATTAATCAAATCTATTAACACATTATATATGTTGCTTATGATTTTTGAATGCAGACTTTGTGTCTGAAAATTGCTTTGATCAGTATGTACTATCAAAACTTAAATCATTTTAAAAAAGTTATTTGTTTACTGTACTTCTTCACAGTACCCTTTGAAGACAACCAGAGATTTTTCAATTCTACACAATTAACTGATGTTCAGTATGATTACATTATTCTTTTCTAAGAATTTATGACTACTTAAGTTATAAGAAAGTTTGCACAAAGTTTTAAATTTTTGAGAATAATAAAAAAATAAAAATTCAAAATATCCTAAATATTCTTAGAGCTTAAGAAAATAAAGTGTGTTGTGATATAACAGAAATGTATTTTTGCAATCCTTAAATACATGTTGTCAGACATAGTAAAATACTTTATATTTCTTTAAAAAGCATTAAAAGATGAAAAATTGGAGATTTTAAAAGGATAAAAGCATGATTACTAAAATAGCAAAAAATAAGGGAAACAGACATTAAATAATTTTAAATAAAACATACACTACTGGGTCTCTGGTAAAATATGAGTAACAGAGAATAAGCCAATGAAAAGATTTAAAAGAGCCATTTATATGATTTTATTAAGTTTATATTTTACTAATTAAAAAAAAAATACTATTAAATATTGCTTATTGGTTAATTTAATTGAAAGATATTTGCAATTAAAATAGGTTACATTTGATATCTGGCTTAAATAAGATATCTTATACATTGAAAACAAAGTAATAAGAGATTTATGTTGGGAGTAAAAGAAGGGATCAAAAATGAAATACTTGGGTGAGAGAACAAGACTGAAAAGAACTGAGTTGGATATATTGCTAAAAAAGAAGATACTATATGGACAGTTAAAGTCTTAAAGCAGATCTCAAAATATTTTAAAAGATCTAGAAAAAGGCCATGTGAGATGAATAAATAAAAAAGGAAGTTTGTTGATGTAATGCAGAGAAGCAAGACTATGGATTAATGAAACTGGATTAAATTTGGAGAGACCATCCTGTAGCAAACTGATAATGGTTGAAAATGATAATATAATATATAAACAAACATTAAACATTATATGCACTTTATTTTGATAAGCCTAGCATGCTTTTGGTAAATAAAATATTATATATACTGAATATCAAATGAATAGTAATAAATCAGTTCTCTAGATTTGAATTAAATTTTGATTTAAAAAAATGAGATGCTTTTACAATGCTAAAAATGAAACAATGTATTATACATAATATAGAAATGTTATGATAATGAGGGGAGGATGTAAATCATAAGAATGTTAAGAATTGTTATATTGTATTTGATTCTTCATTATTATTATTACTCTATTATCAATATCAATTTAACTATTATTATTTTATAATACATATTACAATAATTTAAATAAAAATAAGAACAAATTAATTCACCTATCGGAGTAGACAAAGGGACTTCAGAACTCTGAGCAGTAAAATCAGTACGTAAAGATTTATGTTCATCTATCTTGATGAATGTAGCAGATCTATATATATGAAAATATATATTCAAATAAGTTTTAAGCATACTGACATCAAATATTTATCATTATAAAAAATAAATAATTCAAGCAATTCTAATTAACAAAGAAATGCTTACACTATTTCCAGCAATTTCAAGTCATTTACTTTATTTTTTTTGAATTTAACTGCAGGCTTACAGCTTAATATTTATTTGCATAGGAGTGTGATAAAAAACCATGTAACTGATTGGTTATATTATCATACAACATTATTAGTCTATTCATATGAGATTCTAAATGAAAAAAAAAAATCTCTGTTCTAAATAGTATGTATTTGATGTTATAACAGTGATGTGAAAATATTATAAATATATTCATATGTAAATTATATGTAATACCATTTAGTACACTTGCTATAGTTATATTTTTACAATGTATTAATTTTTATTTATTTCTTAACAATAAATAAATAAAAATTAATGCATTGCAAAAAAAAAATGATGATATTATATATATAAATCAATGAATAAAAAATTATAGAATGAAGGTAAATTGTATTAATTTAACTTATGTGTTTATGCCATAGCTTAAAATCAAATAATAAAATTTCTAAATAAATCAGATTTATACCAATAATTCTAATGAATTTATTAGATATTCAACTTTCTGATTCATCTGATAGAAGTAGTTTCACCTGAAATATATCTACACTGAGAGAAAAATGACCTGATTTGGAGAATGTTGGTTTATAATAATGTTAATTAATACTTTCCAAAGTAGGCAATATCACCCCTAAAAAGTGCTGAAAAGAACTGGGAGGAGGGGTGGTGGTAGTGAGGTAGCAATAGCATTGGTTGCAAATGGGGGAGAATTTTGAATAAAAGTAAGGAGGCAATGAAACCACAAAGAAATAAGAACATTTTGAAAAACATTCATGTTTCATTTTTGTACAACATATAGTTAAAGTTATAGTGATTATTTTCCAAATAAACACACAAATGCAACTTATAATCCCTCAGTGATCAAGCCTGCCAAGACTTATCATGCAACTATTAGCAGTCAAGCATGCCACACATTGTTGGAAGTCCAGTAAACATCAGTAGAAATATGTGTAATACCTTGTTTACAATATATTATAAATGGGCATTATACACAAAATCCAATTAAAATTATTTCTGAATTGTGTATCAGGCAATTAAAAATACTGCAACTGCAATAAGTATTTAAAAATTTTAATTCATATTTGAGATCTTGATTTTTATGGATTATCAATTAAATATATAAAAAATTGTATACAATAAAACAGTACCTCACATGTATGTTTATGCAGGTTCTTACATATTTTCAGTATATTTCTAGTGTTTATTAAAAATAAAATACAGAATAGGCTTATGTTAGCATAATATTATTTGAAGCGTATAGTAAATGTACTGGTCAACTTTTTTATTACAATATTAATGCAAACAGGAAAATAAAATTCTATAAAAAAACAACTGCTAACCATTACATCTGTCAAATTGTCTGTATTAATTGATAAATACAAAATCTTTTAATAAGATAAAAGGTAAACTAAATTAAAACTTCTACTGATATATATTTTTTGATAAATTTAGTTTGATAATTGACAATTTAATACCAAATATTAATTTCATTAGTATTTTAATTTTACATAAACACCATTCTTTATGCTTCTAAAAGCCACAAACTAGAAACTAGTCTGGGGATATTGGATGACTAGGCACTAGATAGGGATTCTGTGCACAAACCTTCCTGCATCCATTGATTACTCTGGTTTGCACTGAGTGGCACTATTGTATGAAGAGTTTTGCTTCTGTGTATTTTAATTTGTTTGTAAAAACAAAATTGCACTTTTTGAATTACATATATAAATATATCAAATTTCTATTATATGTTGCCTTTGACAGAATAACTCAGTTGGTAGAGCGTTTGCCTTAAATTCAATATACAAGAATCTAAAGGTGCAAGTTCAACTTCTAAGCGAACATTGTCACTGTGCATATGGGCCAGCAACACCTGAAGAAGAGTGGAGAATAATACTACTCGAAACATTGTGTAATTACTAACCTGTATTGCCTATTTGTGTGTTATTACTAACAAGTTGTTTGTATTTGGAAAGTTTAAATAAAATTTAAAATTTTCTATACATTCAACATTCACTCATAAATGATGGAAATAGTCCAACATATCACATCTTACATAAATTGCTATATTTCTTGATAATATTATACCTCTGTTATGATAAATAAACACATACTTTTTTTTTACAGGCAATATCATGGTTGAATGTAAAAAAAAAAAGTAGACAATATAATATTGAATGTTTGAATTAGGTTTTATTCAGTTATCTATAAACAATACTATTACTGATATGACTGATTAGCCAAAACGTTTTATCAAATGAAACTGAAATGCTTTCAAAACTATAAGAATATTTGACAAAAGTTCATGTTGATAAAAAATTATCTTACTTTCAAGCATTTAAAATAAATTTTTTTTTTGAGATAATCGACACTGGCAAAACTATTTTCATTAGCATCCAAACAAGATGTCAATGGATTATATTCTTCATATAACATTTCTTACTGATTGTTAAATTGGAAAATCATATACTATTGGTGAAGAACTATTTTCATTAACTATAATGATGGCTAATATCTGATATTACAAAGAAAATATCATTGAGCAAAAACGGATGAAGATGTTGAAAACTCATTATGTGAATATTTAAAAACATCCCAATTCTCCAAACAATTTGATGAATCAACTTTACAGAAAATGAAGCCTTACTTTTAATAAAGATGTGATTCATATAAAAAAATAAAAATGCCAATAATTATTATTTGCTAAAAATTTTCAAACTGATATTACAGAAGAATTGATATTTTATATAAACATCACATGATCACCATCTCTTATGCTTGCTCATAACTGTTATTAAAACAGGCAAAACTCTCTATACGTATTGCCACTCAGTGCAAACCAGAATAATCAATGGAAGCCAGAAGCTTATGCATAAAATCCCCATCTAGTGCCTACTCATCCAATATCCCCAGACTAGTTTCTAGCTTGTGACCTTCGTCAGTGAGGAGCTTGGATTGAAAATATTATAATGTTTTCAATTTAAGACTCATAGTTTTGTAGTTAAATAGAGATAAAAGGTGGCTGCCGGAGGGTTGCATTAGATCCTAAGATCTAGGTGCAGTGCTCTCAGATCCAAGGCTCCTCACTGACGAAGGTCACAAGCTAGAAACTAGTCTGGGGATATTGGATGAGTAGGCACTAGATGGGAATTTTATGCACAAACCTTCTGGCATCCATTGATTACTCTGGCTTGCATTGAATGGCAATACATATAGAGATATTTCATATATTAGAAGAAATCCCTCTGAATAATAACTTGTCATTTGCTGATACTGTTCTAGCAATAACAGGATAGGTTTCCTGACATATTTTTGAAAAAGTGGTTCCGAATGCATCAGTTGTACAGTGTCAACATTTAGTTGGCAAAAAAACTGACTAATACCAATATAGGTGACAATATCAATAAAGCAATCAACAAATTCAGCAAAAATTTATTGAAAAACATATAGTCTGGATAACTTTGTATTGAAAATAATGAAAAATTCAATCATTTCAATCACTTGCTGCTTCATATAGAAATTCACTGGCTATCAAAATACTTATTGGGATCGGTTTTATAAAGTCTATGATTCAGTGCTAGAGTTTTTAGAAAACAAATATATTTTGCGAGCCGACTTTCAGTTCCAAGGCAATAAATAAGCTTAATTTAATCAGAACAAAAACTGCTATTTTCATGTTTATGGCAAAACTTCTGTATAAATAAAATTTAGGATGATAGCAATTCAATCAGTTTTCAAAATCATTAAAGTTACAAAAACACAATGGAGACATTTTGTTAGCACTCGGAGGTTCTCCATTCTGATTTCAATCAACCATTTGAAAATATTTTAAAATGAATATACCTGATTGAGTTTTGGATGGTTTTTCAAAAATAAACACAGAACAATCTCCAAGATTAAAAAAGAAGTGACAAAAATAATAAAAAATGAGGAATGATTGTAATAAGCAAGAAATCAGAAAAAAAAAGACTATAACCAGCCAAAGATTAAGTCTTATGGAGTAGCTGCTGAAAAGGAAAACTGCTAGTTAAAACATTTTCCTACAGAATATTTTCAAATAGCTTTGCACTACTTACTGTTTAAAAGTTAGTAATCATGATAATAAAACAGGCAAAACTCACTATACGTATGCCACACACAACAAGCTAGAGTAATCAATGGATGCCAGAGGCTTGTGCATAAAATCCCCATCTAACGCCTACTCATCCAATATCCCCAGACTAGTTTCTGGCTTGTGGCCTTCGACAGTGAGGAGCCTTGGATCTGAGAGCACTGCATCTAGATCTTTGCCTGTTTTAACAACAGTTATACACAAGCATAAGAGATGGTGGTCATGTGATGTTTATTGGCTTAAAATCATGATAATATTGAATAGTTTATTTTTTGGAATTAAAATATATTCAATCAGCCAATATTTTTAATATTTCAGTATTCTTGAAATTTATAAAAAAATTGAATCAAATCTTGTAAAAACAAAAATTCATAAAACATAAAATAAATAAATAATTAGAAATTTTTTTTCCATTTGTAGCTGAATTATTATTAGACAGAAAGAATTAAGAAACATTATAGAAAAGGTTTTTGCTATCAGGCAAATACAAAAAAAAAAAAAACTTTTGTGAGCAAAAGTGTGATTTAAAATTGATTTTACTAATTTGGTTGTGGCATTTAATTCAGGTGCTCAAAAACATTTGTGACAATATATAAAATTAAGTGATTGTTCAAAAAAGATTCTTCATGTTGCATGACTTTAAATAATGAAATGTAGATAAAACATTAATAATGTGGAAAATTTATGAAATTCAAAATAAAAGCATGTTAAACAGGGATATATACTAGCTCCAAATTTTATCATTTTTATCGCAGTAGTAATATTTGGAACAATTTATTGATGGTTTCATAAAGCAGGCATCAAGATACAATATATGTTTGATGATTGAGTTTTTAATCTAATCTAATTAAAATAAAAACTGAAAACTTATATCATTTCTGCTTCTATATTTAAGAAAGAATGTTGATGGTCAATTCAAAAAATAATCTACAGAATCTTTTTAATATTTTGAATGCATAGTTAGCTTAGTAATCTTTATAGCTAATTATGGGGGAAAATCTTCAAGTTTGAATGGTTATCAGTTTAAATATCTGAATTTTGACATATAAATGTTATATTTCTAGAATGCAGTATTTTAATACTAGATACGAGGCTTTAATTTTTACTAAACATCAACTATATCTTCACTCATGTGCAGGACCGTGCATATTTTTTTTAAAGGAATTCATTATTTTTATTCTTTCAAATATACAGTTACAAAGACAATAATCATATATTTTAAAGTCAAAATGACATGTGGTTTAAATATTAGGCAAGAGTAGTATGAATAATGAAAGCAAATATTATAAATAGAAAATGAATTACTGCTTCTGATTCATTATTTGATATGAGTTACTTTTAAATAAGTTTATTTAGCAATTATGAAATAAATTTTATTGAAATTATTGGAATTTCATTTAATAGAAATACTTTTCATAGAGAGTTAGAAATTCTATTCAGAATGACAGATTCTTCAATAATACATTGTGTTTAAGTGAAATATATTATTAATTAACAGATTTGTTCAATTGGACAAATATTTCATGTTCTTTAATATAAATTGATATCAAAGTTAATGTCGGTAGTTAAATTCAGGCATTGTCTTTTGAACAACCAAATAATTTTAATAATTACTTTAATATTAGATACTATATAAATTTAAATATTAAGCTAAATTTTGTGATAACTACTTAATTATCAAATTTAAACATAATTCTTCCTCTTTACATTATGACAAATATCAACTAAATTTATTGTCAATGTTTAAATATATTTTATAAAGACTGAAGTATATATATATATCAAATAAAATAAATATTGTAGTCAAAATATTCTAAAATAAACACTACAAAATTCAATATTTTTATTATATATATATATATAAACACAAACTATTATCTAGATTTCTATTATGAGATAATAGAGAAATAATATATAATATTACAACTATTCATTTTATTTGTTAAATAAATTATGAAACTAAAAAAAAAGTCTTTTTATACCTAGCAATAAAATTTGGAGAATGAGTGGAAGAATCTGCCGTAGATAGAGTTTGATGCATAGAAACACTCTGAGACTGTAAAGGCAGTAATTCTCTATCTTTGACCAGAGTAGAAGGTGATCGAAATATTGATTTTTGATAAGTATGTGGTTTAGCTGAATGCATTGTAGAATGAGTAATTTCAGATAAAGGAAATGAAGGAATATCCACTGATGGTTCTGATGAATAAATGTCTTTAAACTCTAAATTAAAAAAAAAAAGTGATACAAATGACTGATTCTAAATTAAAGCATATTGCTTATATTATAGATTAAATTACATTCATATCGACCTTTCAAGCCAATTGTGCAAACGCTTTGCGAGTGTTAAATAATAAATGAATACCCTCTGACCAATACAAGATATAGAATTTATGCAGGAATAAAAAGAATCCCTCTTATTCCTATGACTCAAATATTTATATATGAGCAAATCTGAAGTACTGGCACAGAAGGCGTGACGATAGAACGGTCACTTTAAATTACTATATACAATGTCTGAATAAATGACGCTCGCAAAGCGTTTGCACAATTGGCTTGAAAGGCCGATATGAATGTAATTACAATTATATACAGACGCTATAAAAATAAATGCTTATTATAGATTAAACTAAAATAATCAAGCAGAAATTAGACATAAAATTTATTTAAAAACAAGGAGTATAAAAACAAACAAACATGTAAAACAACTATTTCATACATAATCAAATATCTGAATTTATCATTAATAATTTTAACTTTAATCTTCATTTAATATATCATTGAAAGAAAATTCTTAACAGACCTGTTGCATCAGGAATTTGAATTCTAAGTGTTTTTGTTTCTTTAGGCTTCACTGGAGTAGATGAACTGCAAATCTTATTAGATAACTTTATACTTCTATCTGGAACTTTAAAAATGGATGGTGCTATAAAATCTAAAAATATATTAATTTTTTACACATTCCTTTTTTTGATTAAACACAATTAATAATAAAAAATAATATAATATAGAATATTAAGTTAAGAATTATAGATTAAAAATTTGAAATCTGAACATTTAATTTAAGGCAGATGTATAAAAACGATTTGAAAATGTTAAAACAAATTATTTTAAATAAGACAGATTTCATCGCTTCTTAATGCAACTCTTTTTCTTTCACTTTTTACTTTTCCTCCTAATATATTCACTATAATTTTTCCTGCTTATAGAATATGCTGAATCCAGTTCTTTTTCTTAATTTTCTCAGTACAGATTGGTTTTTTCCTCAATACATCTATATTTCAAAACTCTTCTCAATCCATTTTACATTACTATTTATTTTTCATTCAAATCCATATTTTAATGTCTCGCACCTTTTTTTATTTCTTCTTAAACTTTCAAGTTCAGGTAGCACACAAAGCTGTATATTATAAAATATTTGATGAGCTCCTTTCTTTAAATTTAGTAGTTCATTAAACAGCCTCATTTTATTTTTAAAAATGTGTTTAATCACTCTAATTTCGAATAACTGCATCATCAGATAAAAAGTTGATTAGATATTTCATAAAGCAAACCTGCTCCATGATTTTCTGCCCAACTAACTATTTAATTTTTTTAAACCATTTCACTTTTGTTATAGCATTATTTTTACTCATAATTCCTATTCTGATGGAATAAATTCTCTTTCTTCAATGTCAATTCTATTTTAGCATTTCAACTAAATAATCATGAAATACAACTACAGAATATATGTACTTATGTATCTATATACTTACTTAAATCTGTATCTTCTATAAGTAATATTCATCAAAATAATCTAATTTATTTTTGTTAAATATCTTTCTAAAAATGACAAGGTATATGTTAATCCTGCTTCTTTTTTCCTAAATATTTCACAACAATAACTGAATATTGTATTAAAATAAATTGATATATATATAGCTTATAAAATTTTTTTAATAATACTTTAGTATATATATTTTTTGCATAATAGCTATTTATTTATAATCTTTTATTTATATCATAATAAATTATAGTGCTAAATATTTATATGTAATGTTTTGAGATTAACTCATTACAGCTGTTTTTTAAATACATTCGAATAGCCTCCAGCTTCTGCAAATGACAACACATTTTTAAAGCTAACTTTGTCTTCCTTCATATATCAGGAGGATTGTCTTCAATGCTTTTACTAGAAGGGATGAATTCTTTTAATTAATCAGAAATTTATTGCTAAATCTGACAAGTATGATTTTAAATTCTAAGTTAAAAAGATATCCTTTTAACTTCAAAAATGTATTGTCATTCACTGAAGGTGGGGGGGGGGGCTATTCAATTATATTTAATAACAGTTGCAATAAATTAATCTCAAATCATTACATATAAATATTTAGCAATGTAAATTATTATTTATTATTTAATATTACAATTTAAAATCATCATTGGTAAGATTAAAAACAAAAGAAATTTCATACTTGCCAAATATATATCAAATCATATTTAAAATGTTAAACTATAAATTTCTGATTAATTAAAAAAATTCATACCTTCTAGAAAAAGCACTGTAGACAATCCATCTGATATATGAAGGAGTTATTTCTACCAAAAGCACTCTGACCAAGTTTAATTCTATGATTAATTTGATCCATTATGTTTCCATCTGTATTAATAATCTGACCAAGATATTTGTAACTGTTAACTTCTTCTAACTCATCATAATCAATCTTTATTTTCATATTTGAGAAAATTCATTGAACATTACTTTAGTCTTTTTAGCATTTATCTTTAGTCCTACTTTCATCTGACAACTCCTGCAACATTTCCTATAGCTCTAAAGCATTATTTGCAAAAACAACTACATCATCTGCAAAATCTAAATGTCTTAAATAATCTCCATTTACTTTCACCCCTTTAGATTCCCATTTTAATCAACAAAATACTTATTGCAGCACTGCTGTAAAAAGTTTTGGAGATATGGAGTCACCCTGTCTTACACCCTTCTCAATGTTGACTTTCCTAATATCATTATGTAATCTAATTGTTGCTGTTGCATTTTTATAAATATTCTTTAAAATATAACAATATCCTGGATCTATACCTTGATGATTCAATTCTTTAATCACTGAAGAAATGTTTATAGAATCAAATGCCTTTTCATAATCTACAAATCCAAAGCATAATGGCAACTCATATTCATTTGCCCTTTCTATAACTTCTCTCAATACCTGGATGATATCATGTACTAACTTTTAAATCCAGCTTGTTCTCTTGGTTGATGGAAATCCAATGTTCTTTTGGTAGAAATAACTTGATACTAAAAGGAAATATGCCTATGTGTTTGAAAAGGTTTTTAATAAATGTGTTTTACCAGTTCTTATTTATAGATCTGAGACTTGGACACTTAATAGAAGAGCAATACAGGGATTTCAGACCACTCAAAGAAGTATGGAGAGATACATGTTAGGAGTAACAAGAAGAAATTGAAAATGCAATATATGGGTAAGAGAACAAACAGGTGTTATTGACCTCATTGAAAAAATTAAAAGACTGAAGTGGAGTTGGACTGGACATATTGCTAGAAGAGATGATAATAGATAGACAATTGAAATCTTAAGCTGGATTCCAAGAGATTGTAAAAGACCCAGAAAGAGACCACATGTGAGATGGATGGATGAAATAAGAAAGTGTGCAAGGGTGATGTGGAGAAGAGAAGCTAAAGATCAGAGAAAATGGTTTGAACTTGGAGAGACCTTCAGCCTGCAGTGGATTGATAATGGTTGATGATGATGATGATATGAAGGAGTACTAAGTTAAAAGAAGTATTTGTTTTTTTTTAACTTTAAAAATGTATTGTCATTTGCTGAAGCTGGGGAACTATTAATTATATTTAAACATAGTTGTAATGATTTAATCTTTTATTTATAAAGGAATCTACAAAGTTCTATATAAAAGATGGATTAAAGTTTTATTATAACTTCCAATTGCGGTTCAAGGTATATGTTTATCCATAAATATATAGGTTAGAAGCCATTAAATTTCATTTTTGAAGTAGACAAACATAGCAACAGTGTGTGAATCTAAATCTATTGATGATATTCCAGTAAAAAAAAAAAGATCAAACCTAGCTCTCTTTCTTGCTGTATGGGAAGAGAGGATATGCAACCTCATATGAAACTCATTTTTCATGCATAATTTTTCAACTGTTTAAAGAAATAAATGTCCAGAAAGAAAATTTTTATATGACATCAAGTAGTGAAATTTTATTCTGAATTAATATCTTTTCTTGAACTTTCTGTAAAGTAATTTGTATTGATAGAGGAAATAATGGTATCCACTACAACAGAGTAAACTTGAGAAGACCAATAATATTTTAATAGTAATGATAGAATTGTGACTTTCAATCCAAACAGGTATATAATAATCAACAGAATATGCTAGTGCTAAGGAAGCTATTCTTAAGAATATTACCAAAGTCAATTTTTCAAAGAGGTTGTTTTTAAAAATTATTTTATATTTAACCTTTAATAGATATGAAAAATAAATTAGGCCATGGTTTCAAAGTCACTTTTAAATATCATGGAGTGGAATCATTTTCTTTTTAGTTTTTGATGCAGTTGACTACAAAATATTTCAAAAACTTTAAAATAATTAATTCATTAAAAAAATAATTATCCATATAGCAAGAAGAAATACAACTTCATTATTTCTTTATTACAGTCTATGACTGTCCTTCTTATCAAATATATTATGACTTTTTCCATTTGGAATTTATTTATAAATACTCATATTTTCTGGAATGATATTTGTTTTACTTTACATAGCTTATTAAAATTAAACTGAGAGAGTGCAAATTTCTCAAGCACTTGAGAAATTTGCACTCTCTCAGTTTAATTTCAATACCGTCTGCGCTTTATAAAAATAAATATTATTTACATAGCTTATGTTTATTTATTTCATTTAAGGTCACAAAATGATGAACAATCCCATAAGTCAACCTAGTGTGACTATACATAATGTATGGAAACCACTAATCAACTTTAGGAAAACGTGGAGAAATTAGAAGAATCTCATAGATAAGTATATGAAATTTCTACTGACTGTTATCTTGATGGCTTAGTTGATTATAACATTACCTTAAAATTCAATATTGAAGAATCTAAGGGTCCAGGTTCAATTCCCATACTAGTATCTGTCACTGGTCAGGCTAGCAAAACTTGAAGAAGAGAGTAGAATAATACCTCTCGAAATGTTGTGCATATACTAATCTGTGTGTTAGTACTAGCAATTGAATGTAATTGGAATATTTAAATAAAGTTAAATTTTTCTAAAGACATTAAATACTTATATTAGATAATGGACTAATATATAAATATAGTTAAAATATCATGAACACAAATTTTCAGGAAAACAATAATATATCTCTATTTCTACTAGAATTAGTTTTTATTCTTTCTGCATCAGTTAGTTTTTCATGCATAATTATTGTCATATACATTAAACTTCTAGCTTCAGATTAGTATTTAAAAATAACAAAGATATAACAGAATTGTCTAATTTGATGGTAGAGATATTTATTTTGTTTTGAAAAAAAAAAAAAAAGTTTAATGGTTTTATTGCTTGGGAATTCATAAAAAGTTCACTAGAATTGATCCTGGACCTCCCGATCTCAAGTTGGATACTCTATCACTGCACCAAACTGCACAGGGCATTTTGTTTTAGAATAATGCTGATACTCTAATATTTTTTTTGATATGCATATGACCATTTTGATATTCAATAAAAAATGTAAAAAAAGCTTTTAATATTTTTCTATTGTGAATTCCTCATTACATTTCTATTTTTATTTATATTTTGTTGAACATATAAATAAACATTATTTTAGCAAATATATGCATGTTTATAATATATTTTTTATGCTAAAGACTTATATATATATCATTACAAGAATCTGTTGAAGAATCAAACTAAGTTTTAAAATATTATTCAAATTACACATTCTTTATGATAAACAAATAAAAAAAATTTAAATAATAAATGCATAAAGAAAATACATTAATTCATTTGCAAAAATTATTAACAGAAAAGTAAAAATTTGCTTATTTATAAGTTGTTACACAATATATGTATAAAATAGAGAACCAAAACTTTGTACTATTTTTTTGATAACTTCTCTGCATTTTTAAAGAGCATTATTTTATATATATATAACTTAATTTTCTTATAACCTTAAAATTTTTCTTTTTTCATTAATTCTTTGATGAGAACCAAATCAGTAAAGGAAGTATTACTTACATATAAAACAAGTGTGTTATAGGGAGTGACCATTTTAAAACAGATTTGGTCTGATATTTTTTATTGCTTATTTTCTTTTTTTTTTAATTTTTTCCTTTTTTTTCCATTTAGCTTACTAAAATATTAGCTAAACTTCTCAACTTGTGTAAGTAGTCAAGTTCATAACTTTTTACATAGTATAAATTTTTACTTAAATTGATCTTTCTTTTAAAATATAAATTTATTATTAGTCTAGATGTAGAATATAAAATTATTTTTTAACAAGTTAAAATAAGCACTATAAAATATTGTAAGAGCTGTTCAACAACACAAGATATAAGAGGGCTGCAGTGATTTCTATATTATGTTTAGCACTTTATATACACTGGAAATTTTCTTAAGTATAAATTACCATATACAAATAGTAAATTTTGAAAAAAGTATTACTCACAAATATAAATAATTTTTTTTATCATTCTATATATATATACTTCTTTAAAAAAAAAAATTATTTGAAATTTGTATAAATCAAGTTTATTTAGTTTAGATTTGCAAAAAATTCATTGTAATATTTAACTAAAAAAAATAATTGAATAACACTAAACTGATAAAAATAATTTCATTTTTTTTTTTTTTTTTTAAAAAAAAAAGACTTTCACATAATAACAAAATTCATAATAGTTTGTTCCAATAGGAGAATCATAAACATAATATATATATACACACACACACCTGTTTTGATTTCTTTTGTGAAATCAAAGATGCCATGGTCTGGTAAATACTCCTTAGTGGGTAGAAATGATGACTTTTTTGCTGGTGAGAGAATATAAGTATTTAACAATTTGGTCCGAAGTTCTTGATAATTATGTTCAAGATTCTAGAATTTATATATAAAGAAACTTCATAAAAGAAAATTAACCATCAAAAAAATAATGCATAACTACTAGTATATCCAGATTTTTCATCATTTACTATGATATTTAAATTACATTCAACTCATATTTTTTATATTAATGTCTAAATTAAAGTTACGATTTCTTATACTTTTGATTACCATTAATAAAGTTGATGACGGGGTGAAGAAATCCCTATTGTAAAATGCAGAGAAAGTAAAAAAGTAAAAGGAAAAATTCATAAATTATATAAAAGTGAGAGAATCTAAAAAAAAACACACAATTAAATCATCAAATAGAAAACACCTTATTTCTATATAAAGTTTATTTATGTGTAAGATATAGTTCAATGATACTTTATCTTTTTTTTATTGCAAATATTAATTTTTATATAATAATAAATTACTTAAATTCTCAGTTCACAAAATATGATAAAACAAAAGTAGTTCTTTACTTCAATGCTATATCATAGGCTTGATCAATTAGTGATTACCAAATGTATTTAAATCCTCATCACCACATTGGTTTCTGCTTTTGCTTCATCAATATTTAAGATACAAAATTTGAAGTAAAACACTTGCATATTCAGCTCTTCTATTTTACCAGTCAAGCTGAAAACCTGAAATTCAAATCAGCTTAAGATTTTGAATACAAATCAATTTGCTTAAACAGTATATAGATTTGACTTCAATTAAAAATCTTAAGCTGATTTGAATATCATATTTTTTAGCTTGAATGGTAAAATGGAATTAAAGATGGCTATTGAAGGCATAATTGCATTATTTCCTGCTTTAAATCCTAAATCTCAGTGACAAAGATAAAAATTCAAAAACAGTCTGGGGATAGGAATTTAAATGCATCTGGTAATCATTGATTACTCTAGCTTTTGGTCGATGGAACTGGAATATAGAGTTGCATTTCTTTTAACTTTCTGTAATTTAAATTTTTCTTATATGTATATTATCAGATACTTATATGTATGAAATTTTCTTTTGCTAATTCATAAATTTTTCAGCAATTATATGAGACTTTATAACTGTTTTCAGAAGTGTAATTAATAATAGAGCTACCAATATGATCTTTTTTTCCTAAAATGTGAGCCAATGACAAATAGGAATGATTAAAAAAAATCCATCAATATATAAATTCACAATCCCATTTTTCTAGCTAATGAATAGGATATGAACTTATATACTGAAAATAATATAAATAATTAAAATAAAAAGTTTTATAAATTAAGATTATAATTGCATTAAAAATGTATACAAAATTTTTATTAATCCGTTAGTAAAGATACTTTCCTAAATGTTAAAGTTGTTTGCTTTTTCTTTTATTTCTTCCTTAATTAGCCCAAAAGATTTTGTAAGCAGCAACAACAACAAAAAAGTAAATAGCCTATTGCCATGGTGGTCGACAGTGGTAACAGAGTATCAATGATATCAACCTGTTATTGATATACTGTTACTTCCAAGTGTAGGAAAAGATCCATTATTCAAAAAACTGACCTATAAGTGTTACATATGAACGGTAACACCATTAGAATAAATGATGTAGTTGAAGTGCCAATATGTGGAAATAAGGGCAAAATTAATGTACTATAACTATCTGTAGTACATGTCCTATCAACCACATATTAGGATGAGACTGGTTCAGTGAAATGGGAGTAAAAATAATTACTAAAAAAATTAATACCCCCGAGAGAAAAAAACTTTCCGAGGGAGTTAAGATGAATTTGGATAAAATAGATATACTCAGAGGGCAAAAATCTTCCCAGCAGCCAATAATTAACAAAAGTGGGTCAGAGAAGGTCCATGGTGACCAGAAACATAAAGTAACTAAGTGTAAAGATGTACTGAAATCAAGAATAAAACATAAAATTGTAGCTTGTCGGATAGAAGAGGACAATGCTATCAATAGATTATGAAGCAGATTAAAGAAGGCTGTCAAAGCAATGTCCTGGTTGCTTTCAAAAAAAACTATGGAACACCTGGAAGCAACTTCAGTATGCAAAGGCTGCATTATAAAAGGCAATTCAAGGCTAGGCAGTATATAATAAAGTGGCTGCGTAATAGTCAGTGGGACATCAGCAGAGCAAAAGCTCTAGCCCTTAGTGGTGTCTGGTGGCCAGATATTAATGTAGACATAAGGAAAAATAAAAAGAATGATTGTGATTTACAAACAAATACATTTCCAGAGAACGCACCAAGTGAGTCGGAATATAATTTACAACAACGTGTTAAAAAAAACAAAACATGTATCGTAATGACTACATACTAAGTTCAAAGATTAAAATCTAATCTGTGAACTTGGGGAAGGTAATGATATGTATGTATATGCTTAAATGCCCATACATATATAGGTCTAAATTACTAATGAAAATAAGCAATAAGTTTACATAAATTAAAGAATTTTAAAAGACTGATTCTTTTAAAATAGAAAATAAAAGTTATTTATAACTTTTAAGATTAGAAAAGAGATTATTTTTAAAAGTAAAAACAGTTTAATTAATGAGAGTAGAATATAGTATGATAATGAGATATAAAACAAAGGAATTCGAGTTTAAATTTCCTTTATAAGATAAACTATAAGCTAAAAATAACTCATTAATTAAAGATAGAGAGATAATGATTTAAATTCTTATATCCAGCATGGAGTAGCGAAAGAAAGAATCATCTGAGTAGATGAACGGGAATACGAGCTAATCAACTTCAGGGATGGAAACAATGAATGAACTCAGTGCAAATTGAATCAAGAAAAGGACACTTCATTCTTGGAGTTTCACCTGTGCACACAGACTTATAAGTGGGTGCAGAATGTCACCCACCATGGATAGGGACTTCAAGTGTGAAGAACTGACCTCCGAATTTGTTAACAGACAGCTAGGATTCTTACAGGTCATACTGATCTATAACATGATTTATGTATGCCTATGGGCTTAGTTATATATATATATAATGTATAGATGTACATATAATTTGTAACGTAATTAGAAATTGCTAAGAATATTTATTATTAAATTGCATTTAATCTCGACCTAATAAACTTATGTCATTACTGGGAAATTATTATCATTAAATAAGCTGGAATGTGCAGACAAGGTATACAACAGTATAGAAGGTTGTACATAGCAAATGGCAGTACTTTTACTTTACTACCATCATCATTCTTTAAACCTGGCAGCCCTTAAGGCATTTGAATAATAATAGGATTGGAATGATATGTTATAGCCCTAATCAGCTTAATGACATTAAGAAGCAGAGATCCTGGAAATAAAACATCCACTGTTGGTTTACACATGTTGTTTTGAAAATGGCAAAGAAGAGGACGTGTTGCTTTTTCTCCCAGTTTTTTATATTTTTCATCTTTTTTTCTGGAGTAATTAAGCCCCTTGGAGAAAAACCGAGGGTGAATGTATTATCAGTTTAATCTCTCCTCTGTAAATTTAATTAGTATTTTAACTCATATTAATTAAATTTCCTCCATTAACTGATATTTATTCTTCCTTCTGATAACATTTTACTGTTAACACAATACATTTTTATTTTTCATTACAGCAATTCAATTAATCTTATTCCAGCTATTTATAATTTATCTATTTTATTTATTCTCCTTTCTGTGATTAAAAACTTCATTTTATGAAAATATATTTCAATAATCTTTCCCTTACTTCAGAAAAATGGATTATTATGTTTTACATATACTCTTGTAATTCTTTATGCCTTCTTCTTTGACATTGAGAAGTAGGCGATCTACGTTCAACTATTTATGCCATAAGTATCTTGTTTTGCATTTCTATTACAGCTTCACCTTCACTATATTCTGAGTCTGTTGATTTTCTTGAATTACTTCATCAGGCTTACTTCATCAGGTGCTATATCAACTATTTCTTGCTTTCCCCAAGTTTTGGTCATTTCTTTCTCTATCTGTTACTGATGTCCCTGGAAACTACATATCTTCTATGACTTGTCAGCTGACATGGTTCACATGTTTTCAATATTCTGTTCCATTATGTATTTGAATGATTATTATTTGTTTGAATAGTTTTCTGATAATTATATCTTCAATCAATTTCTTTTTGATCAGGTTACATGCATGTATTGAAACTGTTTATATTTTTAGAAATAACATTGATAATTCATATGCAAATTACTGCCCATCAACAACTCAGCTGGAGACTTGTCTGTAATCATTGATGGCATGGAATGTTGCTGAAGCATCGCCTCATATAAAGCTTGTTGCATGTTCATAGTATTAGTCTTCAGAGCCTTTTCTAAGTGATAAATGGGTACACAGATTTGTTTGATACCTTTACATTTGAAAAAATCTTCCATTTCTTGAGCAGTGGATCCAAAGTCATTATCGGAAACTATTATTTCTGATAATTCCTGGCATAAAAAAACTGCATTCTAACTTTGTATAGTTTCCCCAATTCTCATATTTTTTGCAATTCAATATCAGACTATTTAGAGTTTGCATCTACAAATGTGAGAAGTATTTCCCCATTGATTGGGCCTGCATAATCCATGTGAAGTCAATGCCATGTTTTAGTTGCTTTAGGCCATGGTGAATATTCTTTAAGTTTCATATTCATTTTGGACTGACAACATCCATAGCCATCCACCAGATGTAGCTACAGGCTAAAGCTTTGGCATGCACAATTCCTGAATGCTCCCTGTTGATATTTCTAATCTATTTTCCATTAACACACAACCCTTGCTGACTGATAACTTGTCACGATTTGATCAAAAAGCAGGTGCAAGGCACTGTGGTTTCTTAGGTGGCAATACATTTCTAATCTAGCCTATCAAAAGAAAATATTCTTTATTCGCCCTTGTCTATTTTGCTATTGTATTGCTATTTAAGATTTCTGACTGTAGGACATATATATAATTTATTTTCATTTCGTTACTATGTGTTTCATCTTTGTTGGATTTCTAGACAAGGCATTAGCATATGGAATCTCTTTCCCTTCTTATATGACAGTTGGTAATTGTATGATGACAATATGTTTCCCCATTGCAACATACATGTATTCAAATGATCAAGCGCTAGCTTATTGTTTGCTAATATTCTCAATAACAGCTTGTGATCAGTGACTATAAGGAAAGACCTATATATTAGTGAAATTTCTTTAAGCAGAACATAATATCCAAGGCGTCTTTGTCAATCTGGCTATAGATTCTCTCAGTTTTAGAAAGGGTCCTTGATGCATAGGCTGTGAGTCGTTCACCATCGTAACAAAGAATGCACTGACTCAGACTTCAATTTTATGCAATTTAATATACACACTTTAAAATACACAAGTACAATATATATAGATACATGAACCAAAATGTGCTATTCTAATTTAATATAACTTGACCAAGGCGAATTATGAATAAGACTTTTTACTTACTAAGTCTATTTACTAAAAGTAATAATAATAATGGCAATACTTTTACCTTTACTACTGTCACTGTCCTTTAAGCTTGGCAAGCCTTAAGGTGTTTTAAAATAATAAAATTGGGTATTGGGATGATTTACTATGTTCCTAGTCGGTATATTGATTTATTGACCTAAATCCTGGAAATAAAACACCATCCATTACTTCATGCTGCTTTCCACAAGTTTCTTCTGGAATAATTAGAGTAATTAAATGTGTATTGGGGAAAATGCAAGTGATGGGTGTAATCTTGCCTCTGTAAATTTAATTATTATTTTAACTCGTACTAATTAAATTTCCTCTGTTATCAGATATTTATTTTTCTTTCTTATAATAATTTACTGTTACACAAGACATTTAAATTAAATATTTTTTATTACAGCAATTTAATTAATCTTATTCTGGCTATTTATTATTTATCTATCTTATTTATTTATTCCCATTTCTGTGAATTGAAATCTCATAACTTATTTTATTAAAATACTTATATTTCAGTTAGTATCTCAATTAGGGTTGCTTGCATCAGCATACTTCATTGAATTAATTTCTGCATACACTATTCTTCATGTTTGTGCACACTGCTACATTGCTTTACTTAATGGTCATGTTGCTGTTACTCTGCCCTACATACATGGCTGGATCTGCAGTTTTTATATGGTTTATTCAATTCTCCATACTTGCATTGCTAAATTTTCTAGAAGGTTTACAGTGTATATTATTTACTTCCTGTCTGACCAATATATACACATACACCCTAAACATTTTATTAGCAATTTTATAATGCATATGTACATATTTCAGTCATATATAACAGTAATATCTTGCAAAAAATCAAGAGAGTGGGTAAAATGTTATGGTACAGAAAGTTGCAAATGAACATTTATTTACAACTAATAGGATTAATAAAAAAAAAAGAGAGTAAGATACTTTAGAATGTATTAAAAAAAAAATGTATAGAGAGTATTGAAAAAGAAAAAGATTAAATAAGACAGTTATTTTAAAAAATTTAATTAGAATAGAATTAATAATCAGCATTAAGCTATTGCACATGCGCTTTGTAGATTTTTAACAATAAATGAATACTCCCACTTCAAACACAAGATAAGTCTTTAGAAAAGATAGAATGAATCCATCTATCTTTTCGAACCCAAATGCTTATGTATGGGCAAATCTTAAGTATTTGAAAGTGAGATGATGAAGATATTAAACAATCACTTTAAATTACTTTTTACATGCTTGAATGAATGATGCTGGTAAAATTTATTAGAGTTGACGATATGTCATTCTTATTTGAAATTATATGTATGTAAATAAACTATTTATTTTATATAGCATGATTTTTATAAACTGTAATATTAATAACATGTGCTTTGTAGATTTTTAACAATAAATGAATAAGTGGGAGTATTAATTTATTGTTAAAAATCTACGAAGCGCATGTGCAATAATGCTGATTATTATTATTACAGTTTATAAACATCACGCTATATAAAATAAATAGTTTATTTAGAATAGAATTACATAAAAATAGGGTAAACTTAATAAAAAATTAAATAAGTAAATAAAACAGTGCAGGAAAGAAGAGTTTGTGAAAAAATTTGAAGATATACTACAAAGACAGAGAAAAAAAAACCTGTTATAGCATTAAATGCAAAAAAACAACAAACTATGCTAGGATAAGAAAACATTAAAATAAATAATAAGTTTGTGTTAAAAATCTCGCATGATAAAAAGTTTGCAACTAAATTTGTACAATTAAAAAGAGTAATTTAAAAGAAAATGAATCAGAATTGATAGAATTGGTAGATTAAAAAGAAAAGGAAATAAATAATTTATCAGCTGAAACATTGCTAAATAAAGATACACAAGACTTAGTATTTGTCTGAAAGTTTGTTATGATGACATTTTAATAGTAATTATATGTTGGATTATTTCCATCATCTAATATTAAATGTCTTTAGAAAAATGAAGTTTGACTTTTTCTAAAGACATTCAATATTTAATATAAGATGGTGGGAATAATCCAACATATAAATTATACATAAGACAAGGATTAAAATAAAGTTTTGATAAAATTATAGATAATAATAAGATTCCAGGTAAATGAAAATGTGTGAAAATTATATTATTATACAATGTTAAGAAAAAAGATTTTAAGTTGTTAACTAATTACAAATCAATAATAGTGTATAAAATATTTACATATAAAATAATGGATAGGATTAGAAGTTAGATGCAAAAACATAAAATCTTAGGGAGATTTAGAATAAATTGTGCTCAAAAAAGTAACTAATACATATATCCCTCATGGTTGAATGAAATGACTTATAAAAAAAAAAAAATCATTATTTATAGTTATGGCCAGATTTTTTTTTCTAAAAAAAAAAGGCTTATGATATAGTGAATACCAATAGATTGTGTTGATACCGAGCAGTGGGTGGAGTAAGATTCTTCACTTAATTTATCAAGGTCATCCTGGAATAGTGCGGGCCAAAGCTCTGGCTCGTAGTTACATATGGTGGCCCACACAATATTGACATAGAGAAATATGTGAAATCATGCGAAAGTTGCCAAATAAATGCAAATATGCAAGAAAAAAAAAAGCTGCTTGGCCGGCAGCTGAAAGAGTGTGGAGCCGTATTCATGTTGTCCACACTGGATTGTTTCACAGCTTCATATTTTTAGTGGTGATTGACACTTATTCAAAGTAGATGGAATCTAGAGTAGTGAAAAACACCAGTACCGAAGAAACAATCGCAAAACTGAAGGAAATTTTTGCTTTCCATCGGATCCCTGAAACAATCATGTCTGACAACGGTACCAGCTTCATATCCACTAAATTTGAAGAATTTCTGACAGAATGGGGAATTAAACACCTAGACATGCCCCCATATCACCCGGAGTCCAATAGTATTGCACAAAAAGCAGTACAAATGTTGAAGCAAATGTTACAAAAGGAAGGCACTGCAAATATACAAGACATCTTACATTCTGCCTTATTATATCAACGTAGTACTCCGTGTGCTACAGGCAAATCCCTTGCAGAATTAATTTTCGGATGGAAACTCTGCACGAAACTATCGTTAATCCATCCAGAACAAAACTCTACACACTATGAAAGCAACACTGGAGATACTATTTATTCCAATGGAGAAAAAGTCTGGGTTAGATATGTTATCAGGAAATACTGGGTGAAGGCCTTCATAAAAGAAATTCTGTCAAGACAAATAATACTTGTAGAGACAGAAACTGGAAAAATAACGCACAAACATATAAATCATGTGAGATGTCGAGAAGAATTAGTGCAAACTGGAAGTACTATAGTACTGCACATTCCCAAAAGCAAAGAGAAATCCAATGATGAAGAAACTGAAGAAGCCAACAAAATACCAGTGGAAGAGAAATCCAATGATCAAGAAACTGAAGGAGCCAACAAAATGCCAGCAGAAGAGAAAACATCTGCATGATGATCTTTAAGAACAAGAAAAGAACTCATTTACTTACAAGACTATGTAAGCCTTCAGAAACAATAATTTCTGAAATGGTGGAGATGCTATATATATATATATATAATAATTAATAAGTTTTATTAGAATAAGTTTTACTAAATGAAATAGACAATAACAAAGGAATTTCGTAATTTAAATTTTGGTACACTATTGATCAGTTGTATTAAAGTGCTCCTGATTAGAAACTAATTAATGCAGCTAGATTAAAAAGTGCCAATTTCTAAAAGTAGACAATAGCCAAGAATTAATTGGTTTCTGCAACATTCCTTATCAAAAATAAAAAGTGAACAAAAAATAACTATGCAGCATTTGCAGCGGGGAATTTATTGATTGCACATGAAAGTCAAAAGTGTGTAAATTTAGCAATGGAAAAAACCCAGTGAACTCCACCACTGAAGATGAAAAAGTGGACTTAGGAACTTTGCAGGCCACACCAGTCTATATTATGTTTTCCGTATGCCTTCATGGCCAACAATCATAAGTTAAAGATAACTGTATTCTAGTTTATATATGTAATATTAACTATCTGACTAATAATTCTAATTAAACTATTTTGTCTAATCATTTTGGTTTCTACTTGTCTATTTTACCTGATTGTTAAGCCGAGTGAGTGGCTATACACAGTAAACCTACACAACATTAATTAACTCTTTTACTTTCTATCTGATTTAATTATACAATGTTTGCTTTTTTTAAATTACTTTACTCAAAAAACTATATTCCTTTAATATATTTTCCTTACTTTTTCTGGAGTACAAAAAGACTTATAATTTATAATTATTGAATTGCAATGTTCATATTTTTACAAACACAACACCTCACCCCACTCCAGAAAAAATCCTTGTTCAGATTAATAAATATAACCATGAGAATTATTTAGACTCTTTTTTTCCCTCGCTAGCTTGGGTGCTTTTTCCTTCCACTTAGAGCAACGCTGGGTATTTCCTTGTTCTTTGGTTTGTGTATCTAGCAGTTCACTGTCTAAAGTTTACTCTTCTAAAAAGTTTTAAAAATGTTCATTTTATTTTCTCTATCAGCCAACTTTTCTTGCAACTCCATTTCATACTGTTGCTAAAACATTACCTATTACTTTTATTTTTTCATTTCACTCTTCTGCTTCTTTAAGCAGCTGATTACTATTCTGCAATAATCACTGATTTTCTTGTAATTTCTGCTCCAACTCATTACATAATTCACAATTTTTGAATTTTAACTCCTTTGATTTCTTTCCTAGTGACTTCACAATTGATTCAGGCTCTTGCAATTTAGTCTGCAATGATGCAGTCATTTCATTTTTATCTTCCATGTTACTGATCAATTCATTCAAACTATGTTTTTGCTGTTGTAAGTGGATCTGAAAACTATTCACCATTTCTTTTAAATCCTTATTTTTTGTTTGCAATTTAGTGATATCTATTTAACGTGCTCTAAAATTATTCTATTTTCTCATCTCGTCTTTGGGGTGTTGTCCTTGCGAATTGGTCCCTCACACTAATGCTTATCCCTATATGCTTAAACCAGTTGCAACTTATTAATAGACAGACATTTTCCCATACAATGTATATTGGTAAGCTCATCATTTTATTGCAGTATTTTATTGATACTACTTCAGAGCCTATTATTTCTACTATGCTGCTGCTTAATCTACTGCCCTGATTGATGTTTTACACATTTCAATTTCTGCACATCTCCTCTAATATGTGTCCACAGTTTCTCCAAGATTATTGATATTCCCGACCTGCTGTCAATTTCCACATCTATTTTTTTGTTAACAAGTTGTAGCTGCAACATAAACTTGACAGCCTCCTGGTTGATGTATAGTTAATATTATAAATGCTATCATCATTTGTGACTAAGTTAGTTTGCCTTTCCTGACTAACACTTTCTTGTAATTCTCTATACATTTTTGTTAAGTGGCTTTCTGCTTACAGATATGGCATCGATTGTTTTTAAATATACAGTTTTTTTAATGTGCCCTGGTTTTCCACAGCAAAAACATTTATATATATTTTTAAAACCTTTGTTAGCAAAGAAATTATTTTTAATTTCTGTTTCCTGCTCCATCTTATAAATGGTTGTTTTACTGTAATTTTCATTACTAAACAGCGCTGCCTGTTCCACGATGAGTTCATGGGCCATTCCCTTTTTAATAGCTTCTTCAAAATTTAATTCTGCATTGGCGACCAAATTTTATCAGAGTCTGTTCTCTGACCTGACCCAGATTAATTGGTCTAACAGAATTTCATCTACATAAACGCCATATCCACACTCTTTACCCAATTCTTTTAATGCGATTCTATATTGTTTTATCAATTTGCTCTTCCATTGACTGCTGTTTCTTAATGCTAATCTGGTAACGTGCTTGATAATCTGGAGTTAAAATGTTCACTCAGCTCGTTAATTATTTTTTCATATACTATTCCATCTGCTATGGGTATATCAAAATACTTATTTATGATGACAATGACGTTTAGTCCCGACATACACATTAAAGTGGCTATTTTTCTCTTATTATTTTTAATTCTGTTTAATAAAAAGAAAATTTCCAACTGCGTGGTGTACCATGGCTAATGACTTGCATTACTCACATTGAATTCCGTTATTACCGACTGACTTAGCAACATTTTTTCCAAAACCCTTTGGCTCCACTCCTCAAACTAATGGAATTCTTTGACTTTATTCACCTGCTGCTTACAATTATGCTGGCTCCACACTAGAGCACTACCCCATCATTTTCTTTTTTTGCCACTGTTCATTAAAATCTCCCACCAACAGAGTTCACTTATGTGAACCAAGCATTTTACTGATTCCTGCAGTTTGATCTCTGGTACCCCAGGGTTCATCCTTGATTGTTATCAATATTGTTTTTCTTTTGATGTTTTTAATTAGTTGGTTCTACTTTTATTGTATCAAGAAATATTTGTAATTAGAAAATATTTCTTGTCATTTACCAAACACAAGTTTTCTTATCACGTATTATGTAAATATTTTCTATAGTTAAATCCTATGCAAAATTAATCATTAATTAATCTTTTTACTTTCTATCTAATTTAATTATACACATTCACTTTTCTTAAATTACTTTACCCAAATGTTCATTAATTTTACTCATCAGTTAGTGATCTAAAAAAAAAAAATTTCTCCACTATATTTTCTTTATTTTTTCTGGAGTATAAAAAGATTTATAATTATTGAATTGCAATGTACATATTTTTACCAACACAACACTGTGAATGCACTCACTAAAATGTTTACTTTCAAATTCCTAAATCACATCATCTGAAGCTTACTTTTATTATTAATTTTTAATTATGTTTGTTTATTTTTATTTAAGTAAGAAAATAATACAGCTATTTTGTATTACCAAAAAAGTCCTAAAATAAATAAATCTTAAATATTAAAATCATTGGTTTTAATTATAAGCTAAAGCTATTTTTTAAGATTCTATGAAAATAGAAATTAAAAAAAAAAAAAGTTTTATAAACAGAATAGAATATATTAAACATTTTTTATATTTATGTCTTGTTTATGCATAAACTACTGAAGATATTATTATAATAAACATTAAATAAAGAGAGAATATAAAATGTGTGTTTTATGTATTCTACTGAAATTCTACCTTGTGGGAAGACAAAAAAGGCTAAATACAATTTGCAATTAATTCTCTTCTTTACTGTTTACTACATACAAGAATATTATTTATTCAGAGCTTATGGAAAGTATGGCTACTTTCATTTGGATTTAATTTAGCAAATTAGTGACTTTATTCCTTTGTTCTAATCCTGTATAAACATATATGCACTATAAGAAAGTGAATTAGAGCAGAAAAGACAACTATTTTGAAAAAAAAAAACAACAACACACACTCTTGATACATTATCTTTAATGATGTGTAGAATTCTGAGATGAGCAGAAAGGCAATAATCTCAGCTTAATAAAACATTACTAAGCATTTACACAATAAAAAAAAGACAAAAAAAAACATTTATGGGTTAAGTAGGATTGGGATACATCAATACATGGCTAGCTTATTTAATAGATCACTAATGTAAATAAAAAAACTAGCATGACTGCTACTGAAACTGGAGTTTCTATTAACTACAGTATCATAATTCTATTAAATATATAGCTGAGTTATGCCTGCAATTTATTTTCCAAGATATAGATATTTGTAGAAAAATCTAAAAAATAAGAAATAAATTTAAATTGATAAAAAAAATGTAAATCTTACTAATGCTTCATTTCCTAAAGCTTGAACTCGTTCACGAGTACCATGTAAAAACACAGAATTAAGATCTTTGTTTTCTCTTATATTTTTGGATTTAATCCAATCAAGATCAGGACTTTTATCTTTAAAAGCAAAAACATGATCAGTATTTGAAGAGAATTTTAAATCATCATTTTTAAGGCCAAGTCGAAATCTTAAAAAAAAAAAAAAAATTAAGAGTTGATTTACATAAACTCAAATTAGAATCAAAAAAAAAAAAGAACACATAGATACCATACACAAATAAAAATTATTAAACAATTTTAATATCGAACATATATTTTAAAATTTATAACATATCTAAGTTGGGATTCAAACTCAGACTTTCACACGACCCCTACTATCAGTGCCATCTCATATTGCTGACCCATCTGATCACACACATGTTGAAAAGATAAATAATCACCAATATATCCGTATTTCATGCTAAACCAGCAATCATCAGTTGGTCTAGATTACAATCCTCACACATATATATAATCAGTGCTCAGCTTTATATTAAGATAGCCAATCTTCATATTTTAATGGAAAGGCTTCAAACTATTCCAACTCACAACTCTTCAGCCTTCCATTTCATTGAAAATCTGATGATGGAACGTTCAAAGCCCTTGTTAGTACCAAGGTTGTCATCCTACCCATGTTGACATATTAATCATTCTGACCCCTCATGTACAGGAGAATAATCCATTTATACATACATATGTGAGGGATGGGCAGACCTTTTATACACTATTTATATAAATTAATACATTGTACAGACTTAAACCTGCATTTATATATGTAATATAGGTGGGATTCGAACTTAGATATATATAAATACAGGTTTAAGCCTGTACAATGTATTAACATATCTAAGTTGTAAAATATTAATTATTTAGGTATGTATGCTATATATTAACCCAATGAAATTTTCTTTGGTTGCTGCTTACAAATATGTAGATTTATTTACTGAGATAAATATAATCTAAATTTTATTTAAAAATATTTTATTTAAATAAATTAAAAAGTAAAAATCAGAAATAATTTGCTTATAAAATGATTTTTAATTACAGATTATGGAAATTTAATTGTGATTCTTGAAAAAACGTGTGGTTTCTAAGCCTAAAGAATAATGTACTTCAAGGATTTCCATTTAAATTTATAATCATAATTAATTTAAATAAATTAATAATTAAATAAACACTTATTCTTTAAGTGAAATAATAAGCTTAAAAAATTTAACTTCTCAATTGCCTTCATAATAGCATTTGGTTTCTAACAATTAAATCATGAATATTTTGATATATCAATTCTAAGATAAGAGTAAAGACACATATGAAAAAAGTACTGGACATTTTCAAAACAATAAAAATGTTTTGCTTTGATAAATTCTGTAAAAAAGATTCAAACCAACTTGTTTCTTTGACTTTGAAGCAGAAAACTATTAAAAATATAAATCTATTGCATCAAATTCTAGGGTTTACTATAAAAACATTTCAGAGGTGATAATATATATGCTAAAATATTTTCAAGGCTGTATTTTCATGGATATACATTAACAAATTTAAATTAAAAATCTGCAATTTTTCTAAAATTTCAAAATAAATTATTATTTATAATTTTGCTATAAATGGTAAAATACTGTGGCAGGTCTTGTAATCAGCATCACTATAATATATTGACTTGATTATTGATTATTATTAATTTAAATTTACAGACTCATCTAATTTTACTAAAGACCAATCTTTTCCAAAGACAATGGAAAAAATTGAAACATTGCTCTCATAAAACAATTTAATGGAATCAATAATTTAAGATGGCCCAGACATTTTATCAATTGTTATATACTTAAATAGTTTAAGATTTGTTATTTGAAATAATAAAGTAAAAATTCTGTTATTTGCTGACTAAATCAAATTATTTTGTAAAAATTAGACATTTTCAAAACAAGATTATTAATATCAATGTAATAATTTTCATCTTTTTTTTTTTTGGAATTGTGTATAATTAGTTCTAGAACAATGGTATACTCTTTTTAAAACAATATCACAGCCAAAAAAAGAAGCTCTCTGAGTATTTTGTTCTGAAATGATAAGAAATACATCATCATCACCATCGTCAATCATTATCAATCCATTGCAGGATGAAGGTCTCTCCAAATTCAACCCATCTTCTCCGATCTCTAGCATCTCTTCTCCACATCACTCCTGCACATTTTCTTACTTCATCCATCCATCTCACATGTGGACTCTTTCTGGGTCTTTTACAATCTCTTGGAATCCAGTTTAAGATTTCAATGCATACTAAGTTTTTAAAAACAGGCAATATGGAATTTATTGATATAAATTATTAATCGAATGAACACTGGATTAATCAAAGATATCTTTAAAATCAAAATTACATTATGTAGTTAATCTATAATAGTTTGTTAAAATTTACACTGATAAAGAAACTTTTAGAACTTTAAGCATGCACATCTTTACTGCCTATTAAGTGTTAAACAAAAATTAATTGAAAATATGTAATATAATTCTTTGCATAATTGCATCCAACAAATAAATCCAATTAGTATGTTTTTTAAATAATTGAATATCTAAATAACTGTTAAATAAAAAGTTAATTAAATAATTCTGGCAAAAGTAGTTAGGGAAAAAAAAAGACAATTATATAATTTAAATATTATTATAGTATCATGATAACATAATAAAATCTGGACTTGGACATACTTAAAATTTTTTAATACATGTGTGCAAGTACTTCCAATTCAATTATGAATGCAGTAAGTTTCAGTAAAATATTTATGCAAGCTAGAGATCAATCAACATTAGTAGTGATTACTTTTTTTTATTTATTTGTTTTCAGATCAGATTGACTAATCCCTCAGATGCTAAGAGCAAGAAAAGTTAAGTATTTCACATAATCTATAGATGTAAGTTTTTGATTAATGCTCTTTAATAAACATTTAATCTTAAGATTATAAAATACAAATACTTTATTGTAATATGCCATACAGCTATTATATTATTCTTTTAATTTGAAACCTTTAAAATTCCTAAATAAACTTATTATTAAAAATAATTACATACATAGTATACATAAAATAAAATGATTGGTAAAATTTAAGTGCATGAAATGTTCAAATATAAAGAAGTTGCTTCTGAAATCAAATGTTAAAATCTACATGGGAAAGAGAATAGTTTTCACTAGCATGATTAGATTTTTAGACAATATACATTGCATCATATGCACATCTGGCAAATTCCAGACAAAAAAAATCCATTATCATAATGCTTTATATACACATAAAATGATTTTTTTAAAGATGCAAACATATTAAAAATCATTTAATTAAATAAACATGAAAATTTGAGTTATCTAATTGTGAAATAGAAAACTTAATTAGTAAAAGAAATTAAAAATTAATATTCAATATACTTTCTTTTTTTTATTATATTATTATAATGCAGGAACAATACCAAAATAATAAAAATGTTCACATTAATTAATATTTTGTTAAGATTTCAAAAAATATTTTGAAAAAATGCTTTTCTAATTAATTTTGAACTAATTTACAATGCTAAATGTTAGCTTAACTTTGAATTATGCATTAGATCTTTTTTTAAAAAATAATATGATTTAAAAACATATGATTTTAAAAAATAATATGATTTTAAAAAGAATTACATCCTAAAAGTTTTTACTAAGAATATTTCATCTAATTTGTTAAAAAAAAAGCTTAAGAGAAATAAAAAAACAAACAAACAATTATTACAAACTATAAAAACTAAAAAGCATGCAAGCTCTAACAAGCTTTATAGATAAATGGCGCCAAGAGAAAGCATTTAAAAAACCTCTATCTAGAAATCATTTCTATCCTCAGACCGGTTTCATGCTTTTGGCATTCCTCAATGAGGTATTGGGATATTCCAGATACCAGATCCAAATTACCAACTAAAAGCCAGCACTTATCTGATAGTTAATTTTTAAGTAGACGATGTCTTCAAACCCAGCTATCAAACTTAAATAGCTATATGGGGCTGAGAATTCTTCAGCCATACCATATATTAATAGTCTTAGCAATATAACATCGCTTAAGACTTAAAAGCTTTTTTAGTAGCCAAAAATAAATCACACATCTCATGACTTGATGTATGACTTATTTTTAGTTACTAAAATAGCTTTTAAATCTTAAGCAAGATTATATTGCTAGTAACTAAAAATAAGTCACACATCATGTGACTTGCATGCTCTTTGGTTTTTATAATTACAAGCTTATTAAATTAAGTCATATGATGTATGACTTATTTTTAGCTATTACAAACTATATTTGTAAAAATTAGAATAATTTGCACCCATTGGAGGAGAATTCACTCATGACACATATACACAATATCAACTTTAGATATGAACTCATTATCCTCTACAATATATACAAAAATTTTATATTCATATAAGATTTTATTTAAAAAACAAAACTATTACATATATAAAACCTTACCTTTCAAGATTATCTAATTTAGATATGGCTGCTGCATTTGTCCCAGAATGTAAGTTTTTAGCTGGAGATACATTAACAGTCTTTAAATTGCTATATAATTCTTGAAGTTGTTTTATCATTTTAGACTGATCACCGTATTTTTGAAGAAGTTCTTTATTTTGATCCCTCTATATAAATAAATTAGAACAATTCATTTCTAACAATTGATAAAATTCTTATATATGTAAAAAATAAGAAAGGGCAAAAAAAAAAAAATATTAACAAATAAAAATATATATTTGAAAATTAATTACCACTAAATCATTTCAATCCCTCTTAATGCAATCTATATATTGATGTCTCTCTTACTTATATATTATACATATAATTTTTATAATTACTATTTTAATAAATAACATAATATATTTACTACTCTATCTTTTGCTAAATTTAAAGTATAATATATTTTTAAGATTACTAATTACTAAATAATAATAATAGCAATCCAAATTTTATTTTGAAAAGGATTTTCATTAACTGTGCTAAAGTTCAAAATACCCGTTACTATAAATTAACACTGTGGTAGTAGATTTGTTTCTAATTAACTTAAGTATTTTCCCACTTCAAAAGTATACTTTTATTATTATTGTATATATACACAAACATAAATATAGAAAAGTTTTAAAAAATTACTTCTTTTTGCAATCTTAATTCCAACTGATCTTTTTGAACTGTAAAAATTCTCTGTTCCTGTTGTGCTTCTTGTCGGAACCGATCTATTTCTCTGGTAACAGCGGTTATCTCAGGACTTCCCTTAATAATTTTTTCAGTCATAGCTTTTAATTGATCTTCATGCTCTTACAATAAATAAGCAATAATAAAAATAATAATTATAAAATATCAATATTAATAATATTTCAGAAATTAAAAACTATTTTTTTTAGGTAAAAACATAAATCTAACAAAATATGCTTAAGCTATCTTTCTCAAAAATAGTTAGCTAAAATAGAATTAGCCATTTTTATTTTTCTTTACTTTATTATAAAAATTTAAAAATTAGATCTGAAAATTCTTCTTTTTTTCATCAGAAGCATTTCATAAATCTATTATGCAAGAATAGCTATAATTAAATGGCAATAATAAAACAATTCTAAAATATTTAGAAGATGAAAGATATTTGTTAATATTATATTTAAGACTAAATATAAAAAAAAAAAGAAAAAAAAAGAAATACTAGGTAAAGGAATCTATTATCAAATAACACAAGAGAAAATTGAATACTATGATTTTGTGATGAAGTAAATTTTATAGTTAATGAAAAACAAAATAATGAGTAAAGAGGCCATTACTGTGAAAAGCAAGAAGAATTAATAAAATAACCAGAATAAATGAAGATAACAAAAAAATTACAATATAAAAGAAATAAAAAATCTTAAATAAGAAATGAAATATTGTTTAGCTAAATTGCCACTTCTTGCAAAAATCTAATAAATGAAAAATGAATTGAGGTAGTTTATCTCAAATGTGAAAATAATATTCAAAAGAAGACAAGATTTGGGAATTTTTAGTATGTTAAAAATGATAGAATCAAAAAATGGTATTATAAGATAAATAATTGAAAAATATAAATATGGAGCACTAGTAGGGTCTTATGATTAACTCTGTCATAATTAATTGGCCAAGAGAAGAAAGTCTTAAAATGACTCTAATAGACTGAATTGATGCTAACAGTGAATGACTTTGGCAAGATCCAGTATAATCTAAAGAAATTAAATATGGATGAAAAATCATCAAAGATGACAAATCAGTCCCTTTTGAATTGAGTTTATCATTCATAATAATAATAATAAAAAAGGGGAAAGGGGGGGGGGGAAAGAGATATTGAATTATTTAAATATGATCAAATTCTTGGTTTTGAAACTAATATTTCAAAGTCAGCAGTTTTAAGAATGACAATGTATTCATTAAAAATGGAATTAAAAACATGCTTAGAACTATCTGGGTTGGAAATCAGTACTTAGTGAAAAGAATTTTAACCAAATCATGAAACTATAGCAAAACATGTATGAACAAAATTTACCAAGACTTTCACAAAAAATAATAATAATGATTATGACTGAATTACCACTATTACGAAGCCATTGTTTTCTGAAATGAGCATTAAGATTTAAAAGCAGTGATGTTATAATATTAAAAAGTAGACAATAATTGCTAGAAAGCATGCCATATGAATCATTATTTATACATTTTCCAATGATTAAAAAAGTTTTATGTATGATAATAATTAAACAAGCCTATCAGCCTGATTGCTTTCTTCAACTTATGATACTGTCATAATTAAGTTCTATTATGGATGCAGACCATTTGAAAATTTGAGAAGATAAGACTCCCCTTCAAGATATAAACAATCATTCCTGGCAACACTATCATTTTTCAAAATAATAAAAGAACCTAGTCATTCAGCCCACTATAATAAATATTGGTTCAATTCATGAGAATAATATTATATCTTTCCCATGGTATTTTCATCTGATTTAAATATTGAAAAGCTCCTATGAGCCATTTTTAAATAAGCGTGAGATCAATATTTTTTATTGACACCTTACAAAGAACTTGGAGATTTTTTTTAACAAGAAATTTATTATCTTTTATTTATTTAGTTTATAGATTTAGACAGCTTAACTATTAACAAAATATCATAAAAAATCCTGTAGAGATTCCAACCAGAGATAGAGTCACTAGTGGTATTATTAAGTCCTTCAATTCTGCTTCTGTAATCAAAAATCAAATAGTTGTGTGTGTTGTTCATAAATTGTATTAGCTTACATTCACAAAGATCAATGGTTGATAAATTCCATTTACAAAGCAGATGATCACAAAGACCATGGGTTGTCTGAATCAGTTATTAAGACTCCTGTTGTATTAAATCATGAGAAATGATTTAATATTACTGCGGACACTTCAAATTTTATATAATTCAACTTTATATATGATACAAGCATATTAATAAAGGTCTTACAAATATTCCTACTATTTGTACAATCCTTATATATTACTACTAACCATTTAAAAATAAACTGCATATTTATCATCAAAATTTACAATAAATTTCACAAAAAAAAAAAAAAAGTGATTTAAATTAATTGACATACATACTCTACTTATATAAAAATGCTTTGGAAAAAAAAAGTATGTCCAAGTATATGTTTTTATTTTATTTACTATTTAATTCTCAATTTACTTTTAGTTTGAATTGTGATTTTGATTTTTCACTAATTCTTATGAAAAATCTCTCTTTTTTGGGTCTCAATTTTCTATACCCATTTTGTTTTGTAAATATAATTCTCTCAATAGTAATCTGATCTCTACTTCTCTCTCTTTTTTTTAATAAAAGTTTTTTTTTTTTTTTACTATAAGGATTATATGCTTCTAATTTTAGATATTTATTTTGAATAAATATGAATATTTTACTGCCTGAAGTTAAATTTTGAATTAAAAAATATTATGCTAATCAAAACAAAAGTCACTATATAAATCTTTAGAATTACATGTTTAAATATAATTATATATACAAATGTATGGGAAATCAGGTGATAATTAAATACATAAGAACCAGGCTAAGTACAAATTCTATTCAACTGACCAAAGTAAAATATTTTTTTTACTTTCTTCAGCTGAGAATTGATTTTGAACCTTTTAGCTTTTCAATTGGCCATTCTATCATTAAAATAAATCATACAGGATAATTCTTATAATATACTCCACAACAAATTATATCAAAATTGTTAATTAATAGACAATTTAATTAATTTCAAAAAATAATAATTTAACTTTGACTCCCCCCCCCCCCCAAAAGCCCCACTAATTTTAAGAATATTTTTTTTATAAAAAGTGCTTATCTATAATTTTCTTAATATTGAAAGCCAATTAGAATTATTATTTGTAAATGTCAATATTAACAAGCTCATTTTTTTTTTTTAGAAAAGATTTCTCAAATTAATCCAATATATTTTAAAAAAATTAAATTAATCTTTTTTCTATACTGCAAAGAAAAATATTTTGATTTTTAGAATTTATTGGAATACAAATTAAAAACAGAATACAATTAAAAATAAACTTATAAATATAAAAAATTTAATGAAAAAAAAACTGACTTTAATCAAAAGGATATTAGAAGGCACAAAACAATATTTACTTTCATCTTAAATACTGTCCGAATAACTACACTTTACCTTTATATTTATTTCTTATATTAGAAGATTTATTTTTACCAACTTTTTACAATATCCACAATTTATAAATGCAGCATCAAAAATAAAAATTATTATTAATAATACATAATATCAACAAAAATGTTTGATCTAATGTATAATATAAAAATGTGCTTTCATTTGTTAATAAAAAATATTTCTGCCATTATCTTTTAATTTTCTCTCTATTAAAAAAAATTTTGATTAGATAGTCATAAATAATCAAAAACACACAATATATTATATATAGAGTATATAAGCACAGACTTTCACATGACCCACCATTCTCCACCCTATCTCATAACACTGAGACACTTGAACATAAATATATCGAAAAGATATATTATAGAAACTACTACCCTATGATAATGGGATAGTGGCACTGTATGACTTAATTCAATGGTGAAGTTATGGACAAAGAACAAAAAGGCTTTTGAATGGAAGTTTAACCAGAAAAACTAATTATATGACAATTTTTTTTTTTTTTTACTGGGCAGTTAAACTGGTTAGGCTTTGGCTAACTTTTATCTGGAAGGCCAAATTCTGATAATTAACTTCCTTGAAGTATACATAATATAAAAGCATCCAATTAATATAAATTTTGTTGTGAACATTTTAAAAAAGGTTTTAAAATGAGATGAAAATATAGTAATTTTCATCTTTAAACAGGCTAAGAAACTCAGATAATTTTTCATTTATTTTTAATATGACTTCATGACTGAAAATATTTGCTTGCAGAAATAGATTAAATAAAAAACAAACTAAGGTCCAATTGCAAATATTTTCAAATTTAAACATGTGCCTAAGCTTATCATTATTGTTTTAAATTGAATTAAAAATGATATAATAATTATCAAAATTAAAAGTCATTGGTAATAAATTATTAGCTGTAAGACATACTGTGTTATATGTTTGAGAATTCTTAAAATTTTTTATTTTTGTATTTCAACTAATTAAATATACTCCAATAAATAAAAAAAAATTTTTTTTTAATAGAATGATATAGTTTTCTCCTCAATATATTAACCATTTGTTTTAAATAGCTCTGAAAAAAAATTTTCAAGTTTTATTCAAATTCAAATCCTTGGAGCATGAAAATTTCAGAACATTAATCATTACTCCAGGAATCTCTTCCCATATATATATTAATGTTTTCATACAAATACAACTTAGTTACAATCATTTCATTTTTTAAAAAGTAAAATGTGTTTTTTCTTACTTGATTTTGCTAAATGATATTCATGTTTCACTTCAGCCAAAGTACTAGTATAAAAAACAAAATAACATAATTAATTATTAAAAACACCATTTACTATTTCTAAATTAATAAGCTGATAGTTAATAAAGTTCATCAATAACTTCAAGAATGAAAATCTCAATAACATAATATTTATTTTTTAATTTAACTAATAAAATCTACTCTATAAAAAAGGCAGTTTGCATATGCATATAACATAATATTGATTGAATACTCCCAAAAATGAAAACAGCAAAAGAAAAAAAAAAGGTCAAAACAATAAAATACATTGCTATCCTAAATGTCAATATAAATTTACTTTAATTTGTTGTTAAAACTTATCTAGTCAAATGCTTCTCAATACAAACTATGAAAATTTTATCTCTGTATTTTTTGCTACTGCTATACACATACATTGAATACTAAACTTTCATCATTAATATATGATTTAATATTTATTTAATAAACCTAGTATACCTTCAACTCACTAGTGTCTTAATCATGGTTATCAAAATTATAACATTTTGACATTAAATAACATTAAAAAATATATTGTTTATATACTTGAATGAACTTTTTAAATACTATTTAATGTCAAAGTGTTATAATTTTGATAACTATGGTATGATGCAAATGGATTAAAAGCATATTAGATTTACTAAAATTAAATCATATACTCTGTTATAATGCTTTTTAATATTATCTATAACAATTTTAATCTTGTGGAGAGTTAATATCAGACATGTCTGTATAATACTAATGAATAATTACATTATTTGCCTTTATTTTTATATCATAAAATTGAGTAATGAACAAAACAAAAAAGTGCACTTCAAGATGTTTTAATAAGTTCCAAAAGAAAAAACTATTTTTAAATTATAAAGTAATGCCATTAAAAATATATTATGTCAATAAAAATCTAACAATTACCTCATTCTTAATTCCAATAAGAGTTATTTGAATCAAACAAACAAGTTTGATATTTTCATGACAATATAGTAGTTTCTTTTAATAATTCATACTAAATGACTTACTTATATCATAAAAAGAAAAAATACATTTTAAAAGTATTTTTTAATTTTTAATAATAAAATTTATTTGTATCAGTTGTGCAAAAATAATATATTGAAAATACAGTATCAGTTAAGTAGACCAATAAACTTTTAAAATCCACAAGACAATTGACAATGCTATAATATTTATAAAAAATCTAAAAAAAAAATAATAATACACATGATAAAATTGTAAAATGTTTCACCATAAGTAGGGAAAAATATAAAAATGTCTCCTTTTGAGGATAGTAGTACTTCAGAGATATTGAAAAGTTGACTATACTGAAATTAAAAAAATAATTTTCAAAGTGGGCAAAAAAAAAACAACCTACCAAAATGATTAAAAAAGGAAATATTTATTTGATAGTTTACACATTTGTTTGTAATAAGTATAATAATGTTAAATACAATTGTTTAAATAATAAATGCTGTTATAGTAAATAATAAATATTGCCACTTTAATATTCAACAATACTACAATATGAAATCACTTCTTATCATATTGTTGAATATTAAAGTGAGAGTGTATATTATTTACTATTTAAATGATTGTTTTTAATATTATATATATTCATGTTTGTAAATAAATCATTTTTTTTTATAGCGCGATGTTTGTAAACTGTAATATTTAACACAGCATTATTCATGTTATGACTTATTGTATTATTTATATATGTTTGTGTTTGTAAAATATCAGACCAAAATTAAATAAATATTGTATTTATTATAACTTGCTGCAAAAATAACTAAAAAATGTATTTCTACAAAATATTGAATTTAAATATGGTTTCTTATTCAGGAGATATTTTATATCATATAAACTCCCATGGATATATCAAAATTTAAAAATCTTTCAATTTTGAAAATTCAAAATTTGAAAGAGGAATGGCTACCTATTAAAACTATTTTTTAAATATTTCTTTTAACATTCTTACATTTTCTAAAACTATTTTTCCCATAGAGATCCAAACTTAACAATATATATATACACATGCATAAAAATAAAATATTTTAAAAGCTCAAAATGATATATTAACACTAAATGAGTCTTTATAAACAAGCTTTTACCATCATATTTGAATATATGTGACATTTGAACAGACTTTATATTCAAACATGATAATAAAAGCTTGATTGTAAACCGCCATTTTTTGTATAATATTAATATAGATTTAAGATATTAATATATATTTTTATTAGTGTTGTGTTTGGCTGAATTGCAGGTTTCAGACCCAAACCAACAGTAATATCAAAAAAATATAAACACTCCCAAAGTTAATATGTATAATTTAGTAGAACAAATATACATATATGTTATCATTAATAAATACAATTTTATGTATAACTTAGTCAATAACGAGCTGATCATTTCCGAATGACTGAACTCACTTCCAGTTGTATATATTAGCTTGCCTCGTGAGTTCTAGTCAAGACTCTTCCAGCTGTACTGGAAAGCTAGTTGGCTGTAGTCATAGCAGCTCCCAGTCCTATCGTCAACTTGCCTCACTGCATAGTCGTATCGGTAATGACTTTACCATTGAAAGTGGTTTCAATTGGGAGCACATTCAGTCATTCAGGTTAGACAGACACTATTTCTCTCTCCCTCGCTTGCCTCCAAAAAGGCTGCCTATTTATTGCCAGATCCCCTATCTTACTGGCAGCAATCGAATTCGGAGAACATCATTGCCCAATGGTCCATACTAACCAATGATAGGATTTTATCCACATGTTCACATATTGGCCATACTTATGTTTTATCCTTTGGCTATGTTTATACATTGATTATCCACATGTTTAGACATTGGTTAGCGGCAATGACTGCTCAATTCGATTAGATAATGAAAGAATCTGGACTAGTCTATTTCTAAAGGCAAGTTCAAATATGACACATAGAATGTAATGAATAAATTTGGATCTGTATGGGAATATTAGTTTTGACAAATATATAATATTATAAAAGAAATTAATATTAATTTTAGAACATACACACAATAAATATATGAATATACACATGTAAATTATTTTTTTGTAAATTTATTGTTTTAAAATTTTTTTTTTAAAAATCTAATATTTTCTGGAAAATATATGTTGATAGTTCAGAATGAGATTGATATTAGCAAGTAGGAATTGCTAATCTTATATTTTAATTATCTATATATCATGCATTGGATTGATAATGTCTGAAAATAATGAAGAAATATTATATAATAAATCTTCAAATTATTTGAAAGTTGTGAATAACTGTTGTACACCTAAATAGCAATCAAAGTAATTAAAAAAAAAATCTTGATCGATGTTCACATAAACAAGACATTTTGGCTTATAATCATTTATTAATGGATCAAAAAAGAAGAAAATATAGTAGCCTATCTAAATGTACAAAAAAAAAAAAAAAAAAGTAGAATAAGTAATTATTCAAAATTGGATGCTATGGAACTGAAGTAAATATAATTTAACTCATATATATACCACATTAAACTTTAAGAAGATATTTAAAAACAATTAAAAATAAAAATTTTAATAATCAATTTATGAAAGTTAAAATCACCAAATAATTAATGTATTTTATAAAATGTTATTAACTGAAGTCAATAAACCCTTAATAAGATTCTACATTTGATTGAATTGACATATTAGTGTACAAGCATGAAATACATTACAAAAAATGGTTTTTACAAAAATGGATATTTATTTTACTTTTTAATTCATTAGTATAAAGATAGGTATTTCTAATTTGAGGGCAGTTTAACAATCTATCACTAAAAAAAAAAGGATGAATATTGAGGCCTTATTAGCATTTTTATTATTTTATAAAATATAGACTTTCTGAATAAACAGCAGGAAATTAAAAGTATCTTATTTTGAGTTTTCCATTATCTACAAAGTTTTGTTTTTAATACATTTAATTCGTTATAATTTCTTACTGTGACTATTTAATCATTAAAATCTATAAACAAATGATATTACCTACAGCTAAGTATTTATTGCCAATTTTTAAAAAAAATGTTGGGAAAATATTGTATGATGTTATATAAAACTATACATTTATACCATTTTAATGTTATTTAAAAGTTAAACTGTAATTTATGACACTTAAAATTAAAAATATTTTTTTCTATTTTTGTTTGTTATCACTTAAAGTTTTTGGAACCATAAAAATAAATGCATTAAATTAAAATGTTAGCTTTTATTTTTTATTAATTTTTGTTACTCAAATACAGTGCTATAAAATATTTTTAATTTCATTTTGTTAGTTTTTTTAAATAATAATTTACTAAAATAATGTATTTAATTTAATATTTTTAAATTTTTTTTTTAAAAAAGGGAAGGGGGGATACTGATTTATTTAAGATTTTAAAAATATTTTACAAATTTTGATTGGTTTTTAAATTTTTTAAGTCATTCATAGTATTGTGTTTTCTTTTACTGTCAAAACTTTAAATGATTTCTTTTATTAAAGTTTATTTTAATTCAGTATTGTTTTCTCATTTTAATAATTTTTTTTTATTATTAAAGTGTTGAATGGCATTTTTAATTGTTTTAATTTTCTAATAAAATGGCAGTGATTTATTTAGCATAAATGTAAAATACATTTTATTTTCATTTTTAATATATATATATATTTAATTCTTTAAAATTTCTTAATAATTTATACATAGCAACTATGGAATAAGATATATATATATTACAAATAAAATGTCTGTTAATTAAAAAAAAAATTGTAATAACAATAAAAATAATAAATATAATGATAATTAATTATTATATACAGTCTTCTGTCCATTGAAAGACTGTATATAATAATCAATTACTGTTATATTTATTATTTTTATTGTTATTATATATATATTAATTCTAATATTCTCACAGATAAATGATATGTACAGGTATATAGACATTTTAAAAATATTTTTATATTAATTAGTTTTACAGTTATGACATAAATAAATATATTTCAATCAATTCCTTTTATTTTTTAAAATTTATCTTGAATTAAAAAAATAAAAACTAAAAAAGTAATTTTTTAGAAATGCATGCCAAAATATCAAACAAATTGCTGATAAATTAAAACTCTGAAATATTTGTATGTATATTTCTACATACCTTTATTGATTTTATTTTAAATAAAAGTTTTGTTACATATTTACATAAAATCAGACACTCTCTTTTCCTAAAAAAATAAAATTTAAAAGTCAGACTGATTTTATTTAAATCGTAAGCCTTTTGCATGATAAAATAGAGAGTAAAAAATATTTAATAAGTGGCATTATACAATCAAGGCCTTTTTAGTCTTTTGCACTCTAGCTATTCTTTTGTGATATGGAATAAAAAAACTATGAATGAGGAATTTTTTTAAGACACCATGCTTCCACAGTGAGAAAAATTAAAACATTAAGGGTCGTCTTAAATATGGACACTTTAATGAAAAAGCTGTTATTTCTTTTAGTGATAGATGAAATTATAACAAATGAATTAAAAAAAAAAATGGACATTTTATTTTTTTTTAATAATTTTGGCTCTATCAAGCTGTAAACTTGCTTTTTCAATTAAAAAAAAAAAGTTTATCCAACTGATTTTTATATCATTTAACTAAAAACAAATATGAAGATCAGACATTTAACGAAATTTTTAAATCTCCCTAATAATTAACTGTTTTTGCACATGATCATTTTGCAAGAGTGAGATTTAATTCTGATAAATTTTTATTGAATGCAATATTTAAAGTACTTTTGCAATAAATATTATTAATAATTTATATATTTGAATTACATTTATTGTATCTTAATTTTTATGTACAATATATGTAAACAGGCAAAACTCTCTATATGTATTGCCACTCAGTGCAAGCCAGAGTAATCAATGGATGCCAGAAGGCTTGTGCATAAAATCCCAATCTAGTGCCTACTCATCCAATATCTCCAGACTAGTTTCTGGCTTGTGGCCTTCATCAGGGAGGAGCCTTGGATGTGAGAGCACTGCACCTAGATCTTAGGATCTAATGCAACCCTTCAGCAGCCACCTTTTATCTCTACTTAACTACAAAACTATGAGACTTAAATTGAAAGCATTATATTTTCAATCCAAGCTCATCAGCTTATATAGTCATATAGGTCTGAACTCAGTTCAGTACCTATAAATGCATTAGATCCTAAGATCTAGGTACAGTGCTCTCAGATCCAAGGCTCCTCCCTGACGAAGGCCACAAGCCAGAAACTAGTCTGGGGATATTGGATGAGTAGGCTACTAGATGGGGATTTTATGCACAAACCTTCTGGAATCCATTGATTACTCTGGCTTGCTCTGAGTGGCAATACATATAGAGAGTTTTGCCTGTTTTAATAACAGTTAAGAGCAAGCATAAGAAATGGTGATCATGTGATGTTTATTGACAATATATGTAATGAATAAAATTGAGGATGGGGAGTGGAAATATATATGTAATTCATAATCACAGTTAATGTTAATTGATCATAAATATTTTGCAGGTTTCTGCTCATTTAAAACTAAATAAGAAATAGGAGTGCAATTTTGTTAAAACAATTTGGTAAATACAGCTGTGATAATATTCAAAATATGTTGCAATAGATATATTAATATAAATTCGTATAGTTAAAAGGGCTTCAAAATGAATTTAATATTATTAACTAAAAAAAGATCTGATTTCTTATTGAGGATTAAAAAAGATTAAGCATGGCAGATCCTTAATATACACTCTATGTGTTCTGGTCATCACAATTATTAATCATGACAATGTTCAGATAATATATAAACATGGATGAGTTGCTCACTTATATGCATGGAATAAAGTGTAGAATTTATTGGCTTTCATTCTGAATTTAGCATAAAAAAACAACAACAATCATTTTCCTTCTTTCTTAAAATCTAGTTGTTTCTACTCAATATATATATTGGTTTTTATTAAAGGCAGAATGAAACTTTCGACCATCATTTTTTAAAAACCATTTGTTGTTTATTAATCAAAAATTAGTAATATAAAAATTTAAAACATCAAAATTCTTCTGTTCAACATTATAAAGAATTCTGATATTTTTAATTTTCATAATATTAATTTTTGATTCATAAACAATAAATAAATTTTAAAAAACAATGATTAGAATTTCATTTTTTAATTATATAAACCGAATCAAGTTATTTAAAAAAGTATGTAAATCAAGATTTTCTGAATCTAAATTTTAAATACATATTTAATTGTAATAATATTTAATTCCTTTATTTATATTTATCATAAAAAAAATATGGCCTTCATTTTCATAGTCTATAAAGTTGTTAGCCAAGGCAATAATTGGAAATGGAAAAAGAAAGTATGAATAAAATTTTTGGGTTTCAAATCTAGAAAACAATTCAATGACCATTTAATTATTATAGAATACTTTTAATGCTACGATAATTCATTTTTGTTATTATTGTTGGGTATTATTTTTAATCCAAAAAAATATTAATACAGAAAAACTTGGAAATCAAAATTTCTGGATTAATAATAATCTTGCTTTATTAATGTTTAAATAAATCTTTCCCAAAATCGTTTGAAAATCATATATATCATTTATCTTCACCCATATTGATGAAATGCAAAAGCTAATTAGTGTTGTCCTCTGATTTCTTTGTAATTAATTTTAATACTTTTATTATAATCTTTATATCAGTACTTTCATACTTTCAACAGCAGTAGCCATTTTGTTTTCACTTTTTTCTTTTAATATTTTCAGTGAATGTCTGCAAAATAATAATTTCTTATTTTTCATTATCATTTATTTGAATCCATATCAGAAATACTAGTTGAAACTTCTGTTTTTTCAGTAGTTCTTTATACAAAATTATAATAACTGCTAAATTGTATTAACTATTGGAGTATTTTCAAATGATTCCATTACCGAATGCAAAGTTGGACAAAATAATTTCTGATTATGTTCGTGGCGTATTAAGCTAAAATAGTCTGGGCATAGTATTTTTTATGTTGGATATTTGACCATTGTATATATATATATAGTATGTTTTATTTATACACAATTATTTATATCAAACAGTTAACATATAATATTAAGATCCATACCAGTAATAGCAATAATGTTAATTTTCTTAATAGTTTTGTAAATAAAAATATAAATTAATAAAATCAATTTTTTAATTAAATTTAATTTGCATTGCTGTCATTTATATAACAAGTAGAAAACAAAACAAAACAGCATAATCTGTATGTGAATGTATTCATTCTTCTTTGTTTCTTCTTCATTTTTTTTCTTTTTTCTGGGATGATAATAGCTAAACTCATATGTTAATAATGATACCAGTCAGTAAAGAGTATCTTTTAAATAAAAATAAAATAAAATAATTTAAATTTTATCAGTGTATACTTTTGTGAGAGTAAACTTATATATAATAAGAACTTATACATATCTTACTGTTTAGTTGTCTCTAATTCCTTTTTTAAAACAGCAGCTTCTTCCTTTATAGTTTTATAATCCACCATCTATAGCAAAATATAATTAATTACATATGTGCATATATATATATTATTAATTTTAATATATTCTAATATATAATTTAATAAATAAAAACAACTATTAAAATAGGATATTTTACCTCTCTTAATTTTTCATTCATAAAATCAGAACTTTTGGAAGAAGTTAACAAATTCACCTGAGTCTCCTGTAGTGCTAACTAAAAATAAGTATATATAAAACTATAAAAATTTATATTATTATTAAAAAAATAAATTTTACACCTATATAAAAATATTTATATACACAGTGGGTCTATTGTATCCACAGTATTTAATAGCTTGGTTCTTTAACCATGAAAATATAAATCCACGGATAAGAACAAAAGCTATATATATTGTAATGGGCATATACGGACGTTACATTGTTTTTTATTATTAAACATGAAAAAAATAAAAGTTTGCAAATAAAAACTTCTTTTTTAAGAATTAAAAATTGAAAATTAAAAAATCTATCTTAAACTCTTATATATATAAAATCGCACAGATGAAAAAAAATTTATTTAAAATAAAACTTTATTAAAAATAGAAAAAGTATTTTAAAAGCAAAAACTTAAAAAAGATTTAGAGATAAAAATATATCTTTTAAGTTTGAAAACAAATTAATTAATGTTACTAAAAAATGGAAATGATTATTTTAATTAGTTAATTATAAACTAGCCCTTGGGCATTTAAAATGCATAAGCAAAGGTCAGATAGGAGAGAAAAACAATGGAATCGGACCTCAGCGAAAGGACCATCACATCGATGACGTAATGTCAATTGAATCCTTAAAATTAATATAAAAGGAAAAGTTTGGAAATTATTAGGGAGTTATTATGAGTGGACAGATATGTGTTAGTGGAGAGTCGGAGGTGAAGGGATTGAAAGACGCACTTTCAATTCCTTCAGTGGTTATAAAAAAAGAAAGAAAGAGAAATGACCGATCGTTTTCTACATTAAGGACCAGCTAAAGTAAAAGACCTCCTGGATAAATAAAAAAACAACGGCTAACTGAATACCAAAATCTTCAGGACGGCGTGGGAATTTCCATTCAAAATTACAAACAACTACAAATTATGGACCTTTTAAAACCGTAAGAACTTTAGATAATTCATGAACATTAAATTAAAAACTTTCCATATTTAAAAAAAAAATAGAAATAGATTCCTATCTGACCAAACTAAATTATTTATTAATTAGTTATAATTTTATTTGATGTATTTCTTTTTTGTAAAATCATTTCCATTTTTTTTTTTTTGTTCTTTAAGTTTTATTTATGATTTTTGTTTTGAGATAAATGTTAAACTTAAGTCGGGCGTGAATGGCTATATAGATTTGTAAAGTTATATTAGGAGAGGGTAATCTTAGGTTATTTGTTTCGTAGTTGAATTAGGTCAATGGATTGGATATATTGGTGTAATTAGTAGATGTAGTACGAGATTCGCTATGGACAGAATTGCTTTTTACGCTGCACACTTTCTTTTTGCCTATGGAATGCGATCGTAAGTCGGCAAAATGACCGCAGTCTTTTCCTATGGAGTTTTTTTTTTTATTGCTCTTATCGTCAGATAGATGTAATATTCCTATCTGACAAAAGGCAATTTCTTCTCTTAACCTATTTGTGCTGTCGTAGTCGTATTACATTGAATACATTGATATATCAGATGGATTGAAGTTGGTTTGACTGCGAACTTTTGGCCTAAGTTTTAAACAAGGATAGAATATTTTCTTTTCAAATGCAAATCTATGTAGTCTATTCATACTCGACACTCTAAATAAAAATGCATTAAATTTAAGTTGGGTATAGACGCTTGCATGGGTTCGTTACCGGTTAATTATGTTTTTGATTTTCATATTTGATCAAAATATATAGACATTCGGTAAATACTGATACCTTACGGTATCTAAGATGTATTTATGTCGGATGTCTTTTAAGTTATTGGTGTCTTGCGGCATCTTATGATGAATGCCATTGGGTTTCTTATAAATTTCCCTCTGCATTTCCATCAATGACTTTATATTTTGATCGTTTATGTTTACTTTGAAATGTTTTTGACCATGTAATCTATGTAACCGATCTATACTCAACATTTATAAAACAAACTTTTATAAATCCATCTGTGCGAACTTATAATAGTATAAAAATTAAAATGTAAATTAAAATCTAAAATAAATGTTAAAAATAATGTTAAATGTTAAAGTAAACATGCTAAAATAATAATGTTAAATTTTATATATATGTGCGTAAATAAATGTTTGTATGTTAATTACTGGCAGTGGCTTATTTTATTCTTTTTTTAAAAATTATTCTTAGATAAGAATTAGGAAATATAAATCTCTGCTGTTCCATTGAGCTAGTGACAATGGGCTAACCACCGGAATCAACCAATATAATTTTTTTTTTTAACTTACGTATCTGCCTACTTTATAAATTTTTCTAGGTTCAAATGCCTAGATGGCGCCCCTGTAGTGTAGATTACATTAAGTCTCATAATAATTTCCAGATCGTTATAATATATATATACAGCAATATATTTATATAGTAAAAACATTTTAATATGCACACACGTAAATAAAGAAAAAATATTGTATGTAAATATAATATATTTTAATTTAAAACAAAAATAATTAAATAAAAATGTGAAATATCTTACAATAGCTAAGTGCAGATGAACTAAAAATATTTCTTTACAAATCTGTTGTCTTAGTGCAATTCTGAATTTTTAAAAACAAATTTTGTAAGCTAATACCTATATTTTTTTAAGTCTAGAATCTAAATTAATATAATCAAAGGATACTTTTATAAAAAAGCACAAAAAAATTTGCCACATCCCCAACTATTCTTCTAACACTTTATTTTTCATTCTTTGAAATATTGAGAGAGAAGTTTAAAAAAAACAGAAATATGAAAATATTGAAAATTATATTTGTATCTAGTAACCATTTATTATTAACCCTGATATTTTTTAACATATATAATTATTAAATCACTAAACATCACATGATCATCATTCCCTATGCTTACACAATGATTTGAATAGCACTACTGTATGGACAGTTTTGCTACTGTTATATTAAGATTATGTAAATATACTTTCTCTCTAAATATTGAAGTGCTTAGCTAAAAAAATATGAAGGTAATCAAACTTATAGTATTATTAAAATAATAATAAGCATAACAAAAGTAATGATAATGATGGAAAATTTTAATCAAAATATATAATTTTATCAAAAAAAAAAAAAAAAAAAGAATCATTAGTGATAATATGATAAATTAATATTTTATGAACACAAAATTTACTTAAATAAATTAGGCATAATTGTAAAATAAATGAATATTTGATGTATGCATATATATTCTAAATATTTTAATATTAGAATTTAAATAAAGTATTTCTTTATAAGTTTAAATTTAAAAGAAAATCTATCAGATCTTAATAAAATAATATAAACAAAACAATACTGTCAAAGGGTAAATTGGTATGAAATTCCCAAGCAATATAAACTATATAAATTTTTTCCCCTAAAATTTATATAAAAGCTTGATGAGGAATATCAATTATTTAGTGTTTGGTATAATATTCTGATATAGTCAAGTTTTCATAATATAAATTTGTCTATTTCATTAGCATATATCATAAACACTAGTGTAAATTTAAATTAAATTATACAATTACTGTTATTTGCTTTTTATTATGATTAATTTGTACACAAAAGCCAAAAAGATTATCTTGATTGCCATAATTAACTTTAAAAATAAATATTTATATCAAAATGTCAATAAAAAATAAGATTTTAATAATTTAAAAAGAAAAATTCAACTGACAATATTATTTAATATTTACAAGATAAACAAATATCAGCACATCTAATTGCCCAATAAAACCTTCAAAATATAAAATATTCATATTACAAAATTGTGTTGGAAATAATTATTAACAACTCTATAACTAAAGAAAGAATAAATTTTACCTCTGCTTACTAATTTTCTTTCAAGAAACTCTTTATATATTATGTCATTATGGAAATATTATTTTCCATATGATTACTTAAGAAATTTAAATAAAGCCTTTAATCAAAATCTTAGCAATCGAAACAAAAGTTCAAAAAATGTGGATTTATTATAAAGATGAGATAAAATTCTATAAATATTTGTAATAAAATTATTAGAACTATCTGCGAGGATAATACCTTAATAAAAATAGATTAATCTTCAAAAGAGAACACTTTTATTTAAATATTGAATATGAAATTTAACATATTTAAATGTAAAATTAATGCAAGAAATGAAAATACTCTCGATTAGTAAAAATATATTGGCTTTTTTTTTTAATTATGAAAATTGATACAAAGAAAAATCTCTATAATTGTAAAAAAAAAAAAAAAAAATCTTTTGTTAAAAATACTTGATTTTAAAACGCTCAAGAAAGTTTAGATAATGTAGAAAATAAAATGCAAACATCAAAGTGTTACTCAAGTAAAAGACTTGAAATAATAAAAAAATTATAGCTTTGCTTGATTAAAAATCATATACTTGTTAATTTGTATTCAATATGCATTTATTTATTTAATGGACATTTCTTTTAATATAGTGAAATGGTAGGTTTTGATCCGCTCCCGTTTCACCTAAACTTTTGGTTCCTAGTCCCATCTCCACTGTAAATAAATAGATAAGAGCACCATCATGGCTATATGCATCACAGTATATATATATACATACAAACAGATGCTGTTAATATCAATTACATTAAAATATTACAGCAGATACCTTTCAATTTGCAATTAAAAATATTTATATTATAAATTTAATTATATAAAGGTCAATCTATTAATTTTCTTTGTTATAAAATTGTAAGTATATGTATAATCCATCGTATATAGTGATACATATGTAGGATGGCAAGCATTAAGCCACACCGCACCTGCAGGGAAATCAGCTTAAATTTAGTAAATTAATTTGTTTACAACAAATTGTTGTATAAGTAAAGTCGCTGGACCGACCATATTCAAATCTCTGGTGGGATTTTGTATACTTTGCAGAAAATTAAATAAAGGCTTAAAATCAATTTTAAAATCTTAACTTAATATCTAACACTAATAGGTTCTCAGGAGATAATAAATTGTAAACAACCAGGTGGCTGAGATGAATATTGTATAAATATGTCACATTTTGACATAGACAGATACACACCAATATTTGCAAGAAAGATTGCCACCAGAATCTATGCTGACTGAAATTTTGATATGTCTGGCTAAGGAGGGTATTGTTTTTGTTGGTTCTCCATGGGTGAATGGTGAGCTACTGCCATTCTAGTTGCCTAACAACCTGACCATCGCAAGGATGAAATTCTCCAGCAGCTTGCCACCAGAAGAAGACACCGTGAACCTGTCCAGAAAAGAATGCTACTATACCTGAAGTCTAAGTGCCTACATCACCAGATGCAAAGAAGAATCAGTAATATCATTCCAGAAACACATAGCTCTGAATCAATTAATATTTAATATTCAAACTCTTAACTTTCAAAGCTAGCTAAATGTAAAATAAAAAAATAATTGAATGTTCAAATTAATGTTAACTTTAAACTATGCTTAAATTAATTAACTTTTTAAATTATTTAACTTGCCTATGTACACTTGTAATCTACTTTAGTTAAATCAAATCAATACATTTATAATTGTTATTTCTCTATCACTGTGGTTGTACTTATAGCTTTTCTACATTTATTTTTAAAACATACTTTATATATTATTCATATGTTAATACTTCGAAACAGCGAACTTTTAATTACCTTTATTAATGTTGCCAATCATGCGCACTGTTTTGAAATCCTATATTGTAATAATAATGAACTGACATGCACTTGTTATTATTATTTGTTTGTTATATAAATGCATAATGTGATTTGCTTCTAAATGTTATTTATGATTTTAATTAATGTTAAAATGAGTAAGAAACTAGCCTTAGGGAATATTTATTAAATCTATTGCTAAACCCCTCCAAATATACTTTTCTCTCCTTAATTAATTAATAAGATGTAGATCAAAGCTTGTCAAACAAGATTGACCATATAATTGTCCCTCAATTAGCCTAAATATAACGCTACTTAAGAATTGGCTTCTATTAGCTAAACTGATAAATACTATTGTTAGAGCACAGTTAACTTTAAATATATATGTTATATCATTTTTGCATTGTGGATGTAGTTTATTAAGTCAATGTACTTTATGCGTTGCTGCAGCTTCTAAAATAGGACCTCGGTTAGGCCATCCCATTCTACTATTTCAGATTTTTGCGTCAAGTTTATTCATGAAGTTTAAAGCCAGGTTATTTGAGTAAGCCTGAACTTCAATGTTCATATCATTACCCACAAGACTCTCGGTTGCAGGGTATCATGTATTGGTTGCAAGAACCCTTGAAGAATTATTCATCCACAGAGCAGCATTATTAGTAATATTTTGTCAGTGCTATACCATATATTGGTGACCTAAAGCAGCCAGTTCTTCTCCTTATTAGTTACATATTCAGCATTGATTTGAAACCACATTTTGGCTACTCAGTTAAATCTACATCATCGTGAGCTTATTTATGCGCTCACACTTTAGATAGAAATATATATATGTTTGTATAATACTATAATGAATGACCTATCCAGGACTAGTAAAATTACTTATCAAATAGTAACCCACAACATTAAGATAGGATTCGGCATTCTCATTATAGGCATAATCTCAATGACTGCACATACACACACACACATTGATTTAATATGTAATGATGAGATCAATATGATACTGTATCATTTGCTGTGATGCCTGTGTGCATTCACCCATAGCTATGAAATTATGCTTTTATACTTTATTTTGTTTTATTAATTAATATATGTTTGAATTATATTGGTTTCATGTGTTTTTCTCATAGTCTAATTTCAATCCAACTCCATCTTAGTTATTATATTATCTTATACATGAGTGACATAGGCATTAATGTTGATTAATAGATAATACCTCCATCATCACACTATCAGTCTATTTAAACTTTTTTAGTTAGTTTTCTACCGAGTCAGCCCCTGAGGGCCATGTTTCTCCCTGTGTTATGCCAGCGGTGAAGAAATGGAGACTGAGTATAACCTCAGATATGTCAGTTGTAGGGCATTTAGTCATGGAGTACTTGGTAAATAAGTCGGAGCTTGATCGAATTCGGGACTTCACCATCCTACTAGAGTCAGTTTTGGTCTACTTGCCCAGATTCTGTTGTGTGAATGTACAAGTCTGACCATTACATAGTTTTCCCCCCCAGAATTTGGATGCCCAATCATGGGGCTATGATTACTTTCCATGGCCCTGAACTGACTACCCGTTGACGCTCTTTGTTTCTTTTCCTTATTTCCTCATTCTGCATCTCGCATTTACCACTATGGATATGAGGCAGATGGCCTCAAAAGCGCTTAGCGTATAATAATTTGTGGAATCTTTATAGCTTCTCGTTGAAGCGCTTCACACGCTTTTTAATTTGTATAATAAATATATATGTAAATTTTTTTCTTTCTCTTACATTGGCGCTCCAATGTCAGCATATATCATTTAAAACACACACATCTCCAGGAACTCAAATACAAGTCACCTTATTTGTCAAAAAGGGATTAGCTTGTTCTTAATAATTATATATGTAATTTTTTTTTCTCCTGCATTTGGATGCTCTAGCATGAGGTTACATTAACGGTATATTACACAAATTAGGAATATACATGTATGAATGTTTTGTTGACACCATAAATTATTATATATATAAGAAATTTTTTTTACATGAAATTATAAAAATTACTTAAAACATGAAATAGCGAGAGATATAAATGTACAGTGATTGTGACAGAACAGTACACAATTTTCATACATTCATTAATGTATTTGGAAAATTAAAGAGAATATTAATTTCATAAGTAATTTGTGTAAATCTTCTTGCTTATTGGCGTCCGAGGGTGGTATGAATAGGCGACGAGTCATTTCTCACATACATTTTTCATCAGGAGTAGAGAAAAATAATTTTAAACTAAAAACAAAAAAGGGGGGGGGAGGCATTCTTTTAAAATTTACTTATGGATTGGAAGTGAGAAATGAAATCAGTGAGGTGAGGGTAATTGTAAAGACATTCTAATGTATCCAAAACCAGCATAGATTTTTAAAAAATAATAACTATAATCATAAACTCTTTAGTTTCTTTTAGAGAAGAAAAGCATTTGGAAGAAAGAAAGAAAGAATATGGGCAGTGGGTAATATTAATTTTATTATTATTAAATTTATAGGTTAAATTTTTATAATCAAAATGCTGGTGGGTGTCTGAGTATAAAATAAGCTAATGTAGTGGTGCAGAACATTATACATATTAGATGAGAGAAGTGTGTAGGTGGCACTAGACAGAAAAATAGGGTAGGTTGAAAGCTGGGAGGGCAGTGGAACAAGCCATTTCCTGGTGGAGAGCGGCAAATAGCCATAATATGGAATCATTGTAAAACAAATATATCAAAGTGAAAAGTAATAGATCAGGAGATTTTAATAAAAAAGTAATAAGAATAGATAGCAGTATAGAGGAGGAAACAGTAGGAAGAAGTGAGTGCAGAAGAGGAAAGAGAAATAAGTGAAGACTGGGAAGAGGTGAAAGAGTCCATGGGAATCCCAATGGCCATAAAAGAGTCATCTAGAATAGAGAGTAAGTCAGAAAAGGAAATAAAGTGTAAAGGGATAACATTAAAATCAGGAAGAGAAATGCTAGAGGACAGAAGTGCTGAGGAAAAAATACGGAAGTGAGCATGAGTCAGAGTATGAATGAAGGGCATAGTGAGAGCCCCATATATTTTAGAGACCCACCAAGAGAAATCCATGAAGAGAAACCAGTGCAGGAGGCTGAAAGAGAGTATTGGGATAAGGACCTAATATTGAGTGAGATGAAAAAGATGGCAGAAGCAAGCAAGCAGGCTAAGTTAGATGGGGAAATAAGAGAACAATAAAATAAGAAAAAGATAGAGCAAAGCTTTGAAGTTAAGTAAAAGGATGGAGAAAATAATAGTACAAAATAAGCGAGAGATGGAGTACAGAGATAGACAAGTGGAGGAGAGACTGAAGAGAGGGTTACAGGAGTTGAAGATAGGCTTTCAGCAGAAACATGAAGAGAACCATGTGAAATTTACAGGGTTCCTGAGCAAGAACCAAGGGAAGACAAGTGGAGGAGAGACTGCAGAAAGGGCTACAGGCATTGTAGATAGGCTTTCAGCAGAAAAATGAAGAGATCCATGTGAAAATTTACAGCGCTCCTGAGCAAGAACCAAGGGGAGACCCAAAACACTATACTAGCGATGAGAGGGGAGATCAAAACTATCAAAAACCAGGCCGAGCTGCAGAAAATGTCTTTAAAGGAGGTAGTCTCCAAGATTAAGGAGGATGTGGCCAGCAAACTAGAAGAGCTCTGAGAAACAATTGGAAGGGCGGGTGTGAAGAGAAACGGAAGTAATGTCACCTCAACAGGGAGCCAAAAAAATATTAGGAAAGGATGCAGAGACCTGAGAAGATGGGGAACAGCATTGGAAAGGTTGATATGAATAGCCTATCACCCACCGAGACATACTAGCAGCAGAGTGGAAGAGAAGGAGATTCCCCAAGGGAAAAGCAGATGTTCCATTAACTTATTTAAAGACCATGTCTATAGAGGAGCTAAATATGCCAAACCCAATGGACTCTCTAAATTATTTCTGAGGTTGTAGAAGCAGCTAAGAATTCTAGTGAGAGTTGAAGAGGGAATCCCAAAGTCAAACCAAGAACCATCACCCAAACAGTCTCAAGTAACCTATGTTAGCCTAGGAAAAATGGAGGCAGAAGACGAGACTGAGTGGGATCTGGCAGATATGAAAAGCGAAGAGGAAGAAGTAGTGTTGGATCCAGAAGAAGAGATCGAACAAGACAATGTGGGGGGAAAATAGTTTAGAAATGCTGGAGGTAGAGGAACAGAAGATTAGGAAGGGGAAGGAAAGGAGTGGCCCAGAGAATCTAGAAATAAAGGACGGAGAGTCAAGTACTGTCACTAGTATTATCAAAGTAGAAGAGGGTTTCGAAATTAAACGGCTGCTGAGCACGTTAGAAAGTAAGGACGAAGACGAACTGGGTAGTTTGGACTTGGAGAAGTGAGCTGAGAAAAGGATTAGATCTACAATGCAACTTCAAGCAGGATAGATTGGAGGAGTTCCAAAGGATGAGAGATAGAGATGGAGTGGAAAACCCTGGGGGAAAGAATGATAGGACGACGGGAGGTTGTAGATAAGGGTGATCCAGGTATTTTAAAAGAAAAGGATGGAGAAAAACAATAATTTTGGGACAAGTGCCGAAACAAGAGGGACCATGAGGAGGAAGAAGAGGAGGAAGGGCCCATGGAGAGAAAATAGGTTGAAGTGAGGGCTAATCTAGATAAGGCAGTAGTGAGGAGAAAGGTAGGAGGAAATCAACATATGTTCCATGTGGGAGACCGAGTATGGGTTCTAGCCCCACAGCCGAGTAACAAGCAGTTAAACAAATGTAGAATTTTTTTCCCTCTACAAGTGACCATACGTGATCAAACAAGATCATGGGAACAATGCCTCTTTGCCAGAAGACTGAGGAACCATAACTGGCACCTACAATGAGTGCAGTTTGGAACCAGTCAAGGAGAAACCCGGAGAAACCCCCAGAACCCACTTAACTGATGATCTTAGGATATTACAGGATCTGCCCCTTCTCAACACATATATAAATCAATAATCAAGACCAACACCCTGATATTACTAATCACGACAAATATCCATTTAGATATTAACATTTGTTTACCATTTTTGACATATGAATATAACACTAATTATGGAAATATATATCATAGTAGAGTAGTTGGTGTGGGAGTATAGCAACAGGCCATTAACAATAAATACAACAGACCAAGGTTTTAGTAAATTGTGTAGGTAGTTAAGTAATTTACCTTAAGGGTTTAAAGTTCATGATTGTATTCACATGCTCAATTATAAATAAAATCATTTTTTATATATTTTTTTGTTTTTGTAAGTTCAGGGACATAAAACAGTAGGTTTTGATCCTCTTCCATTTCACCTAAACCTTTGATTACTAGCCCCATCTGTGCTGGGTTTAAACCCACTGAAAATAAATAGACAAGAGCACTATCATGGTTATAGTTTATATATACATACGAACAGATGCTGTTAATATCAATTATATTAAAATATTACAGCAGATAAATTTCAGTTTGTAATTAAAAATATTTATATTATACATTTAATTGTATAAAGGTCAATTTATTAATTTGCTTTGCCATAAAACCGTATGTATATGTATAATCCACCGTATATAGTGAAACATATATAGGATAGCATGATTTAGTTTTGTTAAAAGTTTTAGCTCTTGTAAATTAAAAGTAAAATAGTTGTAAATAAATTAGCATTAAACCAGAAATCAATTTAAATTTAGTAAATTTTGTGAATTAATTTATTTACATCAAACTGTTATATAAGTAAAGTCACTGGACCGACACTATTCAAATCCCCGGTGGAATTTTAGATACTTTGCAAAAAATTAAACAAAGGTTTAAAATCAATTTTAAAATCTAAAATTTTATCTTAATATCTAACACTAATGGGTTCTCAGGCGACAATAAATTGTCAACAACCAGGTGGCTGAGATGAATATTGTATAAATAGAACACATTTTGACATAAACAGAAACACACCAATATTTGCAAGACAGATTGCCACCAAAATCCACGTCGATTGAAATTTTGATATGTCTGGTATAATTCACTGATGTTGAGAGAGAAAGTTTGTACAGAGTGATTGGAGAAATGGAATGGGCAATATTTTGCTACTTCTCCATGGGTGAACGGTGAGCTACTGCCATCCTAGGTGCGTAACAACCTGACCATTGCAATGATGAAGACACTGTGAACCTGTCCAGAAAAAAATGCTACCATGCCTGAAGTCCAAATGCCTACATCATCAGCTGCAAAGAAGAATCAGTAATATCATTACAGAATAGCAGAGCTCTGAATCAATTAATATTTAATATTCAAACTCTTAAATTTCAAAGTTAGCTAAAAGTAAAATAAAGAAATAATTGAATGTTCAAATTAATGTTAACTTTAAACTATGCTTAAATTAATTAACCTTTTAAATTATGTAACTTGCCTACCTACACTTGTAATCTATGTTAATTAAATCAAATCAATACATTTATAATTGTTATTTCTCTATTACTGCAGTTGTGCCTATACCTTTTCTACATTTACTCTTAAGAGTATTTTATATATTATTTATATGCCAATGCTTCAAAACAGAGAGCCTTTAAATTCAGTAAAACTTAGCGGAGATATAATTTAAAATATCTTTATTTAATTATCTTTATTAACGTTGCCAGTTACGCATGCTGTTTCGAAATCCTATATTGTAATAATAACGAACTGCATGCACTCATTATTATTATTTGTTTGTAATACATAGTGTGGTTTGATTCTAAATGTGATTTATGATTTTAATTACTGTTATAATGAATAATAGACAAGCCTTAGGGACAGTTATAAATTATTAAATCTATTGCTAAACCCCTCCAAATGTACTTTTCCCTCCTTGATTAATTAATAAGATGTAGATCAAAGCTTGTCAAACAAGATTAACTATATAATTGTCCCTCAATTAGCCTAAATATAACATTATTTAAAAATTGGCTTCTAACAGCTAAACCGATAAAAGCTATTATTGGAGCACAGTTAACTTTAAATATGTATGTTATATCATTTATTGCGTTGCGGATATATTTATTAAGTCAATATACTTTATGTGTTGCTGCATCTTTTGAAATGGGACCTCGATTAGGCCATCCCATTCTATTATTTCGGGTTTGTGCATCAAGATTATCCCTGAAGTTTAAGGCCAGGTCATTTGAGTAAGCCACCCTGCTCCTGAACTTTAATGTTCCTATCATTAGCAGCAAAACTCACGGTCGCAGTGTACCACGTATTGGTTGCAAGAACCCTTGAAGAATAATTAATTTGCAGGACAGCATTATTAGCAGTATTTTGCCAGTGCTATAGCATATATTGGCAACCTAAAGCAGCCAGTTTTTCTTCCTATTAGTTAAATATTCAGCATTGATCTTCATCTTGGCTACTTGGTTAAATCTATATCAGTGTGAGCTTATTTATGCACTCTCACCTTAGATAGAAATATATCCGTTTGTATAATACTATAATGAATGACCTATTCAGGGCTAGCAAATTTACTTATCAAATAGCAACCCACAACATTAAGATAGGATTTGGCATTCTCATTATAGGCATAATCTCAGTGACTGCACATACACACACACATTGATTTAATATGTAAAGATGAGTTCAATATAATACTGTATCATCCATTAAGATGCCTGCATACATTCATCACACCTATGAAATTATGCTTTTATACTTTGTTTATTTTGTTTTATTAATTAATAAATATATGTTTGAATTATATTGGTTTCATATGTATTTCTCGTAGTCTAATTTCAATCCAATTCCATCTTAGTTATTATATTATATATAAGTCACATAGGCATTAATGTTGATTTGTAGATATTACCTCCATTATCATGCTATCAGTCTATTTAAACCCTTTTAGTTAGTTTTATATTGAGTCAGCCCCTGAGTCTCAGGTTTCTCCCTGTATTATGCCAGCCAATGGAGACTGAATGTAGTCTCAGATATGTCATTTGTAGGATGTTGAGTCATGGAGTACTTGTAAATAAGTTGGAGCTTGGTTGGATTTGGAACTTCACCATCCTGCCCTGTCAGCTTTGGTCTATTTTCCCGGATTCTGTTGCGTGAATGTATAAATCTGACCATTATAATAGATGAGTAAATTTGATAACAATATTTGATTATTATAAGATTAATAAGAATTAAATACATTTACTAATTTAAGTAATGTTTTATTGATATATAATTGTACATTCTTAAAACTGTGAATTGTAAAACATCAGGCAATGTTTATTTTATTTGCCATTTGAAAATAATCATATTTAAATGATACATATATTCTATCACAAATTTTAAATATTTCTTTATAAAATAAAATACATTAAATAAGTATATGTAACAAAAGAATAAACCAATATTTAAAAATACAATGAAGTAGGATATAATAATTAAGATTAAATTTAATATTTCAATTACAACTAATAGTAATAATTTAATGTAAATCCATGCTTGCTTTTAATTAGAACATTATGACATATGTAGGCACATTTTATGTAAATCTCGAGGAATATTTTATTTTACATGATGTTGAATGTCATGTTGTTTATTATTATTAATTTTATATACTTAGAAGCCTATAGTTGCAAGATTTTTGCTTTTATTGTTTGATAATATATAACTACAATTATTTGAAATTTAGAAATGCTGTGTTAATAAAAATATATCTAAAATGCTTATACTTCTGTTAATTGGAATGAAAATGATGTAATAGTGTAATGTGGTCCTTATTTAAATGATGTTATCAGTAGTCTACAATATTTTATGTGTGAAAGTTATTATGAGCATACTTTAGCCAGTTTATTACTGAATCAATAAATGTGAAAATTGATAATTTATGTAGGCTTCATAATATAGTTAACTCTGACAAAGGAGTCAACATAATGTTTGCTAATTTATTAAGGTGAGAGAGTTTCTTTAAATTTATTCCAAAGCTATATTTCTTTACACTTCTTTAAAATCTATCTCCATAAAACTTTAAAAGTTTATTATTATCTTTATACAGTCTCAACAAAAAGATACTTTTAATATAAATTATACATGTGGATGTTTAACTTAGGAGATTTAAATTTAAAATAATATCTAGTTATTAAATAGTAATTATCAATAATAATTATAAGCATTTATTAGTTTGTCAAATTTTGCTTTTACTTAAAAAATATTTGCTGATAAATGTTTGCTTACATATTGTTTTATTGAAGTTTGAAAAAATGTTGAGTTGTTAAATTTGCGTGAAAGAACACATACTATGGATAACCAAATTGTTATTGTTAGATGCAATACTTATATGTGGAAAAACACATAAATCCAATCAGAATATGTAATAATAAATTATTAATTTACATTTAAATTTAGTTTGTTATATAACACAATATCAAATATTATTAACAGAATAAATATTGGATTAAGAATTAAAAGTAATAATTTATATTAACTAATTTATATAAATTTGAATTCATTATTCAATATTTTACAATATATTTGTATTATTGATTTATTGTTTTAATAAAATTGCTTCATTTATTTAATATTAACTTATATTAGTTAATAAAAATAAAGTTTTATTTTCAAGTAATTTAAAAGGAATATTAAATTGAGAATGATTTTCAGATAAAGAAAAAGAGATAAAACAAAGAATAAAATTTTAATTTTTGGATAAAAAGTTAAAAATAGAATGCATTTATTTTATTTAATAGCAATTTATTAAATAGTACTTTCCTATTTAAATAGTATTAAATAACAGTTCTTTAATCATTTATTAATAATTGTTTGCTGAAATATAATTTTCTTAAAAAATTTTGATGCATTAATAACAAGTGAAAATATTTGTGTTTTATGTAAAATTTATATAAGAATTTTGATATGTATTTAGTTATACTTTTAACAAAATTTCAAGCTCATAATGGTTTGACACAACTCAATATGCTTTAATAATACCTATTGTAAATAATTTTCAAATGTAAATCCAAGAATCTTTATTCTTGTGAGGATGTAAGGGATTAAAAGGTATCCAAAAAAAAAAAAAAGATAAATCTATTATAGTATTATTATTTTCATATTAAGATTACTGAAAAATGCATTACTTTGTTTGTCTAATGTGAGATAGACAATATCTCTATTTAAAATATACATTACAATAAATATGTATATACTTTTTGAAAATAATAGATATGATGATGTATGAAAAAAATACAATGTCTAAGTGAAAGTATAAATTTTAATTTTCTTTATTATATATTTTTTTAATCATTGAATCAGTGAATATTGAGTCCATGAAATATAGTGATTTCAATGTATATGAAACAACAAATAATAAAATAAGATTTTCATTACAGAGCTAGACTTTATTTATATTATAAAGGCTATTTCAAAGACATTATATAAAAAAGTGCAATACTGATTGTTTTCATTGGGAAAATATCTAAAGACAGAATATAATGAAAAGCTATGATTAGACATTATGTTGAAATCTTTCAAAAAGAAAAGTTTGCTACAGAAGTTAAAACATAACACCACAAAATATCAAGCAAACAGAATAATGGATCAATATGTTTTATATATGGATGCATTTATCATCTATGAATTAATTTATAGTCACTGCAAAACTCATTTCTAGCATAATTTTATTATTTTATGTTTCAGTTTTTTTTTTTCCTAATCTCTGAGAGTTAAAATGACTATACTCATTTACAAGTGACTGCCGATAATAATGAAACTGAATTATTACTCATCTCTGCTAAAATATTAACTACAAAAATAATACTTTTATAATTATAAGATTTATTATATCAAATATATAGAATTATTGAAAATAAGTTAATAATGGGAAACCTTTAAACTGATTTTTTAAATCTATGTTATAATTAGTTACATATAGGTCAGATGTTTTTACATATGTACAGATATACATATATAAACTAGATTAATGTAAGTAATCTTTTAATGATGTTTTGTTTCAATTATCTTTGGAGAAAAGAGAGAGAGAATAAATTTTAAATGCAAAAATAATTAATTTACCTATGGTAATTTAGATTTTATTAAATGAACCATAGATTAATAAGATTTAGGTAAAATTTTTAAATAGATAAAATTATATATAAAATATATATTTATAATATAATTTTTGATTACTTCAAGCTCTTCAATCCTCTTCTTCTTTGCATTTATTTCATTTTTTAGTTTTCCTATCAAGGCTTGATCTTCTATTGTTTTCTGTTCAAATTCTGAATAAATTGATAAATAGCAAACATAATAATTAACTAATACCAATCATAATTAAATGTTAAAAATTATTATTCATTCAAAAATTTATTTACCTTTAACTCTAATTTCTCTTAATTCCACATCTCTTAATCTTGACATATATTCTTCTTCTTGTTCTAATCTACTCCTATTATAAATATAATTATATATAACATAATATTATGTATTGTTATGATATGATTTTTTATAGTTAAAACATAAGTTAATTAGTATAAAATAGGATAGATATCTAAATCCATACACATACGCACAAAAAGAATTAAATTCGTAGACATAGATATATTTATCCAAGAAATGAATATCTAAATATAAGATTTTCTGATAAAAATGTCAAAGTTGATCATTATTTCAATATCAAAACTTTATATCTAATATACAATAATATATATATTGAAATATTTTTGATATCATGTCCATTTTCATCATACTTTAAAAGAGGTTATGATCTGAACAAAAGATGCAGTGAGTGTCATATGAACCAAAAAAAAAAAAAAGTATACTAAAAATAAAAAAGAAAAGAAATAATAATAATTGGATAATACATATACATAAAACATTCTTATATTACAATAATGGGTAAAGTAGTAATAGGAAATAATGGTTTAATTAGTACTATATAAAATAAATCAGTGATAAGTCTATCATAAAATGTACATAGTGAATAAATGAATAGATATAACAACAAATATTAAAATTATAATTTTTAAACACATAAATTTTAGATCAATAAGTGATTCAATAAAATCAAATTTTAATTAAATATAATGGAACAAATATATAGATATCAAATATATATTTTTAGAAAGGTAAAATTCTATATATATTTTTTCAAGATGTTTATTATAAGGAGTTCAAAAGCACAACATCAATTTAAATAATATAATAAAAAAAAAAATTGATCAAACAGTTTAAGAATTTTCATGTTTTTTCTTTGGTATTTTAAATTTGATCTAAAGCAAGATATAAGATTCAGATCATAAGAAAATTATATTTCAAAAGAAATATTTGAGCTCTTTCTTACAACTTTTTTTTTTGAGTATTAACTTAATTAAAAACTGAAATATAAGATGGGGGGGGGGGGGTATATTTAAGATATTCAATGTTAAAAATTACAAATAACTGTAAATTAAATCTGATTTCCTTTTAAATTTGAATTATCAAATATAAAGGAAAATGAAAAAAATTGATATTTAAATTCAATTCATTAAATATAAAATAAACAAATTAAGTTCTTTCCCCCAAATATAAACTAATGTCATTGAAGTATTTCATCTTATAGAAATGCCTATATAAAATCACAATTGAAAATAATTTATATATCAATATTAATAAAAAAATTACCTTCTATATATCAAAAGAGACTAAATTTAATAAATACAGTATATAATATATATTTGATTTAAATTAGAGGAATAATATATTAAATTAATAATAATAATCAACTAAGAATAAATAAATAATCATCAGTCATCAAGATCAATATTTTTTATTATGTAATAATTTAATCATCTAATTAAGCATCAATCAACAATATAAAGTGTTGATTTAATTTTATTTACATTTAACAAATAGAACAATGATTTTAAAAAGAAACTTCAAATTAACAATGACATTAAACTTAATCAAAGACTTCATTCTTAGAAGGAATAACAAAAAAAAATATTGATTAATCCTATTTTTTGCAATGTTTAATTTGTTATTTATAGTATTCATATTATAAATTTTGAAATCAAGAGATTCCTAATTTTAATTAGCTATTGATCTTAAGGCTATTCATAAAGGTATTAAAATAAAATATATAAAGAAGTATAGATTATGCCAATATAAAGTTTAGTATATCTTAACTTAAATTGTATAGGATTATGTCAATACATTTTATTTTAAAATAATAATTCACTTAATATAATAATAAAAAATAAAATATCTGATTACAATACAGTCTACACTATATGAATAAACAATATTTATGAAAAAGGTGAGTATGTTTATTTCACAAATATAATATTGGAAACAGTACTTACAGTATTAGTCTGGGCTGTTTGGAACTATTATCTATTGTTGAATTAATACATATTAAACTGATATGTTCAGATTTTTTTATAACAAATCTATATGTAAAATATTTTATCTAATTTCAATATCATTACTCGTCAACAATATTTACAGACCTAACTATAGAGTCTAACTCTTTATTAAAATAGAATGCCTAACAGAATAGCAAATAAGTAAGACTGCTGATAATTCACTCACACACATATATTAGAGGTGAATAGAAAATGGCATGGTAAACACATGAAATTATATGCATCAATTTCATTATAATTGATTTATTATCAGGAATACAAGCATGTATAATCATTATTTATTATTTGAGAAGATCTAAATATATCTTTATATTTTATTTGAGTCATTAAATTTGCTAAATATACAAACCAATGTATATTTATCTATTGCTGCATAAATTTATTAAATAATTTTAAATATGCTATATTACATAAGTTTGCACATTACAATATAATGATCTCATGAGATACCTACATTAGTTTGTAATGATGTTAACAATAAATTTATATTTTTCTTTACAATAGTCATTCAATGCATAAAGACATAAAGAAACGCAAACCTAATACTAACTTCAATTTGATCAGACTTAACAAAGAGAAAGCTAAAAAATAAAATACATATTTTAATTCTTATAGCTACAATAATTATTATAAATTGTAAAAAAATATTTAATTGTTTGATATATGTTTAATATATTTATATAAATATTGTTTGCTAATAAAGATAATCAAATGAAAGAAGTTGTTGATTAGTGAATGACGTTTATTTGTTTACAGGTTTAAATATTTATTATTTATTAATCTTGAATAAATTACTTAGTTGTGTTTCACAATTTTTGGGTATGACTTCCGTTATTAGTAATATATTAAGCTGTAAAACTTGAAATACATTTGAATATAAGTAGATCATTACAATGTTTATCTATCCACCAGTTAAATAATTACACTCAACAATTTCCATTCAATTGGAGTATAACAGCCATAAGTTATCTTCCTAAAATATATTTATTTTGCATGACCAATTTCTGTAATAGATATCATGATCTTTCTCAATTAGCCTTAATTTATATAAGAATCTATGAAAGATATAGATAGAAAAGTTATGAGATTAAAGACACCCATATTAAATGTATTATTCCACAATCATTGTTATACACTTCACAACAAATTGAGAACTCATTACAATATTAAATTCTACATCAACATACATATCCAAACATACTATAACAAATATATATGTAACAATGATTATTTCTCATTCTTCTTTGTATCATTCATACTCGGATCAGAACCAAAATTTAATTTTATAATAATAGTATGCTTTCAACTTATCTCTTGGATACTTGAAAGTCACTCATTTTACAATTAATTAAAAAAATTAATTCAAAATTTGAATTTATTGATTTAAAGCTAAGAAACATTAATATTTAATTCAAGCTAATAACGATTAAGTCCCCATTTCTATACAAAAAGTTCAAATGCAAAGTTTTATGTAATGTATTCACATAATTTTTTAATGTTTTCAATCTTAGCCAACAAGTGTGTATAATTATATGCATCTGAAACCAGTTGTTTCTACATATTATGGTATTCTCAGTTTTTAATAATTATAGATACCTCTATACTATGACCAGGATTTGATATAAATCAATAAAATATCACCTGAGTCCAACTTATATATTGCTGTTTTAACTGTATACATTTCTCTTTTATTATCTCTATACCACCTGTTAAAAGCTTGAGTAATTAATAAATGCCAAATGATAATGCTTAATAAACTCTTATTCTGTGTTGTACTATCCAATATCCCTGGACTAATTTCTAGTTTATGGCTTTGATTAATGAGGAGCTTTCGATTGTGAAACAGTGTGTCTGAACCTTTAGGATCTAACACACCTTACTTCTAACAATTATTATTAACTTCTCTCATATTATTAAGCTATCAGCCCAAACTAAATAACATATGTTTTCAATTTTAGCTAACATATAGATCTGAAACCAGTTCAGTTTCCATATATCATGATATTCTCCATTTTAACAATTATAGATCCTTCTATTCTATGACCAGAATTTGGTATGAATTAATAAAATATCATATGACTCTATCACATAAGCTCTTCACTGAAGTAAGCTATATAAGCTTGAAACTACTTTGTGAATATTGGACAGAATAGCAAAAGGTAGGGATTTATTAATCACTATCATTTGATATTTATTAATTACTAAAGCTTACAATAAGTAGGATAGATTGTGGAAAAAAATTATACTGTTAAAACAGCAATATATAAGCTGAAGTCATGTGATATTTTATTAGTTTATATCAAATTCTGGTCACAGGATAAAGATGCCTATAGTTGTTAAAAAACTAAGAATATTATAATGTATAGAAACTGAACTGATTTTAAATCTATATGATTATACAAGCCAGTTGACTAAGATTAAAAACATTTATATGTTTTTCATCTGATCCAATAACTTGATAGTATAACAGAGAGATAAATGATGATGGCCAAAAGAAAAGTGCATATATTATAAAAGTCCAAGTGCACTGTTCCAAGATCCAAAGCTCATTATTGATAAAAACAAGGCATAAATGGGGAAGGGGCCTCTAGTTGACTCAGTTTTTCTGACTAGTTTATTTCCTACTTTTGCTTCTCTTATAATAACTGCCTTGTCAAAAACAAATGCACACAATATATTTGTTTATAAGATTTTTTAATATTTTACTCTTATGTTCTTATTTGAGACTACATTAATTATTAGATTCTCTTTACATACACAAAAAAAAAAGTAAATAAACTTAAAATACTAATCCTAAATCACTAACATAATAACTAGTTGAACATTTATACTTTCTAACTTGATCTTGAATCCTCTGATCCAACATCAATTCTCTATTTTCTGTATTAGATTCTTTTTCTTTCAGTTGTTTTTCAAATATATGAAGTCGTTCTTCTTCTAATTTGTATTTCCTAAAAGATAAAAAATATCAGTTTTATAAATTATTAACAAAGTTTAAGCTGAATATTTCTTATAATTAAAAAAAAAATGAATGCAGTATTCCCATAATATAAATTTCATTATAAAAAATATAACACGAATATAAGTTATTTACACATTTTATAAATAAAAGTCGATGGAGACAAAAGATGAGCATATGAAAAAAGTTATTTTTCAATTATATAAAATTGGCTTAGTCAACAACCATAATTTAAATGGCTCAGATAAATATATATATATAATGTTTCCATATGAGATGAAAATGTCAAAAGTATACTTGGTACAAGTAAATATTGTTAAAATTTTATATTTAAATTCTGTATGAGTGTTATTTTATATTAATATATATATACAAAGGAATGACTTTACTGAATGTAAACTGAGTCTTTGAAGTAAGAGATAAAGAAATTAGCCTTTAAATAAAAACTAATGGCTAGCTGAACAGAATTAATACCTTGTATATACAAAAAAAAAAAGAAAAATCATGAACAGTTCTACCAAGGGCAAAGGTCTGTTCAAAAGTTCTCAGAGATATATAAAAAAAAAAGAAGATATTATCAAACTTGCTAATTTTTGAGTGGTGGTGTTTTTCCAACTTTGTTTTATTCTTTAGCTATGCTTAGCGATGTACTTATTTATTGGTTAAATAATTGGAATAGCTAGCTAGTTTGCTGTAGCTACTTGATAGAAAAAAATTCTAATTCTATTTGCAACCTGAAAAAGTTTCCAAATTTTATCCCATTCAAATTGAAATCACTACTTATTAGTACAGCAAGCATGCCACAAGATAAATTCATTAAAAAAATGATACTTTGGTAATCTTTTTAATCATTTTCCATATTCTGAAATCTAAAAAATTCCAAATACAGTAATTAACTTAATATGAACTTTTAAATTTGTTTTTAATATAAATAAATATATATAAATAGTTAAATAGCTGACAATTCAGTACAATAACAAGTACTTGCCAGAGTTTCTTCTTTAGCCATTATATTTTTATTACACGGAAGATCCCGGAAATAATAAATGTATTCATCATTTATCCATGAAAATATTAGAATTAATATATATAATATTTAACTATATGTATATTGCCTATACTAGATTTAATGTAATTATAAGGGACTTGAACTCAGACTTTCAAGCTCCCTATAGTTATTCAAACCATCCTATACAATAGATACACATGACCACATACATGTGCAAAAGATAAATGATCTCTAATATACATACATGTGAAAAAGATAAATTATATTCAACATACATATTCGTGCTGAACGAGCACTCATCAGTTAACCCAGATCACCATCTCTCACACATATATGCAATCAGTGCTCATTTTATATTAAGATAACAAACCTTCAAACTTTAATGGATAAGCTTCAATCTTCTCCACTTTACAAATCTTCAGCTATCCATTTCATTGAAAATCCGAGGATGGACTACTCAAAGTCCTTTTTGATGCCAATATTATTATCATATCAATGTTGAACTTAAGTCAATCTTATCCCTCACATATAGAACCTTAATTTATTCATTTAATTATACAGAAGAGGAATGGAAGAATACAGGTTGAATATGTAATATTTAAATATATGTATTGTAAGATGTGGTCTTACACCCCACCAAAACCATTAAAAGCACCCTTATCTAATTCAAACCCGATCTCCACAATAACAACATTCTCTACATATAATAGGAAGCAAACTATATTTATAATGAGAATGCAAATCAAATGAAACTTATTCCCGAAAGGTGAAATTAGTCACAAGCACTGTAGCTGAGAAACAATTAATTGTTTTTATAATTAAACGTTTAATTTTTTTTTATAATTAAACATTTAACATACATATGATAAATGCATAATCTAAACTAAACTATAAAATTTAGACACTAATACTTACCTTTGCCGTAAAAAACTCTCGACAATTATTGTTTAATTTACACACATTATAACAATATTCGACAATTGTTGTTTAATTTACACACATTATAACATTATAAGGAAAGGATGATCAAATTTAGATGCAAGCAAGAAAATAAAAATAAAAACTTAAGAGAAAAAAATAATAAACAAATTTTTTTATTGTTATTAATCCACCATATATATATTAAACATAACAAATGACATAAATAATTAATTCAATACATGACACGAACCTGCTGTTTGAGGACATCAAATTCAAATAAAAAAAAAAGACCTCATTTTGGTGATTATAAAATATATAAACAAACGACTTTCTCAAAAATCAAATCAAAAACTCTTATTGTCTAACCAACATGTACATTTTGTGAGTGAAAATATCGAACTTGCAATTCGAACAGAAAAGTCTGCCACCATCAAAGTAAAAACATTAACAAGAATATCTCATTGGATATGGATTAAAGCTAGATTAAAGGCATATGGATTTAAACTCAGTCAACTAAGGGATTTTGAATTATAAATCCCCAAAACAGCTTTAAACTATTCAATATTTCAAGAATATTTTCAAATGTGAGTCGGAGAGCAGATGAACTCTAACTTGAGTACCAACAGCTTGCTTCTCAACCAACTCAAGAACCTTTATCAACTACATATATAAAAACACATATAGACATGTGCTGCTAAAGGGGAAGTTACATTATGGGAAGAAAGTCGTCACCCATGGAGTTGTAGCTGCCAAAACTAAGTTTGATCTGACACAACATCTATTCATCTACGCACGATCAACACCAACTATTTAGACATGAAGCTGCAAATTCAACATCTATTAAGAGAGAAATTCTAATCACCATCATGTACGTTCTAGAATCCTCGAATCGCACCAACTGAAACACGAACTGGATTAATGAGGACATTTATAAGCTTTTTAGAGCATTCATTTCCCCTATGGACTCTTAACTGATCTTAGATTGCCGTCATATTTTTATTTTATATATATATTTGTTTATTTCTTTCCTTTATCGTAAATTGAAAGAAGGGGGGGGGGGAGGATATAAACTATTAATATGTTAGAAAAGGGAAAAGCATTATTCACTTTATTTTTAAATTGAAATAAAATATAGGTTTAGGTGTGAAATTGCTTGCGGATGAATTTAATCATTACCAGGAAAGAAATAAGATTTTACCTTATTATACATTAACACCAATACTTGTGCAGTTACACTGTTATTTGTTTATTAATTCTAATCATTTTAACATTTAGTTATTTGTTTTTCAGTATATATGATTAATAATCTCTAGTGCAAATGGTCTTTCCTATCTTTGTAGAAACAAACCACAATAGAAGGGGGATCCCATACTACCACCATCTTATTGATATGAACTCTTCAATAAACTTATTGGAAATAATGAATTATAAGGTTGATAAAGTTTAAATTACCAAGCAAGTGTAAACATAAATAATTACAAGTTTTAATTTAATTTTTTTGATAACATTGATATTGGATGACTATTCTTTGAAGGGAAACAGGGATTGGATTAATGAATATTAACTGTAATAATCAAATAATATTTATAGATATCTAAATAAATTATTTGCTTTCATTACAACCTCTCTTTTGTTAATTGTAAATAAATTTGTTAAATATACGATTTTAAATTAAAGACTGTCGTTTATTTTTTTTATATATTCAGTTCTCAATTTATCACATGCTTGCATATAGTAATATTGATATTCCCTGAAGTAGAACATTATGCGTATTCTTCCTAAGCTTGAATTCTGAGATTAATGGAAGTTAAAGATGGGGAAAAGGGATGAGTATACAAGTAGATTTTTGACATATGTTTGTGTGTTAATATATCATCTACTAAGAATGAGATTGGAGTGGACATGAGTCTATATATTTAGAAAGTCTAGATACACTTTCTCACCCAATCTAACAGCATATCAAGTCTACTGTCATGTAAGGTCAAGACCCATTCCATTTCAGTATATTGTCTATATTACACTTAATGTATTTATAAGAAACTTGAACTCAGATTTTCAAATTTCCCACATCTATTCAATCCATCTTATACAACTAATACACATGACCACATACATATGAAAAAAATAAATGACCTCCAATATATGTATTTCGTGCTAAACCAGCACTCATCAGTTGGTCCAGATAACCATCTCTCACACATATATACAGTTAGTGCTCACTTTATATTAAAATAGAAATTTTCAAACTTTAAGGACAAGCTTCAATCTTTTCCATTCTCCAATTCTTCAGCCATCTATTTCATTGAAAATCCGAGGATGGAATGCTCAAATCCCTTGTTGAACTTAAGTCAATCTTACATCTCTCACATAGAATCCTAATATATCCATTTAATTATACAGAAGAGGAATGGCAGAATACAGGCAAAATATGTAATATTTAAATATATATGTATATTGTTAATACTAGACTTAATGTAATTATAAGAGACTTGAAAGTAATTATAAGAGACTTGAAAGTGAGTTCAAGTCTCTTCTAATTACATTAAGTCTAGTATAGACAATATACATATGTTTAAATATTACATATTTTGCCTATATTCCACCCATTCCTCTTCTGTATAATTAAATGAATATATTAAGGTCCTATGAGTGATGGTAAGACTGACTTAAGTTCAACATTGGTATGACAATAATATTGGCATCAAAAAAAGCTATGAGCATTCCATCCTCAGATTTTTAATGAAATGGATGGCTGAAAAGTTGGAGAGTGGAAAAAAAAAGATTGCAGCTTGTCCATTAAAGTTTGAAGCTTTGCTATCTTAATATAAACTGAACACTGATTGTATATATGAGTGAGAGATGATGATCTGGACTAACTGATGAGTTCTGGTTCAGCACAAAATACGAATATTGGAAGTCATTTATCTTTTTGTATGTGGTCATGTGCATCACTTGTATAAGATGGATTGGACAGACAGATAGAGAGAGAGAGAGATTAATGGATTTAGCAAAGAAGAAAGTAAATAATTATTCAGTTGCTGTGTAAATAAAATTACCAATAAGATTAAAAATAAATAATTAAGCAAAGTCATTCTAGGGTCTGCTATGAACTTGGTTTTCCCAAAAGAATTCACTCTAATCTGTTCACAGCAAATAGCTAGAATCAAGTAATAATAAGATGCAAATGCAATTAGTCAATATATGCCATCTTCATTGTTAGTAATTACAATAAATGATAATAATTTGAATATAAACATATAAGGATAAAGTGGCAAACAGACATAGTTATAAAAATACTAGAGTGAAAACTATAGCTGCTAAAGTACAGAATCTAGCAATAGGGGAATACATTGCAGATATGACCCCTGATGTCTTGTTTTCCATATACTAATGAAGTCATAAATGTTTAGAGAGATTTACCATATTTTGTTTAATATTGCTAAGTTGAATAAATGCTTAAAATATATTAACATGTTTGTCTTAATCTACATGCAACATTACTGATGATGAAATGTTAAAACTGAGATTTGAGAAAATTTTTTTATGCATAGGCAATAATCAAGTATCAGCCTAAGTATACTTAGTATAATAGTACATAAAGTGTGATAGAATGATGTAAAATTTCAAAATTGTGATTCGAATAAGATAAGAGTTTGATCTAGGGTAACTGGAAAACTGGTCGGCATACCTAGATTTAGACTTCAATTAACAGAATTAAAGTTGGTTAAATCGGTGAATATATGTGGGCCTGCAATTTATCAGGTCTTATGATTACAAATAGAACCATCTCATTCTTTTGCACTGACTTTTAAAAAGACCAATATTTTAATCTAAAACCTGTATTATAATGCAAAGATATAAGTTCAACTTTTGCAATCAAGTCAAAAAGGACAAAACAATTAACTAAGAATCTGAGCTTTGGGGAACGATATTCACCTGCAATTTTAGAATATTTATCAATGAGATGCTGAAAGACTGGTTCAAAGGTTGTGTAAAAGACTAATCATGATAATTTATAGACTCCAGCATAACATTTGAATCTGTGTCTCAAAGGTATTCTAGTAGGAAAAATAGTTAAACAAGTTGCATCTTTGCTAAAAATAAAATAAATAAAAAAGTACTCCAAAGAATCAAGGGCAAATGATGGATCAGTTGTAAGTTTAAGAAAACAATTTGCAAGGTAGCAACTAGAAAATGAACAAATTTGTTACAATTGTAACAAAGTTTACATAGTCATAATACGATTTGTTATTTCTGCCACCATATTGGAAACATTAAATTGATACTGGCTTAGCAGTTTCCATTTCTTAAAAAAACTATTGAAGAATAGGAGAAATCAGAAGATAAAGATCCAGTAACTGATACTTATCTTAATTACTAGAAAGTTAAAAGAGAATAGCAATTTTTAACATTAGTGGGTATGAACCACATTTCCTTTAACATTATAGATTTTAAAAAAGAAATGACAATATGCCAAATTCCTTGAATCTAATTTGGGATGTTACCAACAATTATCCATCCCTTCATATATAAACCAATAAAGTCACTTAGCTTTTGCTTTGAGAGTCAAAGTATCGAAGGAATTGAGCTGACTCCATGCCAGAGTCATTAATCAGATATTCTGAATTAGTTATATCACTACTTCTCATTTTTATTAAAAATATTGAAGCTTTAAATAGAATATTGTCAATTAATAATTTATTACTGTTATCAATAAAACAAATATTCTCTACTCAAATTGGGAATAGAGTGATCTCAAAAAATGATGATCCCCCCAGAGTATTAGCAACCAAAGGACTTTACAAAATTAATAAACTGCTATTTGAAATCAGGATATATTCAGTCATATTCCAATGAATGATTATTAACTTCCAACTGGAATATCAGGGATTATCCTTTATTTTGATGCATTCCTACTAGTGACCAAGAATAAAGGGCAATTCCAGAAAATACCAAAAAGCTTTTAAATTGAAGAAAGCTAGAATTAAAACAAAGTTCTGAGCAAAAGAAATAAGACACCTTCAGTTTTAAAATTACAGAATAGGACATTTTTTATACAAAAATAAAATAAAAATTACATTGAGAACCAAACTGTATAAAAAAAAGAGAGCATTAGACTTTTCTAGGACTCATTCAACATAAAATAAAAACAACCAAATCATTACATCAGTTGCTAGATAAAAAAGGTGATTGAATGTGAGGTATTCAACACAAGTTTAAAAAGTTAATAACTAATGTTAATAAAATTTAATAGCTAACCCAGAAGGACTAGTCTGTTTTGACTCAAGAATGGAATTAGTTCTTGTATGTAATCTTGGCATGCTATAATAAAGATGAGAGTGACTCATCCAATGCATTTATGTCATGCATTTTGACTGAGGTTGAAAAAAATTTCCAAATCAACACAAAAGTCTTGGCCTTTTTCATCAACACATTTATGAAGATCCTTTACATTGCAAACTGATCATAAATCATTATTAGGCATATTTAATGTTTTATACTGCATGTTATGATGGTTAAATCTTTAAAATGTAACATGTGGAAGGAAGGAAAATCTCCTATGTTAATGCATTAAGTCAATTACCCAATAAAAATGAATCTGTAAGTTAAAAGAATTAAATAATTAATATGGTAAAGTGACAGTCATTGGACTGAAAATGACCAGGTTATACTAAGCAAATGAATATGTACAAATTACCAGTTAACAAGCCATAAAACTTAAACAAATATTTTGGGTGAGAAGGTAAGAGTTATCCAATGAAAATAAATATACTCATATGAAGCACAAGTGCTATTGTTACATCCCCAAGAATCACAAACAAGATTTAATTTCATTATATTGTGGGTCAACTTGGGATAATCTGAATAAAGATGCTGGCTAGATATGCCAGATCATCTGGAAAAGATTTGGATAAAGACTCAATAGTCCAGCCAATGTGTGCAATGTCAAATTAAATCAAAATGAAACAACTAAGGCCTTGGGAAAATCCACATAGCAAACGATTTTCTATTGTTATAACTATCTTCCCCAAATGGTTAGAAATGGCTAAATTACTCCTTTTTTCACACATCAATCACTATTAAGGCACTGAGAAAAAATGTCACACATGGTTTCTTGATATGTTTCTGTACAAATAATGAAATAAAATATTTCATCATTCCAATCAGAGAGCGATGAGCAGGCTAAATAAGTAATAAAGAAGCCAAGCACAACCTGCTGAATGTAGTTGATATAGCACAAAACCCCATTAACTATTCATAACAAATTACTAGATTTAAACCTAGAGCATATATTAAAGAAATAAAGCAGCAAATTGTAGCTAAAAATATTATGTTGAATAAATCCAGAAAAATCCAGAAATAAAAAGTTAAAATTCCAACTATATTAGTAGGCAGCCAGGGCCACCTTATTTTACTAGTGAAAATACCAGAAAGTCATTCATAAATATTATAATGACCAAATAAATGTTGACTACAAGTGATGAGGTCTGTCAAAGAATCATCACAATATAAGCAAGTAGAAGTCAATCCAATCCATCATCACACAAAACAGTACCAACCAATCAAGACATCAGGTAAGAAAATATCATGACGAGGTATTTCTTGGAATAGAATTTATATGTAAAATGATTTCTTTTTTTGCCAAGGGGAAGGAATATAGTGAATTTGCTTAGTCTACCTAACAAAGTAAGTGTGATTAATTAACTCGGTTTAACCAAATTTGTAAATTTGTCTCTCTTTAAGTATATAGATATTGATTTGCTGTATAAATAGAACAACTAATTATAATAGATGAATAATTAATTTAAAATCATTCTGCGGGCCCTGCTACAAGATATAAGAAGTGAGAGCTGCTCGTACTAAAGAAGATAAAAATAACCGAGTGTAATGAGGATTATGACTCCATCACTGAAGGTACGAAAGTGGACCTGGGGACGATACAGACCACATCAGCCTTATTACAATTTATGTATGCCTTGTTGGCATTTCATAAGTAATATGTATAAATTGTAAATATATTAAGCGTGTTAGTAAATTACTAACTTGTGGCAAATAAAATCAGTATTTAGTCATAAAATCTTGTTTCCAAATTGCTTTTATTTCTGTTGGTCTGACCACCTTTACCCCCGATTGTAGTATTCGTGGTGGCTATACACAGCACTATATTAAATAAAATTAACTATAAAATATAGAAAACAATTTATCTCAGGATTAAACTTAATAAGAAAAAAAATAATAAGAATTTGAAGAGAGGACTATGAAAGTTCTGAACATAGAACTTAGTTTTTTTAAAGATAAAGCACATTAAAAAAACAAGAAAAAAAAGTGGATATTTTAAAATATATGACTGACATTTGAAAATGTCAAAAAATGTATAAAATCTGAGAAAATAAAAAAGGATGCCTGAAATCAAGGATCAGCAAACTTTTTTAAAATGAAGAGCTATTTTACTTAAATCTCCCCTCCCCTTCTATTAAAGAGCCACAAAGAAAGATGAAAAAATATGTTCTTGAAAAATACGAATTTCAGAATGGCTGTGAATATATCTGAACACTTATTTTAGTAATAGAACATATTAGAATCTGTATACATCTTAACAAAAATGAAAATTCTCTTAAACATAAATAAATAAGAACAAAAAATTACTTTGACAGTTTAATTTATTCACAAATTTCTAATATTTAACAATTTATTATATACAATAATTATTATTCTATAATAAGGCTGAATTCAAGAAACAACATTCTAACTTGCATTTTTCTTCTCATAGAGTCATCAAAATATTTACTTAAAAATTACAAGAGGAAATAAAAATTGTGTTTATGTTTATCATGATGAAAAAAGCCATGAGATTGAAATCATAGAGCTACATCAAGTTGCAGTTCCTAGATGAAAATGAGTTAAAAGAATTTGACATCACTTTTCTGTTTATATATAATAGATTTTATCATTTCTTTGTGAAAGGTAAAACAGGAATATTTGGAATATTGCCCTAAAAGCACTACTGCTTTTCTATAAAAACCTGTTACATTAAAAGCCAGATACTTGAAATACTTTCTTTAGTAATAGACAGCTGCAATGTTTGTCAAGATTTTACACATTTAAGATTCACAATAAAATAATATAAATATATAAAAAATTTAGAAAAGGCATCACAACAGAGTATACACTAAATTTTCAAATACCATTACACAGATAGACATGATATGAATATCATATTTTGTAAAGAACACAATAAGCTATAACAAGTCAAATAATGTTTATAATAATGTTAAAAGTTGCAATGCTGAAAAGCACAATCTGAAACTGATATTGTTAGAAGTTATTTTAAATAACTTATTTAATTATTTAAATATAACATTAGAATTCCACAAGACATGATATATTAATATTGCACAATTGCGAAATAAACATCTATTCATTTTTAGAACAGCATTTCAAATCAGGTTACAATACTTAGAAGCCATTGAATATTTTATTTATAATAATATGTTGTGTACATATATTAACCTTGAATTCATGGAACAAATAAGAATATTTAAAAATATTCTTGAAAGAAGACTATTTATAATAATCTAATGAAAACAACAAAGTGATTTATACATTTATCTCCTAAACATTTTTATTATACTTTATTTGTATGTGTTATAAAATTGTTCAAACCAACCAACCTGACATTGATTTCCTGCTCACGACTAATTTCTTTTTGTTTCTGCCTCAGGGTCTCAATTTCTTGTAAGATTTGTTGTCTTTGATTGAAAGTTTCATTTTCATATAACTGGAATATATATAACAGTAACATTAATCAATAACATTTTTAAATGCAATGATAAATTTTTTGAGTTCTTAAAACATTTGAAAAAATTATTTTTTGAGTTATTTTAATTGTTATTTTATAAATTATTTTATTACATAAAAAACAACAACAACAGTATAGTATATATATTGCTTATAACACTTCTTTCATATACACTTCAATGCAAACAAATTTTCTTAAAAACTTCTTTATTTTCTTTACAGTTTCGACTGTCCAGCAGTCTTCATCAGACCTACAATATTTGAATAATACAAATACATAACCATCATTTCACATATATAAAAAATACATAACCATCATTTCACATGTATACATCAAAATATACACATATATTCCCTTCATACATATACATATATAGATCTACATCACCCCTAGACATATATATATAAATTCCATACCTACATCTATATATACATATCCAAATATATACACATACATCTTTTAAACATACATATACATAAACAGATACACATACATTCATAGACATATATATATATGTAGATCTATATACGTTATATGTATGAAGGGAATATATGTGTATATTTTGATATATATATATGTATTTTATATATATGTGAAATGATGATTATGTATTTTTTATATATGTGAAATGATGATTAGGTATTTATATTATTCAAATATTGTAGCTCTGATGAAGACTGCTGGACAGTCGAAACTGTAAAATAATAAAGAAGTTTTTAAAAAAATTTGTTTGCATTGAAGTGTATATGAAAGAAGTGTTAAAAGCAATATACATATGAAGATATGCAAAGAGAGTGAAAGAGAAGAATAAGAGAACAGTATAGTATAAGTAGAAGACTAAACATTACAACATAACAAATATTAGCTTTCTATAACCCATGATAAAAGATACTAGATAAAAAAAGTAATTCAAAGTAGCATATTGCAGAATAAAGTTTTTAAACAGGTCCTCATAAATGAACAGTAAATAATAAACCATTAATCTATAAACCTTCCAGTTGTACTTATGAGAATTTGAGCAGCTTCCCCATCGATTATATTAACTTCCATCCAAGAATATATAGATAACTATTTATTAATCAGTAATGAATGATTATAAGTTTGACTATGTGTTGGCTAAATTTGGAAAAATTTCTAAATTTGACAAATCATTTTTTAAATTTTATATGGTCCAGATTTGAAATCAGTTCATAGGCATAATAATTGAAGCATTAGCAATTACATCACAACACTCTTCATTGGCAAAATATTGAGCAATATTTTTTGATAAATTTTAATTCCTATATATGTTCCAAAAAACATACATCTATTAAATTGTAAACAAATATTGTTGTTTAAAATTTGTTCTGAATTGAACTACCTTTTATAAAAATCATAATAAATAAACTATCTTGGCATGAAGAAATGTCTTGTCTTTCTTCATCTCTGATACATATGTCTTCTTATAATTACTGTCACCAGATAAAAAATGAAACAAATCTTTGACATACCCACTCTTTTTGGATATATTACCATAAAAATTCTATTTATCTTTCAAAATTTTTTTCTTAATCTAAACTATTTAATTGCTTGGATACATAATACAGCATTTTATCATCTTTTATTTTTTGGCTGCTGAGAAAATAAAACTATAGTTCAATCTATTCTTATAGGAAATACTGACTATTGATACATTTGATTATTGGCAAAGAACTGTATTTACAATGTATACTATAAATATGTAATTACTAGATTAGGATCAGATTTAAACAGGCATGCATATAATTTACCCTGGGTTCAAACCTTAGAGTATTAAAAAACTTCAATGATTAAAGAATGCATGAGTGCAATTCCAATGTTCTCCAGAGAATTCAAATTCAATAATTAGAAACTAACCAGGAAATTTGGAAGATACTATGATCTAGTATTCACTGATTACTCAAACTTATAATAGAAGACTCAAGAGTGCTCCAACAGATATGATAGTATGTCTGAAAAAATCAGGCAATATTTTGTTTGACATAAATCTTAAAATGATAGATATTTGCTAAGAAATCCTTAGCAAAAGGCAGCTTTTGATAGAGATAGTTTCATTATTTTCTGTATTAATAGCTTTAATTAGTACTGGAAGATTGTAGTAATAGTGAAATTATTTTTACTACTAGAAAAATCTGTTAAAAAATTAGTAGACAAAATTTTAATCCAGTGAAAAAATTCTCATCAATATTAATTATCATGCAGGCTGGACTAAAATATATATTTCATCATTTGAAAGTTGTAAGAATATATTTTTAAATGGAGATTGTCAAAAATGAGAAACTTCTAATATTGTTTCACAAGGAAAATTACAATGTTTTTTTTTTCAGGAAACCAAAGCATAGACAATTCAAGTAATCATCTAATTATTTATCAGTAAATGGGTATCTAATCATTATTAGTTAGAGAATAAAGGTATCAGACTAATGTGGAGTGACCTGATAACTTTTAGTGCATTGATTGTAAAAACAAAAATAAAACTAAAATATAATGCAACACTCTTCACTCATGTTCATATATATGCTGATCCATAAAGTTTTTTATTTTTCACCATTATGCATTTGTTTCCATTATTTTCACCCATGTGCCTAAATCCCTATATTGATTTGTAAGCTGAAGAATGTTTTATTCTTGATGCCTAATAAATATAAAATTGCTTTAAAGACTATGCAATATAGTATTTTTTTTAACTTTAGATGTGAATAATAAATAAGATTCAAATTCTTATCACTCTAGAAGATGTACTATGCTGTGGTGTAGAAGATAAAAAAATGCTGATTATAATGTCTATGATTCATTAAAATGCTTTTTAAGATGAATTTTAAATAAAAACAACTTAAGAGATACTAATTAAAAAGTAGAAAAAAGTATCACTAAATGCCAGTCTCTTACAACTAAAATCCATGAAAAATACTTTAAACAAGCTAAAAATGTTTAATTTTTATTTAATTTTTTTAAAAAAAATATTACTTTCTGCTTCTTAGATAAAAAAAAAAAAAGGGAACGATTTATTGTTTTAGAATTCATAAGAAGCTTGAGCAGTGGAAATGGATAGGACTGAGCTATGATCCAAGTATATTGTCTCTCAAGTCTGCCATTGTATTATCACCAAATTATGTAGTATAAAAAACAATCAAATAGTTTATTGCTCAGGAGTTCAATTTGTGCAATAGATACAATTCTACACACTAATTGAATAAAAAAATAAGGCCAATTTTACAATACAATATCTTCAATTTCAACAACTATATATCATTACTATTTTAAATGTTTCAGATTATAAAACATATTTAAACAATTATTAGTTTTCTATATATGTTTAACATAAAAAAAAATTTGGAAATAAAACTAATCATAAAAACAGAATGCAAAGTAATTAAAAACTACCTTCTGTTGTCTCTGTAATTGTTCCATATCTTTTCTTTCTCTTTCTATCAAAGCATCTGATTTTATTTTATATGATTGTTCTAGCTTTATATGATAAATAAAAAACAAACATTACAACTCAGTACAGACAGATTAATTTTGATAATAACAATTATTTAAAAATGATTTTAGTACAAATTTCAACTAAATCATAATATAATTGGATTTTATATGTCAAGAAATTTCAAAGATTTAAAACAAAAAATAAAATTACCTCTTTTCTCATACTATTCAATTTTTGATGATAATTTTCTTGTTCTTCTAATTTAATTTTAGCCAATTCTGCTTTTTTATAACTGTCCAACTATAAAATATAAAGTTTATAGAAGATCCAATTGCAGAACAATACTTTCCACACATACATGCATACATATTGTCTGAATACATTTGTATATATGTTGTAGCAATAGTTAAAAAATAAATTAAAAACATGCTTTGGTAGCAATATACATAAAATTTTTTTTTAATAATTAGAACAAATGATTCTGGTTCAGGTTGTTGCAAGTATTAAAAAAAACAAACAAACATAGAGAAAGTTTAAAAAAAAAAAATTTCCATAGAAATGGCCAAATGATGTTACAATAAAGTTTCATTCATCTTCTTGATTCTAATGTGCTTTTGAGAGATGCTATGATGATTTCTAAAATAGCACTAAGATATTTTTTTTCATTCACTGCAATTAAGTTATCAGAATTTTGACCAGTCATTGCTGAAGAAAAGTTGAAAACAAATTTGTAAAATGATTTTAAACTTTTCTGGATTATTAATTTAATAAAATTATTGCTATAGGGTAGTGAAAATGATAATAGCACTGCATTTCTTTCCTTTTGTTTAAAATAATTAGTGTTTTGAAATTTCCATATACTTTTTTAATGTTGCTAATATTTTGCAACTATCAAGATTAAAGATATGAAATGAAGGAGATGTAGAATTTTTCTAAGCTTGTAAATCAGTCTCTTTAATGACTTGCAATATTCTAATCCATTTCCTTTTGATTAAGAAACATTCTATTGGTGACTTCTTCACAATGTTCTTGAAATTTTATTTTAATCTAAAACTTAATATCTAAATTACTGAAAAAATTAAGAAGGATGGTGATGAGAATCATAATATAAATAGATATTTAAATAAACAGATTTTTTTTTTATATACAGAATAAAATAGAATGCCATCTAGTTTTTTTTCACTAGCACATTTTTTTTTTTAAAAATGTTTGTCATCTATTTAAGTGGCTTTAATACTTGAGTATAAACTACATGGATGATTAAAAACATCAATAATATTTCTTTACTTCATCTGAGTTATATAGAGGGTTTGAAAATAGTAGTGTCCAGGATTTTGTTTTCAAAATTTTCTATAAATAGAGAGTAGATAATGACAGACAAAGATGAATCTATTTCTGATTGTGAGAGTTGTTTTTCATCATTACCATTACAGATAAAATGCATATCAGACAAACAATATTTTGAAGTCAGTCATTGCTATCTTTTGAAAAAGATATTCTGTTGTCTTTACATATGAGAAAACCCGAAAACAGATTTAGTATTTTTATCCATGAAAATAATAGTATTAATTTATAAATAAAGCAAGATATAAGACAATTTTTTAAATTCAAAAACATCATTCATATGAACAAATAAATCTGAATTTTTGCAAATAGTTATAATACTATTCAATGTTATTATATTCTTTTTTAATTTATTAAACATGAATTGAATTGAATTTAAATATATATTAATTGCTAATCAAGTAAAATATCTTTAATTTAATATTTATTATTTTATAACTAATATTATAATTATTCTCTAGAATAGTAGTTTCATGCTTATTCAAAAATCAATTACATATATATATATTGTAACCCTCACATCTGAGTTTACAGGCATTGTTTTTTATGTGAATATTTTTCTTTATTATGTATAACAAAATATTAAAAGTCATATATATAAAATAAATTCTAAAGTGTTTTAAAATGTTAACAATAAGTATAAAACTAAAATATATTATAATTTTTTTTTTTAATTTTAAAATAATATTACTATTTTAAATAAAAGAAAGATTGTTATAGAAACCAGTTGCAAATGATTGGGAAGGGGGAGATAAACAATGCAATTGTATGTGTTCCAAAGAACGGTGGAAAGAATTGTAACTATTTTGTAGCCATGTCTTTTACTGTATAAAAATTGATAAAATATTGTAAGGATTTTAAGTTAATATTATGCATTTTATGGAGTAGAAAGCCCTCCAGGATGTTTTCCCTGATCTTTCCAGTATTGTAACTGAATATGGAGCTGTAGGCAAGAAAATGCCTTAAAAATTAGCCTTGAATCTGCAGATCTATTCATCACTATTCAATGCTGAAGAAATATTTGACATTTACTTGCTACAAAAGAAAAACTAATCATCTAAAGTGATTATTCCATAGAAATGTATTTCTATAAATTAATCTGCAAATCTATCTATTTTAAATAATCAGAAGAAATTTGCAATAGAAACTCTCATAGAAAAACTGCCATGAAATGAACCAAAAAGAAGCTAAAATATTATATTGCCAGCAGACATTACTATTTAATGATTAATGGCCATATTCCCATATTTACGAATACAAAATATATATGTGAACTCACAAAAACCTTAATGTAATTAACTGAACTTTCTATAACTATTCTCAATTGTAAGCTACAAAGATTTTTTTCCCTCTAGCGCATGATTGCCCTACAATTTTTTTAATTATAAATATGTATCATTATTATTATTACTAGATAATTCTATTCTTTAATTAAAGCTATTATTATTGTTAATAATGTTTGTCATCTCTCATCCGAACTCAAGCTGATTATTTATTCGTTAATGCAATAAAGTATTAGGTGGAGGGAGTAACTGGGTCTCATTTTATGAGGTAGATAGGTTCCTCAGAAAATGCCCACAAAAGAAATTGCACAAAAATAGACTTAACTTACCTTAAAAAATGGGGGATAGGTTTTGTAATTTTCAGAAATTGCATAAAAGCAAAGCAACAAGAATAAGTTACTTTAAAATTTGCATTAAAAAAATAAGGAAATAAAGTATGACTAATAAAAAATTTCAAATATTTGAAAAAAAAAATACAAGACAAACTTTTTTTATTAACTACAGTAGTTAATTTTACATTTTTTCATTCATATTTTAATCATTACTGCTATTTGACAATATGTGTTCTTTTATGAACTGGAAAGAAATCAGATACATGATGTGATGTACAACTAGCGCCGCTTTCAGTCTTGTGCTGTATTAATGGTTTTCTGTTTCTAGATTAAAAAAATGAGATTGCAATCAAAACAAAAAGATTATATATTATCATTAGAAAGATTATTTTCAGTTTACAAAATCAAAGATTATTTTCAGTTTACAAAATATATAAAATCTTCATTATTTATTTTAACAATCTAAAAAATTATTTATTTCTGTTGTATCTAACAAAATACGTTTTAAAAGTTTAAAATTTTTGAATATTTATTGTGATATTTTCATACGTAAGTATAAATCTATTATTATTATTTACTCATTAGTATAAGTAGATTATTTACATAGAAGTTAAGATTCTAAATACAGCTTCAGGCCATATTCATCTTAGCTGCTAATATAATGTTATATTTTTGAAAAAAAAAAAAAAGTATTTCAAGTCAAAATAAGTTATTAATAATTTAAATTTCTTGATAACTAATAAATATAGTGAAATATGAAAGATATTAAAAAGAAATTATGAATCACATAACTTCAAAATCGTATTAAAATAATCCGCATAAAACGAGACCCAGGTGTAATTGAATCTACATGGAAGCTTGTTTCTATGTGGGTTCACTTTGATCATTACTTGTGACTAGTATTGACTTGTCAATTAAAAATAATTTGTATGTAGTCACTCCACCTTGTACACGGTCACCTGTTAATAATTTTTAAATTTCTTAGATAAAAATTAATTTGAAAATATTGTATTTTTTTCATTTTATTGTTAACTTGGTTGTCATCATTTTTTAAAAGGGCAATTACTGGTACATTTATATACATCATAGATTAAAAGCTTATGATGATTTAATTTCTAATTATGTCAGATTTCAAATATAGTAGTAATATTTTTGTTTTTAAAAAAGAGTGTATGATATTTTATAGAGAATTACATTTTTATTTAACAACTTGTAATAAAAGTAACATTTTGGGAATAAGTCATATTTATCATTTTGTTTTAAATAAAAAAAATATTTTAGCGATAAAACAATTTTCATTATACACTTTGCATAAACAATATAATATTTCACAGAACTTTTTTTTTGCCAAGATTCATCTATAGAAATTTAGAATTACGTGAAATTTATATGTATAAATGGACTTTATTTTTAAAAATGTATCACTATCTATATTGCAAAATACAAATATACATTTAACAATTAATTACAAATTATAACAAAATTATGAGAGATTAAAAAATTCTTATCATATTACAAGTTAAGTTCTTTTTTAAAAACATCCCTTCAGATATTTTTTGATTCTTTTAATAGATTCATTTTGCATTAGATATGTGCAAATAGAGAGATAGTCTATATTTCCATATATCTTCTTCAAGTTTTCTTATCTCTTAATTTATTCTTTCAATATTCCCAGATAGATCTTTTATTAAAATAATTTATTAACTTCTCTCCTCCTTTTATCTAAATACTTCATTTCTAAAAACACATCCAATCCAATTCTTCTTAATTTCTTTGTGAAATCTCCTTTTATTGTGTACTCTTAATATTATCAAAGTATTGCTAATCTGATTTAGCCAACTAGTCTTTTTTTTTTAAAAATGCATTTCTCAAAATTTCTAATTTCTTCTTGATAAATCAAGTTTCTGCTTTATAAAGAGTTACTTCACAAATGTAATGAGTGATAAATCTCTTCAATAATTCTAAAGTATAAAAATAATCTGATTCTTTTAATTTAAAGCTTACTTAGCTATTGTATGATTTAAAAAAAATATTTACAAAATATAAAACTTAGTAACCCAATCTTATAATTATCATTAGTTATAAATAAATCAAATGTTCAAATTATAATACAGTTACAATCATCTGAATCTTTTTATAAAAAAATTAAACCAAAATATCATCATGAAAGATTTACATAAATTTATAATAAGAATTTAGTTGAATTTATTCATCTAAAAATTCATTTCAAATATGAGCACAAAATGAGCCAATAATAAATTATAAATATTTGTTTTTTCTTCTTAACTTTTAACTCATGCAATTTCTAAATGACAAATTATTTGATGATCCATTTTTAGATTTTATCTTTATTATATTTTCTAACATAAACTTTGCATACACAGTAGAAATAAATCATAAATATTTATAGTACTAATGATTTATTTAGCTAATACAATAACAAAAAAAAAAACAACAACAGTAATTTTTTATAATTTTTTAACAAAAACATTTTCTATTGTTGCATTTCTTAAAACAATAATTTGAAAAACTTTTCTGGCAACTTATTCAATTTTAACTAAGATAACCATTAAAATGATTAATTTTTATTAAAAATGGGTTTAATTCTGCCAATTTTTTTAATTACTGAAGATATTAAATTAATAAAATTTAACTAATATTATATATTTACTAAATGCCAATCAAAAACGCTGGTTAAGACATCATTTAATTGCCATAAATTTACACTGTATTCTGTAATGATTATTTTCACTTAGATATATTTAATAACACACCATAAAAATTCCTGCAATCATTTTTATTGATTTCTCTTTATAAAATAACTTGAATCATACAAATAAAATTTACTAAAATCATATCTTTCTTCCAACAGTTTCTCTTATAAAATAATTTGAAGCATACAAATGAAATTTACTAAAACCATATTTTTCTTCCAATACAGATTCAAAAACAACTTATATTTTTATACCTAAACATAAACAACTGATATTACTTTTGTAATTATATACTGGACTACCTCCATCATGTAATAGTAAATATTAAATATTTTAGAAAAATTCAAACTTTATTTAAACTTTTCAAATACATTCAACTTTTAGTAAGAGCACATAGGTTAGTATTTAACACAATTTTTCAAATAGTATTACCCTCTGTTTTCAAATAGTATTACTCTCACCTCTTTTTCAAGTGTTACTGGCTTGACTAATGATAGTAAAATAGCATGGAAATTGAGCTAGGGATATTTAGATTCACAAATATTGAATTTAAGAAAATATTGTAATTGACTAGATTGTTCTATTAAAAGCAAAAATCAGTAGAAATGTGAAACCTTTACCTATGAGGGTCTTACTGATTTCTCCATTTTTGTTAAGCAAAGGTTAATGATATTTCCAAATATTATGAATAATCACAATAGGTTGATTTATAGGATTATTTGACATTGTCATGTGAGCAGTTACTTTAAATTTCTTTTTTTGCATTTTTTCCTTTCTGTCCAATGTTTTAGTCTTTTAGCAATCAAACATGTTTATTGGTCTGCGACTTTAGATACATCACGTTTTTTTTTTTTTTCTAATCATAAAAATAAAAAAAACAACATAAAATGGAAAAAACAATTACAGGTATCCATAATTTTCTAGGGATATCAGACAATCTAAAAAATCTGCGATCAATATAATATCAAAGCCATAGCACACTACAAGAAATCCTAAATTTTACAAACTCTAAATTTGAATGTTGAAAAACAAAAAGTGCACATATAACATACCATATGAAAGGGGAAGGAAATATTATATATTGGTAAAACTAGTCAGTCCACTGAAAAAGATTAAAAGAGTGCAAACTAATCAATAAAAAAAGAACAATGCATCTAAAGTAACAGACTATTTATGTATCAATGAACAAATGTTCGATTGAGAAAAAACCAAAATATTAGATAGAGAGAAAAAATATACAAAGAAGAAAATTTAAAGAAGCTGCTCACACGACAATGGCAAATAATCCTAAAAGTCAAGCCAGTGTGATAATTCATAATATTTGGAAATCACTCATTAATTCTGACTTAAAAAAAAAGAAGAAAACAGTAAAACCCTCATAGAAAAATTTATGAAATTTCTACTGACTGTTATCTTTAACAGAATGATTTAGTTGGTCATAATGTCATCTTAAATTTAATATTCATTAATCTGAATGTCTCTAGTTCAATTCCCATGCTATTTTACAGTCACTGGTTAACTAGGAACCACTAAAAAAAGGAAAATAATATCGCTTAAAGTATTGTGTTATATACTAGCCTGTATGCTATTACGAATAGCCAAATGAATATATTTGAGAAGTTTAAATAAAAATTTGAATTTTTCTAAAATCATTCAACAATTAATATTGGGAGTAGTCTAACATATAATTACAAATAAAATATCCAAGTATTATTTCAGAGAAAAAGTGTTATTACTTATATTAATCCAGTTGTCTATGTAGGTAATTGATTAGAAATATAAAATATCAAGTGCAAAATATTTTTAACAACACTTGATTTTTTTTTGTTTCAACAAAAAAAATGGTGGATTATTTCCTCCATAGACAATATAAGCCAAGTCTAATCACTCTTGAAATAAACATTCCTATAGTTGAAAGTTATCCTGTTTAGAGATGAAATTAAAAAAAAAATAACTGGAGATAATATATCTTGAACAGAATATTATTATGATAAATTTAATAAATTCATAACAGTTGTCAGAGAGTCCATTCCTCATGAATACTGAAACCAATATATTTCAAGTTGGGAAAAAACCCAGCAGTGCTCTTTAAAGCCAAATTTTGTCTATTAAAAAATCCAGAACTTGCCTACAAAAAACTTGTAAAATTATTGAATGGTGCTAGAAAAGATGTGGAGAGAGACTATAGAAAAACTAACTTACAAAATCTAATTATTAGCCCTGACCATTTTTATGAAAACTTAGTGGATGTAAAAGTATCTCTAAAAAACTATTATTAACAAGACAAATGAGACTGTCAATCTTACACATCAGATTTCTAAGTCCAAGATTGATAGATTGAGAATAAGAATTATTAGATGCTGGTAAAGTTGAACTTATTCTGGATTGTCTTAAATCAAAAACGTTCCAGAAGCAGATAGCATACTTTCAAAGTTTCTAAAGAATGTAAGACCTAAAATTTTGATTGGGAAAATTATTCAGTAATATCATACAAAAACTATTCCAAAAATTTGGTGTCAAAAAACAAACAAGTAAACCTAGCCATAATTCAACAAATTATTACCCAACATCATCCTTATTATATGTTCCCTACAAGCTTTTTGAAGTTTACCTATGTAGCAGGTTGGTTTTAGCCAAAAAGAAGTTGAAATGAACAAATTTTTTCTTTAACAACTCACAATAAAAAAAAAATGCTTTCAAAATAAATTAAAAACTGGTAATATTTTTATTAATCTAACTTCAACTTATGATTCTGTTTTGAAAAATGGTCTTCTAAAGTTTCTAAAATTCATAAATATGGAAAAACCATTAATTTACTTGACAAAATGCTCTCCAATAAAAAAAAAAATCAAGTGATACTAAACTATAATCATAGTAGATAACAAAATTTTATAGAACAGTTTACTTTAGAGTTCGATTCTCTTACCTATTTTATTTAATATATTCATCAGTAATCTTCCAACGAGTGCAGTAAATGATATTGCTTTAATTTCTCAAAAAAAAAAAAAAACCCTTTTCTGAAATAGAAAAATCTTTCAATAAGGATATGAAAACAAGAGAAATCTTTTTCAAAGATTAGGCCTTATTCTTAGTTTGATGAAAAAAATATGTTCATTTTTTTCATCTAAATAACAGTCATCATTTTGTCATCTGAATATAAACTTTTGTAATAATAAATTAAAATGTAATACCTTACTCTATGCTATTTAGAAATATCCTTGGATCAATGGCCTAACTCATTTTCCTCACCTATCTAAGATTAGATTAAAGTTAATTTCTAGGAATAACTTCCTTGGAAAGCTGGTTAACACTGCTTGGGATATCTGATGTAAGTACTTCACTAATAGCTTACTTAGCATTAGTATATTCTACTGCTAAGTACTATGCTCCAACAGGAGAACAAGTTCCCATAATAAACTTTTAGATAATTAAATATTACCATAAAAAATATCACTCGCATGCTCAAGTTTACTCCTCTACATTGTCTTCCAGTTCTTTCAAATATTGCACATAGAAATGTATAATCAAGACAATCTAAGATTATTTTGATCATCTATTTCATAAATGAAATTTAAAAGTTATTGATCAATGTAAATCACATAGTTAATGACTGTCAAATCTATAGTTACAGTGGCATAACTGAAGGACTTAATAGCGCCATTAGTAAATTTATCTCTTGTTTGGAATCTTTACAGATTCTTTTATGATACTTAATTAATAATCAACAATCTAAAAAAAAAAATCCATATGCTATATAAATAAAATAAATAAAAATAAAAACTAATCTTAATAAGTAGTACAAAAAGAAAAAAATTAAAATATATTTTATGAAAATATTTTACAATTTTAAAATAACAAACTTAAATATAAATATTAACCTCTAATGTCATTTGTTTTCGGCATCTTTCCTCAATTTCCTTTTGATAAGATAATATTCGTTCTTCAGATGTTAAATGGCCAGACCTCTTGAATTCTAACTTCATAGATGAATATAAATTATCTACACTTTGCAACTTCTCCTCTACAATAAACAATTATTTTTAATATATACTTTAAAAAAAATTGAATTAAAAATAATATATCTTTTGCTTTTATCGCTTGATTTAATGATTATACACACACACACCAACAGAAGTATATATAACAATAATACTTATAATGCAGTGAAATGTAAAATTATATTGCACAGGAATGGGTGTATAATTAACAAATATTGTGGTGTTATTATTTAAAATTGCTAAATCAAACATTTGAAGCAGTACATCTTTGTCAAAGCAAAACTAAAATTTATTATAGCAAACCTTACAGTATGTACTCATTATAAATTAAAATATAATTTATTGTCAAGTAGAATAGCTCTTAATACATTAATGGTTTCTTTTGCATTAACTATCTGAAAGCCACTTTTATGCTTTTTATTATTCCTCTCCAGACAAATGATTTTAATGTCAACAATTTCAAATAAATGACCAATTTCTTTCTTGTGCTCAAAGATGCAGAAGTATGTGCACTATTCTTTTAATCCTATTATATAGATAAATGCATGAGTGTGTATATATATAAATAAAATAAAATTTCTATTATATTTATTATTATTATATATATAGATTAACATTAGAGAGTGGTTTCATTCCAATGTTAATGATAAATTACATAAACATGCTAATTTTAGAGCAATTTTATTTTGGAATCATTATTTATATCAATAGTTCAAAAAGATAGATATAAAACCCTAAATAGAAGATTTACAAAATGTCATATATGAAATAAACTTACTTTGTACATATATTATTAAAACAGGCAAGACTCACTATACGTATTGTTGTGTGTGGCAATTTGTATAGTGAGTGCCTGTTTTAACAACAGTTATACACAAGCATAAGAAGTGGTGGTCATGTAATGTTTATTACATATATTATTACAATTAACTTTAACATGACATGGAGTTACTGTTGCACATAGAATAATAAACATTAGATTTCCTTGCCTCAAGAGTTTCAATGTACAGACTAAATTAAAAAAACATATGTACTAATGATTATAGGTTTTCATTCACTTACTAATTTAAACAGAGTAATTATTCACTTACTAATTTAAACAGAGTAATTATTATTTGGGAAACAAACTATAATAAATATAATTATGAATCAAATGGTTTCCTCCACTTATGTATTGCATATCTGGTCATTCTAAGTATACTGAGTAAATGTCACACTAAGATAATTTAAAATATAATGAGTAAATAAATAAATTGATGACAAATGGCTTTATAATAATTCATATTTACATGTACAATGGATTCATAAATTTATAAAGAGTGCCAAGCCAATAAATTCATATGCAGTCTCTTGATTGGCAAAGAAAAAATTTATTAAATGTTTTACTGGATAATGAAATATCACCTAGAATATACTATAGAATAAAATAGTTGTATATGATATAATGAACTGCCATACTAAAATGATCTTTAATCATGTTAATAACTCTAAAAGATACATTATCTACTAGTTCATTGAAGAAATATGCCTGAAGATAGAATATTATGAACAATTAAAATAAGAAAAAATCTTGCAGACTTTCAAAAATATTGCAGCAGAAAGATTAAACACATTATTGCAAAATCAAATAAATAAAATAAAGAACTCATAGTTCATGGATTGGTTTACAAAAATATTGTGGCAGAAAGATTAAAAACATTATTGCAAAATCAAATCAATAAAATAAAGAATTCATAGTTCATAGATTAGTTTATTATAAAATTCATCTTTAATCTTTTCTTCTTTGTCCTTTCTGAGTGAAGATACTAATATTTGGTAATGAGCAGGACATACGGTTCTATGCTACATCAATGGCTTGAAAATTCATAATAGACAATAGTTTACTAAGAAAAAATTCTTCTTCTGAATTTTTCTGATTCTAAATAAAGATATTTCACCATCATCATGATCGATCCACTGAAGGATGGGGGTCTCTCCAAGTTCAATCCATCTTCTCTGATCTCTAGCCTCTCTTCTCCACAGGATCCCAGCATACTTTCTTATTTCATTCATGCATCTCACATGTGGTCTCTTTCTAGGTCTTGTACAACATCTTGGAATCCAGTTTAAGATATTTATCAGATTATATTTTCTAAATGCAAAAAAATTAACCTGTTATTATGAAATATAGCATGAAAAGAAAGCAATAAAAAACTATGGAAAAAATTCAAATCATCAGTGACCTCTAATTCCACTCAATATCAACTATGAAAGCATGGACTAATTAACTCAACAAATACCAAATGATAATGCCAAAAGATTATAATACTCATTAGTCTTTACTCTGATTAGAAATACTGCAAACATTAGACGAATGAGATATAATACTAGATTTCATCTTTTGCATATAGTTTTGAATCAATACATTGAATCTTATTGACATTATATGCCCAATAATTGGAAGAATATCAAAATTCTCTTAAAATAAATTATTTTTTAAAAGTTTAATTCAATAACTACAAAGATGGTATAATAGAATATATGAATATATTTATAAGTATATGCGCTTAGGTGCTATTGTAAGACAAGTTAATAGTAACTGCCATACGTAGCCCTTAAAACACTAAGCTTCTGTAAATATACAATTATTAATAGTTTTTCTTAAGATAATGTCTAAGAGCATATACTTATAAATTACAGCGGTATAAGAAAAGTTCATTAACTTTTTGAATGGATATATTTAGTAAATTTTACTCTCATTTTTATAACTGATCATTTTTTTCAGAATTAGTTAACATTCTACAGTCCATGCATCAATTTTTGCATAAAATATAATATGATATTTAGCATTTTTAAAATAATATAATAAAGGACTGAAGAAAAAATTTAAAGATTAAATATTGCTTCCTTTATTGTGATTTCAGAGTTTGTTTTGCTTTCACCAAATTTTTAATGTTTGGAGTTAAACAAAACATTTTTCAAATTTGAATCAGCCAGTCTGTGATATTATTTTGCTTTATACAAATTTCTCTGATGAAAATAATTTTCATAAAGAACAAACTTGCAAAGCTTCTAAAGGATGAACAATTATAAAATGAAAGATAAAAATAATTATAGACCAGCTCTGAATTAATCATTTCAAGATTAAACAGGTGTGAAATTTTTATTTACAGAATGAATGTCAAACTTTTTTTAAATTTTGACACATTGAATTTGAATTTTTATTATAAATTTTTTAAGCACTAATAAAAATTTTTTTTTATTTTTTTATATATTATTATTACAGTATTATTTTTATAAGATCTACGCTTCCTTTTTATTTTTATAATCAGGAATCCAGTGTGTCAAATTTAATTTTACAAAGCACTACATTTAGCTCATAAGTCACAAGTTAACAATCCCTGATTTATTTATTATTTGTTGTTTAAGAGAATATTGCACTTTATGCAAGACATATTTTAAAATAGATTAAAATTAACAATGATAATAACAAATTTTCCATATTTTCTAATATAACAAAAAAAATCTATTTAAAACAAATCTATACAGAGCATTAAAATAAAAGCAACTACTTTGAAAAGACATACCTAGTGTGGATGCTGGAATATAAACTAAACTAGATGGATCAGTCTGACTACTGATATCATGTTGACTACTTTTAACAGAAGATAAATTATATAATAAATGCCAAATAAAGCCTAAAAATAAAATATATATATATTTAAGATTATTTTAAACCAATTTATGAAGAGGGTTTTTAAAATTAATTTATCATACTAAAGATAAAAATAAAATAATAGTATTTATCAAAAAATATAATAGATAAAATCATAATTTTTGACATATTCAACAAAATTACTTCAAAAAAATTTATTGAATTACATGAACAAAGTATAATTTTATTTTGATTTCATAAAGTATTCAATGAAAATTTATGACATTCTTGGTTAAAAAGAACTATTATTGAAATACTACTTTTTAAATGAAATGTTATCTAAATTCCAAGTTATCATTGTATAAAGTTTCAAAACATTCCCCAATGTTAAACAGCATTTTGATCCGATGTAAAAAAAAAACATTAGAAGTATCAAAATAAAGGAAGTGAGGTAAATATGAGGACAATACCTAAAAAAATATGAAAATCACATGATCTTAAAATACCAATGCAAAATGTTGCATATAAATTGGAAGATCCTTACAAAATCTTATTTAAAAAGTTCAGATTACAAAAGTGAAATGCTCATATCAATTCATGCCACTTTAATTTTATTGTTAATATGACTGATTGTCTGAAACAAAGATAATAGTTCCCTTCAACATCTTTTAAATTATAGATGAAACAATATTTCATGAAATGGTTCAAGTAAATTATTATAACATCAGAATATGTCATGATTTGAGAAATAATATGCTGAGAACATCCACAATACCTCAGCAGTAAAATATAATACTAATCTAAAAAAAAAAAAACCTTCTGAATGAAGAAAATAAATATATAAACCTTAATGTTCATTAAAATGTATGATGCAGTTCTAAATACTGAATTGTTTAAATAAAAGTATAGTATAATCAATTGTAATTGCTTTTTTTGTAATACACCGTTGCCTAGTTATTTAATCTTCTTACTAGAAAATGACTTATTACTAATATTTTTACAAAATAAAATAAGCATTTCACAAAACACTCACATATATTTATATATGTGTTTACATAAAGAAGATATTAGGAATTACAGACCTATCAGTCTTTTATCAGTTTTATACAAAATTTTTACTAAGATAATTACAACTCGTCTACAGAAAACACTGGATTTCCACCAACCAAAAGAACAAGCTGGATTTAAAAGTGGTTTTAGTACAGTAGATCATATCCAAGTATTAAGAGAAATTACAGAAAGGACAAATGAATATGAGTTGCCATTATGCTTGGGATTTGTAGACTATGAAAGGGCATTTGATTCTATAAACATTTCTTCAGTGATTAAAGCATTGGATCATCAAGGTGTAGATCCAGGATATTGACATATTTTGAAGAATATTTACAAAAATGCAACAGCAACAATTAGATTACATAATGACAGTAGGAAAATCAACATTGAAAAGGGTGTAAGACAGGGTGACTCCATATCTCCACAACTTTTTACAGCAGTGCTGCAAGGAGTATTTTGTAGATTAAAATGGGAAGCTAAAGGAGTGAAAGTAAATGGAGATTATTTAAGTCATTTAGATTTTGCAGATGATGTAGTTGTTTTTGCAAATAATGCTTTAGAGCTACAGGAAATGTTGTAGGAGTTATCAGATGAAAGTAGGACTAAAGATAAATGTTAAAAAGACTAAAGTAATGTTTAATAGATTTTCTCAAAATACGAAAATAAAGATTGATTATTATGAGTTAGAAGAAATTAACAGTTACAAATACCTTGGTCAGATTATTAATACAGATGGAAATATAATGGATGAAATTAATCATAGAATTAAACTTGGTTGGAGTGCTTTTGGTAGAAATAACTTGATGCTAAAAGGAAATATACCTATGTGTTTGAAAAGGAAGGTTTTTAATAAATGTGTTTTGCCAGTTCTTATTTATGGATCTGAGACTTGGACACTTAATAGAAGAGCAATACAGAGACTTCAGACCACTCAAAGAAGTATGGAGAGATGCATGTTAGGAGTAACAAGAAGGGATCAAAAACGCAATGTATGGGTAAGAGAACAAACAGGTGTTACTGACCTCATTGAAAAAATTAAAAGACTGAAGTGGAGTTGGGCTGGACATATTGTTAGATGAGATGATAACAGATGACAATTGAAATTTTAAACTGGATACCAAGAGATTGTAAAAGACCCAGAAAGAGACCACATGTGAGAAAGTGTGCAGGGGTGATGTGAAGAAGAGAAGCTAAAGATAGGAAAAGATGGACTGAACTTGGAGAGACCTTCATTCTGCAGTGGATTGATAATGGTTGATGATGATGATATATAAACATATTTCACAATATTTATTATTGGATAATGTAAATTGAATGTCAACTTTTTTGCAATGATATTATAAATAGTATCTCCCAAAATTGATCCATTATCAGTTTAATTTTTCAGGCATCTTCACTGACATAATAAAGACCATCTAGCTTGTTATTATTTTTTTTATTTTTGATATCAATATTTTTGAACATTTAAACTTTTCTATTGAATTAGATACTCATAAAATAACCAATATAAAGTAATTTTTGTTGGTCATATTTAAATAAAAAAGCATTCATTTGTTTGTTTTCCTTGTCATTCATGATATCATCAAGTCTTTCCCAACCTTATTGTTCAAAGGATCAGATCAATTTTCATATAGCTTTGACAATTCTAATATTTATTTTTAATGATATATTTCTATATTGAAATATCTTTTCCAGGATTTTTATTGTACTGTTGTCTATTGTTCATCTGCAATTGAATTCTTGACTGCTAAAAGATAAAAACTGTCAATGATTTCATCATTTATTTTAAAGTCAGTTGCTATTTTTGAAAAACAATAATCTTATATTTTCATTTTGTTTAATTTTTCTTATAAATATTTTCAAATCTTTATCATTTTTGTCTGTAAGTATCATGACAATCAATATATCTAATTTTGTTAATGAGTCTGTGAAGACTCATATGAATTGACATTTGGGTGATAATATGCAGTCTCGCCTAACTCCGTGGTCAATGTAAAATTAGTCTATTTACCATAAACTGTTTTAATTGGAGCTTAATATAAGTTATCCATTTTGGAATTCTAGAAAACCTGATACATGAAATCAATCTCTGTGTTATTCATGTGTATAATATAATCAACTTTTTGGAAAATATAAATAACAAAATTTAACAATTTAGAGTATTTTAATCTTTTTTTTGAACATAAAAATTAGTTTTTATAAACATCGTGAAAAGTGTTATAAAAAGGTAAAAAGTTTACGCTGAAAAAATAAGGGTTAAAAGCAAAATAATATAATTACTAATATTCATGATTTGATTTACTAAAAAAGAAATATACCAAGAAAAAAATAAATCAATTAGGTAAAGCATATTATTAAAAGTAGATTCATTATTAGCATTTAAAAAGGAAAAGGTACAGAAAAAGAAAATAATAATAGAAATACCCTATAATACTAAATCATCCATGCACTTTACTACTGTCACACAATGTTTTATTTACCACCGTCTTTTACAGTTTATGGTTTCGACTGCCCCAGCAATCTTCTTCAGAACATTTACATCTCCTAACTACAATGTTTTATTTACCACCACCCTCTTTTACAGTTTACAGTTTTGATTACCTCAGAAATCTTCTTCAGAACTTTTATATCATAACTTAGGTACATGATATAAAAGCTCTGAAGAAGATTGCAAGGGCAATCGAAACTATAAACTATAAAAGAGGATGGTAAATAAAGCATTGTGTAACAGTAGTAAAGTGCATGGATGATTTAGTATTATATGGTATATATTTGGCAATGCAATAGGAAAGAGTAGTTAATAATAAAAATAATAAAAAATTATTTTAAAAAGCAAACAATGCAAGCAATATGATGACTAACATTTCAGATTTAAAAATCAGTTTATCTATAAAAGAACAAGTTAATTATGTACAAGACTATTATTATTATTTCCATTTCCCTTAATTTTTTTTTTTTTAATTTTACATATTTATTTGTAATTATTTTTCATTGCTTTTGTTAACAAACATATTCAAAATGTCAATTACTTACAAAACAAATACCAGTTTTATTTCATTAATTTTATTACGTATTATCTAAAAGTGTTAAATCACTTACATATTTTTATTATAAATTATAATTATATTTTTACTTTTTGGGCAACTATTTATATGAAGGTTTTAGAATAGCCATCAAACAGATGTATATGATATATATTTGTATAAGACCCTATATAAAAAAAAACCCCACACATGTGGCTTTATTGCTGATTTCATAAGAAGTTCGAGCACCAGAACTGTGAATGCCAGAAACTTCATTAAACCATGCAGGGTAGTCCACATGTGATATTTTATTTAAGTAACAATGATTTCAAATATATACATAAGTATTTACTTACTTTTATCATCTGGTGAAGTTTTATTCTAAAATTAAAATAAAATAATTTCAATAATTATAAATGCCAATGCTAAGTGTATAAATGTTAACATAATAATAATAATGTTAATAAGTCTAATATTAAATATATCACCAATACAATGAAAGATTTTTATTATTATTTGTAGTCAAGAGATATTTTATTTGAATTATTCAAAAACCCAACACTGATTCACAATTAACACACTAATCATAATGTCATACATATAAACTCATACAAATGTTAACAATATAAGAATTAGCTATGCTATAAAAATATCAACAAATTAAAAAAAGGCAGTAATAATCCTATTATTAAAACAGATAAAAAAAATCCACATGCAATGACAGAACTATTATTTTGTTTTCAGTTTCTGGCAACATATTCATGAATATATTATAAAATTGTGTGAAACAAGAAAAAAGAGGAACAAAGTCCAGAAATTTTTGAGATATCAATTTGGAAAATATTAAAAATAAAGATATATAAATTAGGAAGATAAAATTAATAATTTGAAGTACTAAAAAGTATAAATAAAAACAATTATTTATTAAAAAATTTATAAAATAGAAAATTGGAAATACATTCATAAATAGAAGAATTACAAAAATTATGTTGAAGGATCTGTGAAGCATATGAAAAGGAATAAAAGAAGAAGAAAACATTGATCAATAATCTTAAAAAGGAGAATATTTACGAATATTTAAAAAGTTTAACAAAAGAAAAATTTGAAGATGGTTAATTAAGCTCTATGTAGTAAAATTTAAAATAATAATATCTGACTTCAGCACAATAAATGACTTTTTTTTTTGCTATGGAGCTAGATTGTTTTTCACTTTTATGATGAAAATTTAAATACTAATTTTTCATTCATTAGAGAAGAAATTCATGATCATTTTGAGTTAATATCAAATTTAATTTTAAAGTATCTCATTGCTATTTTATTGCAATGTAGTTATTTTCCAGAATGAGTTCAATATTTTTAATAGTAAGTATTAACAATATATTATATTTGATCATATTTATACATTTTAAATGTAAAAAAACAAAAAAAAAAGTTTAGGTAAATTAAAAATTACACTTTAAAAAAAAAAAGGGGGGGGGGTATGTATATATACTTTCTTATGGCATACTAATTGTGAAAAATGTTAATTCCTTATATGAACTAGAGAGAAATAATACTATTTCAAAATTAATTCATATTCATTTACTAAAATGAGTCAATAAACTATAGGTAAAATAATTTTTTTAAAAGTATTTTAAATTTAATATTTGTCACATATTAATATAAATTATTGATGAATGTCAATAAGTTTGTATTAGATTATCACAACATGAATGCTTTGCATTACTACTATAAAATGATATCTTGGAAGATAATGAAATAATATATAAGTCCAATGTAAGTATATAATGATAAAGGTAAGTTCACTAGTTATCACTTTCCTTGGTTATGCACACGTGTAATTGGTAGTAAGTACATATTTTTAACTTGCAGTCATTATAGTTTAATTAAATTTTTACTTTAATAAATGATTATGTTAGAATGTTTAATTTTAATCAAGGGTTCTTGCAGTAATATTGGAAAACAAAAAAATAAGCACTGGTAAAGATCACATTAATAATTGTAGATCTATATGTTTGTAAATTTAAAAGATTACAGTTTGTGAAATTAATAATTTAACAGATTTTTAAAATATGTATTGGAATATAGAGAGCATATGAACTATTATTTGTTTAAAAGTTTTATTATTTTTAATTTATAACAAAATCAGAATTATAATGATAAAAATTATTTAAATATAAAAATAAAATGAAATATAAAAGATTTAATAATATTTTAAGTAAGATAAGTAATGTTTATTTTAATACAAATTAAATGTTGATAACTACACATTTATTAATAATATACTAAACTGCTGAGTTGTAAAAAAAAAAGTTATTTACATATACTATTGTGTAAAATTTAAGTAAATAATGATTTTATAGGTACAATTTATGTACTATTATATTTTTATGAGAGCAAATTTTCTTGATAATAAAAATGGAGAAAGAGATGTTATAAAAGAAATTACAATATTGAGGCAGGTTATGGATTTATTATATTTGCAAGGAGATATAGGTGATAGGAAGTAATTTAAACTGTGAGAGGCAATAAGTTTACTAACAAAAGTAACAGACTTTCCAGAAAAGCTATTTTAAAATAATATGTATAAATAATTATATTGCAATTGGAAATGCTTGAATCCATTATTTAGTAAAGTTTTTGTTTTCAGCAGAAATAATAATAGACAGCCACAGCAGATAAGCTGTCATCTTATCTGCATCAGTTTCTATGAGCCTTATCTAGATCAGAGCTTCTCAAATTGGGAGCTGCAGATCTTGTCAAGGGGAGCCACAAAAATAAATTTCAAAATTTTAAATTAGAAGTAGATAATTAAAAATTTATTTTTATACACCAATATTTTTTTAAATTTTAATGTAAAAATTTATACATTAAACTATATAGCATAACCTAATTATCACTCTATTTTACAATTTATATATGTCAGCACTATAAATATCAGGGATATCCTTACTTATGCAGTTTACTAGTTTTGTCTTTATAACAAAAATTATTGGTATTAGTATATTTAATCATTCTCATTAAAAATTTAATTCTGAGATGAATAAATGGATAATAAAAGCACAATGTAGACACCAAAAAATCTGAAACGTAGGTCACAATGTTTTTATCAGAACTGGCTTCTTACTTGGAGTATGAATTTATGCCTTCAAATAATGATTCACACAAGTTGTCAAAAGATTGTATGAAGACTTGCAAAACTTAGCAGCAATTTATTATATATGCATAATGAATTTAAAGGTAAGACAATTGACCTTTTTTTTTTTTAAAAAATGCCGAATTAAAATGACAAACTAAGTTTTTATCAAAGCATACTAAAATAAATGCAAATTAGTAAAAGTTTCATTCAAAATTTCTTTATTAATTATTAAAACAAACAAACAAACAAAAAAAAAAAAAACTTATACAATTGGTGAATATCTCATTTTACAGCAATAAAAATTTGTGGAATTATCAAACTCTTAAAAAAAATAATGACACAAATAAAAGAATAGACAGCATTTTTAACAATATTATGCCTACACTATTATCATGAATCAAAAAATATACCATGAATCAACTGACAATACAATGATTCTATTTTAGGGTATTTATAAAGATCTGTTGTTTTATATAAATGTCTCTGGTGCAACTAAATGAAGAAATATATTTGAAAAGTGAATTACTTTTTTGTGTTTTGTTTTACAGAAAATGAAATTAAATGACAAAAGTGCATTGGAGTTGACACCAATAAAGCTGCAGCTGTTTCAAAATTTATATAAAAATTAAAAGATTTGTTTGAATGCAAAACATGTTCACTGTCTTATCCACAGAGAAAACTTAGCATTTCAACATATGGAAGAATCATTTAATAAACTGTTACCACAAGTTTCCATTATAGTTAATTACATAAAAATAAAGCTACTAATACAAGACTTTTTCGAATTTTATGCCAAGAAATGAATTCTAATTATGAATCTCTTATATCAACAGAAATAAGATAGTTATACAACGGTAAAGTTTTAAAACGAATCTTAATATAAAAATATGATTTAATAATTTTTATTCTCAGTAAAAATACTATCTTAGCAAGTTGTTTTTCTGATTAAAAGTAGATATATTTTCTTATCTGATAGATTTTTTTGAAAAAGTACCCAAATTGAATTTTTCTCCTCAAGTAAAAAGCACCAAAATATTAATCCTAACACAAAATTGCAAGCATTTCAAAATAAACTTTCTGCAAGATTAAAAAGTTTTAGGAATAATAATACAGAAATGTTTTACTTCATGAATTTTTTGAAGAAAATAATATTTTATTATCAGCAGATAGTAAAATAATAATAATTAACCACAACATAAATTTGATGATTTTTTTTGAAAAATATTTACCTAACTTAAATGAAAATAAAGAATATGATTGAAAAAAAAAAGTCATTTGCTCCATTCCTGCAATTTAGCAATTTGCTTGGTCATCCCAAGAAGAACTAATTGATTTGAGAGAGATTGAACCTTTGAATCAGAATTTTGTAAAAAGAATTTGTCAAAATTTTGGACCCAGTGACAAACAAATATCCTTTATTGATAAATAGTTTTAAATTACATCTACATATTTTTGCAAAGCTGCATTTTTATCACTATTATTATTTAAAAATAAGCATAAACTTGTCTATCAACAGAAACATTGAAAAAAAAAAAAATCTAAAAATTGCTGTATACAAATTTCACTAATACTGATTTTTTTATAGCAATATTTAAAACACATCCATCACATTAAAATGTTAAAATCTTTTTTATTATATTATTCAATTTTTATTCTAATTATTATTAATGAGTTTTATGTTTCAAATTTCATGATTTTTTGCTATATTTATAATTCTTTTTAAGTACTTTATATTATAATGAAAATATAAATAAGAAAATTATTTAAATAAACTAAACATAAATATAATAAAGTTGTATAATAATAGTGTATGCCTCTATTAAGAATTTTTTATTTTTGAGGGACAGCAAATATCTACATTGTTGGTAAGCCTTTATGTCACTGAGTTTGAAAAGCAGATACTTCTCAACTCAAGAATAACAATTCCACAACATAGGGATATTATGTTAAAAAGTGGGGCTAATTCTTATTTATGAAAATTAAGGTTGAATATTTAGACATAATTTCAAAATAATAAACTATTAGTTAAAAAAACAAACAAAGCATCATATTTCGAGTATTGCAAAATCACATTTAACAAATGCATGGTTAAGAGAAAAGAAAGATACATGATTCCACATACTTAATTGTAAAATGAAAATGGCGTAAACAAACAAATAAAAATTACAGTTGAATTTCCAAAAAACAAAAAGCAATTTACTAATAAAATTAAAAAAAACCCCATATATATAAAAAACATGTCATAATGCGTAAAGACAATTTTATTCTGAAGAAAATTAAGAATGACAAAACACTAATATGCCAATATTATAATGGAATGCAGATAACTAAATAAAACTGCTTATATCTATTTATAAAAAGCCTTCCACTAAGTGCCAAATAAATTCTCCTGATGAAGCTAATCATAGGATGATCCTGCACAACTTGGGCAGTCAAATGTAATGAAATAAATAACATGGGGAAATATGGAAATTAGCCAGATCATCTACTAATAATGACTATCATTATGATGATTACACACAACAATTAATAGTCACAGCTTGATGAATTATTTATATTTATCTAAATATGGGTGTTGATAACAAAGTAACAGTTATAACTGTATTTAACTGAAAATGGTATCAATGATGATGATGATAATTTATTAAAGTGTGAATAAATGAAAAACATAAATCACAACAATAATTCTGATAATGTAAATGAAAGCAATAATGAGGATGTATTAACTATTTTGCTAGATTACCATCATTAAATGACAAAGATTTACAGTTATTTGTTATGTGCTTATTTTACACTATACACTTTTCACATTCTTAGTTATATAATATTTGATAGGTGCCTGTCATTAACTGGAGATATAAAATAATAATAAAAAAAACACCAATCTACTCTAATCCTTTTAATAAGTTTTATTCTATTCCATTTTAATAAGATATAACCTGATCAAAGCATAAAACATTTAAACACTAAGACAAATTATACAATTCAATAAATTAATAACAAGACAGAAGTTCCATTAAGATAAAATCAATTAGCAACAAACACATATTTAACTACTAGTGATAATTACTGCATTTAAATAATATTCTCAATCATTCAATAAATAATTCTGAAAGACTATCAAGATTAATCAATTGTTCCTTTTTCTTAATATTTTTTCTAAAAATTAAAAGTAAATTATTTTTAAAATATCTTAAAATGATTCTTTTGAGAATATGATTGTGAAAGTCTTATCTACACACATATACAAAGTGAAAGTTAAATTTTTTTTTTTAAATAACAATTAATAAACTGCCTCCCCCCACCAAACAAATGATTAATTTTATCTGTATAAATTTCTTGAAAGTATTTCCACAAAATATTAAAATTATTACATAACTAAGGGAAATTAAATACTTTTTTTTTAAATAACTAAACTGGTAGATATAAATGAATATCAAGGTTATAATTATTATTAAGACAAATTTAAATGTGTAAATTTGATAATTCTACTAATAAAGTTTATCCATTGTTGTATATATAATTTTTTCTTAGCAGTTCATTTTATATATTTTCCAAAGTTATGTGATTATGATAATTTTCCAACCAAATAAAACTTCCAAGATATTATTCCCAATATAGGTCTTTTGATACATGGGAATAACTATCCTTTCAAAATCCATAGGCAATTGGTCCAAAATCTTTTCCTATTATTTAACTGATCATAACGATAATTTACTAGTTCATTTAAAAATATAGGACAGCTAACTGATAACTCAAAACATACTATCAACTCTGCTCTTTGAAATTCCCTCACCTCAAATTCAACTTCAACTCAAACCAATTTCATGTTTAAATGATTAAATTGCCCTTTTTATAAAGTTTGTGTTTTGAAAATACATTTGACTTTTAAAACAAATCATGTTTTTTTTTTTTCAAATTAACTGAATTCATTTATTCTTTATCTGCCATATCATAATCTCCATTAAAGCTATTTATATACATTCTTCACTTTTTAATTAATTAATCTAAGAGAGTTTATCAAAAAATATATTTTAAAAACGTTTTTTTTTTTTTAGTTTTCTTTCAAATTAAAATAATTATAAAATAAATAACTTCCTAAATTTTTTTAATCTTATCCTTAAAAATTCATTTTTTTTTTATATAAACACAAACATGGGCACACATGATATATTGTCATAATATATATGTAGAGCAGGCATGAACATTTTATTGAATAGTAATTTTAATGTTAACTATAATGTTTTCTTTTAATTAATAACAAAATCCTTTATTAAAAGATTTTCTGAAATTAACAAATCTGCTTTTCAGCAGATAAGTTTACAATCATTAATATCCATATAAGCATAAAAACACATCCATTTGTACATATACATAAAAACAGCAGTGTTATTTTTAAATACAGAAAGTTCTCTAGAACAAATAATGCTTTATTCTCTTTTCCAATATTAGTTAATAAATATCATTATTTTTAATATCATTACCGAAACATGTTCTAACTCAATATGGTATCTTCAATAGTTAGATAGCTGCATGATACTGGATCAATGTCAGGTTTTATTCTATAAATACACATTGAAGCGATATTTATATATGCTTCATATCGGTAATTTAAAAATTACAAAGGAAATTTTAAAAAAATGTTTTAAACAATTTTAATTATGTATATATAATTTATATGCACAGATAAATCTGTACAGTATAATTAATAATAAATTTATTTTTAAAGAATGTTAAAACAAAATGTGTTTTTTTTATTAATAATAACAAAGCGGAAATGAAATTCTTAGAAAAAGTAATGAAGAGCTTATAAACAGATCAATCAAGTCAGAAGATAAATATATGTCATAATTTAGGTTGTTATTTTATTAATCCCTTTCAAAGATAAAAATTTGTAAGTGGTACGATTGGAAAAATCAAACTGCAGACCAAAACAGAGGGCAGATATTATCTACAACCAAAAGATAGAAGGATTCTAACAACTACAGATGAATCCTATTTTTGCTGATAAACAGGTCAAAAAGATATAAATAGGAATCATAAGCTGGTTTATGATTATTCTGCTTCTTCTAAGTATTCTGATTTTTCTATTATTCTGTTACATGCTTTAGTTATTATGCTTGTTTCAGTTTGCTTCCCACAACTGTACTTATTCATGTATTTTGGTTCCAAAACCATAAAGGAATAGAAAAGCAGCCATCTGTTTCACTCAAGCCATAGTCCATTGCTGAGTCCAGAAAAAAAAGTTGTCAACTAATGGAGAAACATCTTGAATGTTGTGTCTAATACGTATGTACTTTATATGCATAAATTCCTAATGTCCAAAGCTACAGGGATAAAACAGCTGTCAATTAAAGAATAAATTATTGCCAAAGCTACCTAGTGAATATTGAATTATAATTAAAACCTACCACCACCATAGCTGAAGTTCAACAAATAAAGTCTTTCAAAATAAACCAATACCTAAAGACTGAACATAAACTTTTAATGCTGAAAGAAATAGGTATGAACTTTAAAAGAATATTATAAATCTCTAGCATAACTATTATTTAACTTCTCTCTAATGAAAATATTTTGGTCAAGTAATTGTTTGTTAAATCTGTTTGTAAGTGGGTATGGCAAGAGATTTGTGTTTGTTCTCTTTATCACGCCATGGTTTAGTTGGCGATAATTTTATATAAAGCAATTTAAGTTTATTATCACAACCTCTGGCCATGCTTTGAATGATTTATTGTTTTCAGTCATTTAATGAACTCTGAAGGGAATTCAAACGCGCTGCACAGACTGAGTAAATTAATATTAAATTTTTAATTGACTTTTAATAAATTATATAGTTTTAAGAAAACTACCCTCCAGTTTTGGGAAAGGATAAGTGGGGTATTGATATAAGTGAACTGCTATAACTTTTATTTCAGGCTGTTTTGTTTACATACAAAATTCATTCGTATGTAATTTATTATTAATTATTTTATTTAATAAAATAGTACACCATAAACGGAAATTCCTACCATATATTATCTGCCTTGTCTTTGTACATGTTGGGGTTGATATTATTTGTGAAAGTGCAGATCACTCTTATGCTTTATACATGACACATGGAAATTCCTATTGTATAGCATGTTCCTAGCAAACATATATGCTTCTATCAAAAAATTAATGTAAAGCCAATGTTGCCTCTTACATTTGCTTATATAACATTTAAATATTTACCTGCATTACAGTCTGAAAATATTTATGGTAGTCTGGTTATTTAAATAGTTTATAAATTTATTGTATTCTCAGATTGTAGGCTTATTAACCTTAAAACTGTAATAATAATTGCTTATGGACATTAGTCTATGCAGCAAATTTATCTTTTCAGAATTACTTAATATCTGTTAAGAAGTATTTAAAGTGTAATAAGCCATATATAACATCTGTGCATAAATTTAATTATTGCATGAATAAACTTAATTATTGAATCAATCATTTATTAAACATATGAACTTGTTTATAAATTGTCCAGGCAGTCAATTTCTTTTAGTAATATACTTAAATTTTAATGTCTCATTAAATTTTTAGTATTTTGTCATTCATGTGACTAGCTGTTCTTAGCGACTGTAAAAGAAGAAATTGTTGTTCTGTGACATCAGAATGTGGAATGCACATGCAAATTGCCCTTAGGTGATTTTTGTGTGAGTTGTACATTTGGTCAGTTACAATATGCTTAATTTATAAATGAAGAATATATGTTCAGTTCTATGAATGACTATTCATTTATTTGATAAATACAAAAATATAACTACTTACTACATTTTTGTAAAATTTGGAATGATGATCTATCTTCAGACAATCAAGAATTTCTTTTCTGTCAATTGCCTACAGAATACAATATATAAATATCAAAATATTGAAAATAATAATAATAGTAATATTAAAAAAAAAGAATGAATATATGTTAAAGAAAATTGAACAAAATTATTACAATAGAAAGTAAAAAGTATTTGTTTAAACCTATATCTATTTGTATGTGTGTATATATTAATAAAAATTCAAGTAGAATTTTCTATTATCGTATTTAAAAAATAAAAGTTGATACATTAGTGAGTTTTAATCTTCAAGATGAAGTTAAATAATGTTTCCACATAATTTCATTAGTTTTTTTAAAACAATAATCTTTTCTTCTAATTTCACAAAGTTTAATATTTTTCCATTTATATTAGATAGTTTTTCCAGTTCTTGCAATCTTTCTTCACTTGAAAGTAATCTATAGTAATAAGAAGCTAAATAAAAAATCATCACTCAATAGTAGCACCAACTGCTTGCTATCTTGGTGAACAATTTTCAGCCTCTAGAAATTGAGGGCCATAACTTATTTTTGACTATCATGATAATAAATATAATGAAATCAGCAATCAAACACACATTCATTTAAGGAAAAAAAAAATCATGTTCTTTTCTTGATCTTAAACTCAGAGATAAAAACTAATAAATTCACTATGTTGCTAGAGATCAGTTCATGCAAGATCTTTTGCTATGTGGGTAATCACATAATAATAACAGCTACAACAATTAGATTATATGGAATGGCCGTAATAAGTTCAACCCTTCTCAATACCTTTAAGACTTCAAAGAGTAATAAGAGTTTCCTTTTAGTTAACAGCAAATAAATGATTTATAAACACATATACATATATATTGTAACGGGCACAGACATACGTTACATTGTTTTTTATTATTAAACATGAAAAAAATAAAAGTTCGCAAATAAAACTTTTTTTTTTTAAGAATTAAAAATTGAAAATTAAAATTCTATACTAAACTCATATATATATAAAATCGCACAGATGAAAAAAATTATTAAAATAAAACTTTATTAAAAATAGAAAAGGTATTTTAAAAACAAAAACTCAAAAAGATTTAGAGATAAAAATATATATTTAAGTTTGGAAAACACATTAATTAATCAGAAAATGGAAATGATTGTTTTAATTAGTTAAATGTAAACTAGCCCTTGGACATTTAAAATGTATAAACAATGGTCAGATAGGAGAGGAAAAACAATAGGAACAGAATGGTCAATGAAAGAAATCCATCGGGGAAATCGGACCTCAACGGAAGGATCATCATCATCAATGACGTAATGTCAATTGAATCCTTAAAATTAATATAAAAGGAAAAGTTTGAAAATTATTAGTTAGTTATTACGAGAGGACAGATATGTGTTAATGTGGAGTTGGAGGTGAAGGGATTGAAAGACACACTTTCAATTCCTTCAGTTGTTAAAGAAAAAAAAAATGAAACATCGTTTTCTACATTGAGGACCAGCTAAAGTAAAAAACCTCCGGATGAATAAATAAAACGGCCAACAGAATACCAATCTTTTTAGGACGGCATGGGAATTCACGTTCAAATGGCAAGCAACAGATAAAGATGAACTGTTTAAAACCGTAAGAACTTTATAATTAATGAACATTAAATTAAAAACGTTCAGTATTTAAAATAATTGCAATAGAATCCCATCTGACCAACTTTATTTACTAATAAGTAATTTTAATTTGATGTATTTCTTTTGTAAAATCATTTCCATTTAATTTTTTTGTTCTTTTAAGTTTTATTATGACTGTTTTGTTTTTCGTTAAATTAAATTATATAAATGTTAAACTTAAATCGGGCGTGAATGGCCATATAGATTTGTAAAGTTATATTAGGGGAGGGTAATCTTAGGCTATTTGTTTCGTAGTTAAATTAGGTCAATGGATTGGATATATTTGTGTAATTAGTAGATGTAGTACAAGATTCGCTACGGGCAGAATCGCTTTATACGCCACACACAACCGTTTGCCTATGGAAGAGATAATAAGTCGGAGTCCGCTGTCCTTTCCTATGGAGTTTTTTTTTTATTGCTCTTCTTGTCAGATAGATGTAGTATTCCTATTTGACGAGAGGCAATTTCTTCTCTTAACCATTTGTGCTGCTGTATTTCGTATTACATTGAATGCATCGATATATCAAATGAACTGACATTGGTTTGATTGCGAACTTTTGGCCTAAGGTTAAATAAGAATAGAATATTTTCTTTCAAATGCAAATCTATGTAGTCTATTCATACTCGACACTCTAAATAAAAATGCATTAAATTTAAGTTGGGTATGGACGTTGCATGGATTCGTTATCGGTCAATTATGTTTTTGGTTTTCATATTTGATCAAAATATATAGACATTCGGTAAATAATGATACCCTACGGTGAGTATCTAAAATGTATTTATTCGGATGTCTTTTAAGTTATTGGTGCCAATGCGGCATCTTACGATGAATGCTATTGGGTTTCTTATAAATTTCCCTCTGCAATTCCACCAATGATTTTATATTTTGATCGTTCATGTTTATTTTGGAATGTTTTTGACCGTGTAATCTATGTAACCGATCTATACTCAACATTTATAAAACAAACTTTTATAAATCCATCTGTGCGAACTTATAATCTTATAAAAATTAAAATGTAAAAGTATAAAAATTAAAATGTAAATTAAAATCTAAAAATGAAAAGTTAAAATTAATGTTAAATGTTAAAGTAAACATACTAAAATAATAATGTTAAATTTTATATATATATATGTGCGTAAATAAATGTTTGTGTGTATAATTACTGGCAGTAGCTTATTTTATTCTTTTTTTTATATATTCTTAGATAAGAATTTATGAAATATAAATCTCTGCTATTCCACTGAGCTAGTGACAATGGGCTAACAACCGGAATCAAAATTTATTAATTAAAAAAAAAATAATTTTTTTTTTTTTTGGACTTACGTATCTGCCTACTTTATAAATTTTCTAGGTTCAAATGCCTAGTGGCGCTCTATAGTGCAGATTACGTTAAGTCTTCTTTTCTCCAGATTGTTATAATATATATATAATTTAATCTTTTAAAAAAATTATATGCATTAAATATGAATACTTTTAAATAATAATCATGTATATATAATTTTATATATTTTAACTTATTTTTATGCCAAAATAAAAAAATTTAAATAAAATCTATAATCACCTGAAACTTCTGGATTCTACATTCTGGTAGAAACATTGATAATGTATAATCATAATGATTATTTTGGAGATGATCAGCTACTAGAATATTAGCAGTCTGAAGATACATGCAATGTGATTTAGGAGCAACAACATATTTTTCATTAGTTACATTTTTATGAAGCTCATCAACTAACATGTTACGCAACTGGGTCTGTTAAAAACAAAACAAAAGAAACAATATACACAAATATAAACAAAATATGATTAAATAAAAATGTGTGTGTGCCTACATATATATAATTTTAAAAAATACAAGGAAAGCATGCATTCTGAATTATGAAATTGAATAAAATTGGGGGGAAAAAATCTGTATATTATTAAAATAAATAATTATTATAAATTGTCTATTATGAGGTAAACATACTTTACTTAGATACTCTGACATAAATGATTTTAGCACTTACTGCTCTATTCTAACCAAAATCTTATATCTTTAGATTTAAAAAAAAAAAAAGGCAGTAATAAGCTATTAATATATAAAAGTATATTTGTAAAATTAATGAAAGTAATATTTTATGAAAAAACTGATACAAAACATTTATCCTATATTATAAAGTGTAATACAAAATACTTAATATCAATATTTGATAAATAATAAAAAAAATTGAGTTTATTATAGCATGATCCCATTATAGATTATAATCAAGAAAAGTAAAATGTCAATTTATATTTATCAAAAAAAAAAAAACTTTATAAAATTTTTAGTATTTTTCTCTAATACAAAATATCTTATTCTTTTAAAAAAGTTCATGACTAAAATATCATTAGCTTTTCTCCCAATCTGTCATTTTTCTGAACAGAATATCATATACATCTTATACAATCAGACTAAAGATAGTAGCTTCACAAATGAAATTTTTAGAGTTAACTTAAGTTTTATTATGTTACATAATTATATTTGATATACACACACATACATACAGAGAAACCTATAAATCCAGCATCATATAATAAAAAATTTGAAATAAGTAAATCAAAACTTTTATTTATAGAACTTTTTCAATACATGCATCATTATTCTCAATGTACAAATTTGAACATTTTATTCAGTCAATAAAAATAAATATTATATACATCAATAATATTAAACATTCCTAATAATTTGCATGCAGATGAATATGTGAGAGTTGCTTTTTTTATAACATTTCTGATTCAGTGGATAATTGGTAAAGATTTTTTAAGACTCCTGTTACAATAAAAAAAGGTAATAGTCAGTTGATCTCAAAAGATCTATTGAATGGTTTATCATGTATAGATTTTGTTCTTTAAACTTTGCAATAAGTCTTCAAATTCCATTTTGTATTACTGACTTATAATCTGGATGCAATATATTAAATTTTGCAATAGTTTTTTTCCAACTTCTATGAATAGAATTATTTGTATTACTTTTACCTTGATAATGTACAGATATAAAAACAAACAATTCTGTGATGCTAAACATATGACATTTCCAGAATATATATATATATATATAAATTTCCATACATACACTCGTAATATTTTTATTACTTACAAGAAAACTTCTGGCAATAAAAATATAGAATTAGAAAATTAATAAAATGATAAACATAAAAAAGACAATCAATATTTTGACCTAACAAACATATACTCATTCAAAGTAATAAGTTCTTAAAAAAAGATACTTATTATATTAAACAAATATATAATTTAATATCTTAAAAAGATCAATGTAAATAAGTAACAATAATACTATTTACAGTATTTTCTAATATAGTACTGTATTTATGCCTGTAATTTAAAATGTCACAAGAGTTTTATTGTTACATATATTTTAAAGATATTATTTAGTTAATTTATTCTAAAAAATTTTAAAAAAAATCTAGAAAAATAGAATGAAACTTTGTATAAAATTACCAGTATAATTTGATTCAATTAAATTGATAAATAATATTCTTAAAAATGAAAAATAATTTTACTCCCATTTCATTTTTTTTCTCCAATCTTTGACTATTTTTTTTTTAAATCGTTCATTCTTTTTTCTTTAACAAGATTGAAATTACTTTATAATCAATTAATAAAATTATTAAATCTTTTTTTTTTTTAAAAATCATTCTGTATTTATTAGAAAATATTACATACCTTTAATGAATCCAACAATCCTCTTTCCTTAAAAGAAGAATATATTCTCTGTCTCAGATCATTTACTGACAATCCAGTTGGATTTACCATAATTCCAGGAGAATCAGCCATCTATTATATATTATTGCGATTAACACTTATTATTTATCAAATTGAATAATTAAATATATATATATAAACATTACACATAAAAAATATAAAATTAATTTATCAACTATTTAAAATTTCAAACTTTAAATGATTTACGATTACAATTTACAGGATAACAATTATAAAAAACTACAAACAAAATAGCAAGAAAACAAAATTCAATGTTCATTAAGCTATTGAAATGAATAATATATTAAAGAATTATAAGGGTTTAGTAATGTTAATAATGTAGTTGTAAATATTGAAATAATAAACTAAATTCTGTTACAGAGAGACACAAGTAATCACAGGTTAAATATCAGACACTATTATTTGATCTGGGTAATTTTATTGTTTAGTAGTTAAATATACATACAAACCAAACCAAACATAAAAATTATTCTAATGTATTCAAGGTTAGAATAAAAGAATCAGTATTCAATTAATCTAAAACAAACATTGTCTATCAAGAAGTTAAACTACTACAAATAAAATTTTATTTAATAAGTTTGTTAATTTTCTTAGCATGAAAGTCTATAGATTAAAAATATTAATCTATATTTTTATGATGTTTAAATATGTAAAATAATGACATAAAACAAAACAATTATTAAGATGCAAATAATTGTATTTTCAAAATTGCAAGCATATATTTAATTATAACCAATCAAATGTTTAGATTTGTAAAGCATTTCTTCAAGTTTGTAAAAATTTTGAAGAAGCATTACTAGTCTGAAAGCTTTGATTATAAATATTCATCAGGTAAATTAGTCAATTTCCTATTATATTCTAAATATTTAGTTCCAGAATAAAAACAATAAGCTTAAAAAAATGGAATATAATTTCACAATATATAAATAAATGTCATTATTATGTCTTTTAAGATTCACAAGATTAAATATTGCATTTCTTTAAATAAAAAAAATGACAACTTAATTATAGATTAAATTAAAAAATAGAAATTAAACTCTTAGTAGCTTTGATAATTTATACAAAAAGAAAAATTCTGTAATGCTTAATCATAACCAAAGAATTTCAAAGCTATCAAATATTAAAAAAAAATTCAAACAATATAAAAACTAACCCCTTACAGAAAAAATTTACTTAGCCAATCTTTCTTGATAAAGCTAAAAAATGCTTAAATAACAGAAATAAGCAAGTTCTATGCAAACACATGACACTAATAGATGAAGTTACACCATGAACTTTGATTTGGACAAACAATAAATAGTGCATGTACAAATATGTAATTTAATAACTCATCAAATGTGTAATTTCAAAAAAAGCAAAATTAAACTACATAAGTTCTAAAATGCACTCAAAACTATTATTAATTTGATGACCAATTTTCAATTAGAAATTCAAATGAAAAATATAATTTATGCACTAAAAATATATAAATACAGTATGGCCATAATATGATCATCTAGGATAGATATTAATATGGATGACACATAGTATAATTATTTTTCATTTAAATGAAAATCAGATGTGATATGGCTACTCTTTTATCAAAGTCAGGAATTTCTCAGCCAATATGTCAATAAAACCTGTTACCCACCTTACCTCCTCTTTCCACTCCCCACCCTAAGTTTTTCCTGTATTCTTCACTATCTTGCTTTATCCCATTTTCACAACATCATCTATGTCCATTCCATGGCCTTTTAGCTAATCCCCCTTATTTTTGCCAATCCCAGCATAAAGCCAATAATTCATTTTCTATATAATCACTCGATCTATATTTATTATCCCACTAGTTCATTATTTGTACCCTTTTTGCTTGTAAGCATTTACATTAGCAAATGCCTAATATTTTCCATGCCTTCCCTATATAACCTGCAGACTAAATCAATTCCATTTATCCATTTGTGTATTTCCCTTGCTGTTAGCGAACCTGTTCAAGCTTTAAATAGTAAACTACTTTCCCTGCTATTGTCATAAACTAACTCGCATCCAATATTATTTATTTCTAAATATATATTTAAGCTCATTTTATTCTCCATATTCATTCTCTCTCTTTCCAGCTCCCAATTTTTTATTAATACATTCTTCTATCCTAGTCTTTGCCACTATAACGTTCAACAATCCTCCTAACACAATCATCCCACCTTTTGTATAACTGTACTGACATAAAGTCTTCATCCAAATCTTCTGGAAACCATACTACCTTTCTCATCATCTTGTTGGCTGCCCTTTATTTTTAATTAAATACTATTTTGGCTATTCTCTTACTATTCAAAACTGTGATCTATCAAACATTTCATTTTACTTTTTGCATCTCTCATATAAAAACTTGACCATTCCATTTCTCTTTGAATTGCCTTCTTTGCTGTCCACACATCTGCATCTAAAGCATGTCTTTCTACTTCTCTTTGTACTTTTTCTAAGTAATCTAACACCATTTTGCTAACACTTAACACATCATTACTGTAGGTTAACTCTGCTACTGCCACTCCCTTCCATACAATTCTTGCTACATTATATTTATTATATGAAAACACTTAATTTCTTTATCAGTCCCTTTCTTTTCTTTGCTTCATTTATCTTTTTCCCCCCATTCCTCCAAAAAATTCCTCTGATTACTTAAGACAATTGCTAAATAGTTGTACCTATTCACCACACTTAACTTTATATCCCCCAAGAAAAAAATTTTTTCTCTTTCCCCAGCAATTATCATAATTACTTTTGAATTTTTCTTCATTAAATTTGATCCCAATCTCTTTACCTACCACTGCATAAGTCTTCACCACAACTTCCATATCATTCCTACTTTCTGTACATAAAAAAATATCATCTACAAATAAAAGACTTGTTAATGTATACACTCCCTTGCCATAATGGTATTTCTACCCCTCTTCCTAATCTTTCTATGGCCCTTTCCATTTTTCTCAAATATAACAAAAAACAAAATAGATGACATAGGACATTCTTATCTTAGTCCTACTTCATTTTTAACTCTGATTCTATATTCCCTAATTGATACATATAATAATAATTTTCATACAATCTCTTAATAAGATCCACTAAAGTCCCAATCATTTATAAATTTACCCATAATCTATTTCTATTCACTCTATCATATCCCTTCTCTATATCTATTAAGACCATATATAATTGCATACCTGTATTTCTACTCATTTTTATAAGTTGTGTGACTACAAATAAATGATCTCCTATATGCCTATTCATTTTAAAACCTCCTTGCATTTCCCCTACTATATTATTTTCTTCCATCCATTTTGCTACTCTTCCAGCCATCATATATTGCAAAAACTTTATACAACATCGACGTTACCGCTATCAGTCTATAATTGTTTATCTTTCTATGGTCTTTAGCCTTTCCTTTAAATAATAGCTTCACTTTTGTATTATTTCAGCTATCCGGGAATTCTGTTTTCTGTGACATCATATTAAAGCATGATAATAGCTTTAATTTTGCCCTATTTTCCAAATTCATCACTATCTCTGCAGCTCATCCATCTAAACCTCTTGCCTTACCATTTTTCAACTTCTCCCCTGCCTCATTCAATTCATTTTCTGTAAAATTTCCATTACTATGAGCCTTTATGATTGTTTCCATTCTGTTCTTCAAATCTAACATCTTTTCTATATCCACTAAATACTTATTTAAAATTGACTAATTCTTCTCTAGAACTATACTTTTTCTCCTCATCATTTAGTAATATATTTCCAAATTTTTACTTCCATATCTTTTACTTTTATTAATATCTTCCAATAATTTACTATTTAATTTCATTCTCTCTATAATTATCTATTTTAGCCAATTTCTTTTTATTTAAACAGTTTTCACATTTAATATTAGCATCTTTTTCACTTCCTTTGTTCTTGATAGCTCATTTATATTCTCTGCATGCTTTCCCCCTCTCTTTTACTAATTCTCACTTTTCTATTACTTTTATTCTTCTGAATACTCTCACCTAAAATTCTATTTGCCACTTTTTCTACTTCACCCCACCAATCTATATATTCATTCACTGCAAACTCTTCCATAACTTCTTTTATTTTATATTCTTTTTATTTATTCTTACTATTCACTCTCCATCCATATCTTTTACTATCCTTTCTATTTTTATTATTTTCTATCACACTACTAATCATTTATATTATAAAAAAATTACGATCACTATTTCATACATTCTCTTCATTATCAAAAACTTTAATTTTCTGTACTTTATTCATTCTCTTTTTATCTAATAATTCATAATCTATTGTGTGAAATATATTATTTCTAGACCATGTATATTGTCCCTTATAAATATCTGATAAATTTCCAATATTCAAATTCACTCTCTGACAAAAATTTTCAGAAGCTGCCCATTTTTATTATTCAAGTCATCAATTTCTTCAATATGCCCATTCATATCCCCCTATAACCCTAAATTTCTCTCCCCCTTTTTTTTGAAACTCTATATATCCTTAAATAGGCATTCATATATGCTATTGTTCCACTCCATTATAGCTTGACTATCTCCAGAGACCATATACACTATAGCCACCATCCATTCTTGTCTTCCTAATTTTATCTCAAACCACAAATGTTCTTGATATTTTACAGTACTTAAATATTTTTTTGACATTATTCCTATATGATCACCCCCTTTTTCTTTTTTATTTATAGTGTCCCATACCAAATTTTCCAGTGTAGGTTTCTCTTCTTCTCTTAGATGTATTCCCATTACTGCTAATACATCAAGCCCTTATTTTTAACTGCTTGGTTTAATTCCAACCACTTTTCTGGTCTCCTACCACCTTGCTTATTAATATGGATAAATGAATTTTGATAATTAAGAGTTATTAAGTCTAAAGTAGTGGTTGAAAACTATTTTACCTTTAATAATTACTTTATTTAATATAGTCAAGTGAAAACAATAAATAAAAACAAAAGAGATTTAACTGTTAATTTAAAATAACTTTCCTATTTTTTGGAATGATTATTTTCCAATCACTTCTAACTTCTTTATTAAATAAAATAATTCTTTAATCATGATGAATGCATTACTTACATCTTTAAGCCGTACCATATGGAAAACTGTAGCCCAAGATCAAATGTTATTTTCAGACTGATTGAAATGCAGTTTACTCAGATTCACAGAATCTATACTCTGCTGGTATTAGTTCTATAAGAAATATCTTACAAGACTGTAGTGAAATCAACAACAATCCTTGCTATGAAATTCATCATATGAAAAACAGAGATAAAATAATACAACTAGTAGATCAAAATTTAAGAGATTTCTATCCTAACTGATTGATTCAAATACTTAAACTAATGGGAAAAAGTCAATTCTAATTTATAATACAGCAAAATTGTTTCATTGCAAATGTCAGTGTATAACATTGTAAGTTGTTTATGATTAACTTCAAGATAACCAGCTATAAAATTTGAAATTCATGAATGCCATTTCAGAATTTCCAAAATTATTGCTCTCACATATATAAAATCAAGCATTTAGTAATAAATTCTAAGTTCAACATATATATATATAGAAAAAACATATATATAACAGAAGTTTTTATTAACAGAATTTGCTCAATCTGTCTACCATTATTTTCAAAGCATGCATTTAAACATTTACAGAAAGTTTTCTCAATCTGTCCATCATTATTCTCAAAGCATACATTTAAACATTTATCTGTCAAAAAACATATGATTAACAATATCAGAAATGTGTTTTTAGAATAAACTGATAGTAGGGACCTCTACAGGTCTTAATCCACAAGCTTACTCTTTGGAAGAAAGAGTAAGCTTGTGGTTTAAAATCTGTAGAGGTCCCTACTATCGCATTTTTATACGCATGTGCTTGAGGCTACAGCCTTAATGAATATTACGTAATCAATGTGCGTTTAAATAAATTTATAATAAACTGATGTAAATGTTCAAATATTCCTTATTTTCTATGCATGAATTTTTACAAAATTTCATTTATCAGTTGGGATCATCTTTATTTCTCACCATGCATAGCTTAATGCAATGGATGATTTGAATTACAAGTCTATGTATCATGGGTCAAACTGTCATTTTGATTCCTGAAAGATCTCCCAACTGACAAATTATTTGTTTACATGCTTTAAATTTTACCTTTACTATAGGAAATGAAATTTACAAAGATCCCATTCCTACTATTAAGAAGATAATGAATACTTCTTTTTGATACTCAATTTAGAGAGCAATCAGAAAAGAAATTTAGTATTCCTGCTACAATGAACAATAATAATAAAGAATCAGTAATTCACTATTTGTTCTCTAAAATCATTTATTCTAAGTTTGAGTAATTAATGGTTACCAGATGGTAATACTATATCTATATTATCAAAATATTTTTTTGTCTATTTGACCATCTTCAGTAAGGAGCAGAATTTGCATTCACACATCTAGCAACTAATTATGCTGTGTTGCATTTACACTATTCAAGGTAATAACCTGGGAGGTAGCTATGATACACCAATATAAAACCCATTACTTAAGAATACCAAAATATCTCTGGAGCATGGAAAATTGAACAAATTACTACTCCTGTTGCAAATATCAAAAGTAAGTAGGGAAAATCATAAGGTTCATATCAAGAAATGATCTCCTCAAAGGTTTACTGGATTTATCATATATGAAATTTTATTTCCTTATATTTATAATAAGTCTGTTAATACAACTCTCTATTATTGGATCATGATCTGAATATGATTTTAAAGTTTATAAAAGCTTCTCTTTAACTTCATTTCCTGCAAATAGAATTATCTGCATGCATTCTTCCTTAGATCATGATATATCATCATTAACTCTATGATGCTGAATTTAAAGAACAATCTGCATTATAAATAAAAAGCTCATTTCAATTTAATTTTTGCTCCAAGAGAAAGATGTTGTTTTTCTCATGCTTATAAATTAATCAGTTTTAATTTATCACAATTGTTGACAACATTGCTCATATTAGTCCTCTAACATCACATGATCACCATTCTTTATACTTATCCAAACTGTTTTTCAGAGAGACAAAACTCTGCTCACAGTAGCACCACTCAGCGCAAGCCAGAATAATCAATGAATGTAGGAAGATTTGAAAACATTATTGTGTTTTCATTTTGGATTCAAAGCTTTATAGTTAGCTAAAGAAGTAAAAGATGGCTGCTGCAAGGCTGCATTAGATCCTCAGATCTAGGTGCAGTGCTAGAAACTAATCTGGGGATATTGGATGAGTAGGCATTAGATAGGGGTTTTATGCACAAACCTTCCTGCATCCATTGAGTACTCTGGCTTGCATTGAGTGGTGCTACTGTACACAGTTTTGTCTCTGTAAAAAATAGCTTGTGTAAGCATAAAGAATGATCACATTTTATGCACAAACTTTCCAGCATCAGAGTACTTTGGCTTGCACTAAGTGGCAATCCTATATGGAGTTTTGCCTCTGTAAAAAATAGCTTGTGTAAGCACAAAGAATGATGATCATGTGATGTTTGATGGTTTAATACCAATCCTACCCAATAAAATTATGGGGCTGTGGTTATTAAAGACACCAAAAAGTATGAATGCTGAACTGAGTTCAGATCTATACAAGCTAATGAGCTTAGCTTGAAACCCTTATTGTTTTTTATTTTGGACCCAAAGTTTCATAGTTAGCTAAAAAAGTAAAAGGTGTCTGGCTGCTGAAGGGTTGCATTAAATCTTAAGATGTAGGTGCAGTGCTCTCAGATCCAAGGCTCCTCACTAATGAAACTAGTCTGGGAATATTGAATGAGTAGGCACTAGATAGGGATTTTATGCATAAGCCTTCCTGCATCCATTGATTACTCTGGCTTGTACTGAGTGATACTAATCTATGGAGAGTTTGCCTCTGGTTAGTAAAAACAAAATGAGGAATGTCTATTTTACAACTGTAAATTGCATTCTGCTACAACTAGACTCATTTATTTTCTCAGTTACCCTTCATAATTAATATTTGAATTAATTTCTTTTGAAAGTTTAATTCTTTTACACTGAGGATTATTAATATTATCAGATAAAAATTTTTTTTTTTTTTGGAGATTATTTTTTATCACCTTTTACTATCTCCTTAGCAGATTAATCTACTTAACTGTTCATTTTTTTAATTAACATGATAATAATAATCACTAGTTTGATCCAGCTTGATATTTTTGTGGCAGTTTTGCATTATATTAATAAACTAATATATGAGCATCTCCTTCCTCTACATAACATCTCAGAAGATTGTGAAGTATTTAAGTCTCTTTAATTTGTTATCTGAAGTGAAAATTTGTTTAAAATATTCTACATAATGTTGAACAAATAGTTATTTTTGTGTTTGTTTTGAAAGGAATATAATAAAATAAGAAAAAAGTTTGTTCAATAATTTTTTTAATCTAAATTTTTAGTTAAATTTATGGGTTTTTTTTTAATTTCTTAAAAATAAAGCAGAGAATTTATACATATTCCAATCAAGCTACAGCACAATGCCTCAATCACAAAAAATCATTATTAGACATACATTTTATGAAATTCAACAAAAGAAATAATATCTCTTCTTGCATCTTAACAATATTTTGTATAATAATTATGTCATTTCTTCTTATGATTGGATTGATTACTAGCTGAGAATGTAATAAAAAATAAATTCTGGTTTGGTAAATGAATGAAAATATTGTGCATAGCCAGTTACTATAATGCTCGAATGTCACTTGACTTCTTAACAGCTCATAAGAATATATATAGCATTAAACTGTTTTGGTAATTTGATTAATCAAAATCTCTTTTAGCCTACAAATCAGGAATAAACAAAAAAAGGTGAAAACAAAAATAAATATTAGTTTAATGCATCTTTAATATAATAAACTACATTATCAAAAGGTTATATTACTGTTACTATGCATCTGGAATTTATGGCGTTATTAAAGATTTCTTTTTGCGATTAAGAAATAATCACTTCTAATAGCAAATATCACATGATAACCATTTCTTATGCTTGCTCAAGCTGTTAAAACAGGCAAAACTCTCCATATAGCAGTGCCACACAGTGCAAGCCAGAGTAATCAATAGATACAAGAAGGTTTGTGCATAAAATCCCTATCTAGTGACTACTCATCCAATATCCCCAGACTAGTTTCTAGCTTGTGTAGTTTTGTAGTTAAATAGAGATAAAAGGTGGCTGCTGGATGGTTGCATTAGATCCTAAGAACTAGTTGCAGCGCTCTCAGATCCAAGGCTCCTCACTGATGAAAGCCACAAGCTAGAAACTAGTCTGGGGATATTGGATGAGTAGGCACTAGATAGGGATTTATGCAAAAACCTTTTTGCATCCATTAATTATTCTGGATTGCACTGTGTGGCACTACGGCATGGAGAGTTCTGCCTGTTTTTAAGTATAGTTTCTTTGATTATATATATATTAGCCTTCATTTATATTAGAACAGTTCACATTTTATCAATATTCATTTCTAGATAAAACAGCCATGAAATTTGAATTTTCTATTTTAGACTATATCAGTCAAATACAATAAAAAAAATTTTATGAGATAAAATTATTTGATATAGTGAGAATTTTAATACTATAAAATAAATGCATTTGTGTTATGATAAGTGTACTGAACAGAATAATAGTATTTTTTGTTTATATTAGATAATATTTTTCTTATATTTGCCAAAAAAAACTTATACAGTATTAAAACTTTTGTTGGCTTAATTAGTTACTAATTATATATTATTTGAACAGGCAAAATTCTCTATACATATTGTCACTCAGTGCAAGCCAGAGTAATTAATGGATGCCAGAAGGCTTGTGCATAAAATCCCCATCTAGTGCCTTCTCATCCAATATCCCCAGACTAATTTCTAGCTTGTGGCCTTCGTCAGTGAGGACCTTGGATCTGAGAGCACTGCACCTAGATCTTAGGATCTAATGCAATACATATAGAGAGTTTTGCCTGTTTTAATAACAGTTATAAGCAAGCATAGGAAATGGAAATCATGTGATGTTTATTGGTTATATATTATTTGCTAATGCCTTTTCTAAATAAATTAAGCAAACATATTTGTTATTAAACACTATATAAATAAATACGTATATTAATATTAAACAATTTATCTATTATTTATAATTACTAATAACTAGACTCTACCCCTTTCCCTCCCTTCAATTCTCAAGATAATACTATTCCATATATGACATTTATTTCACAAATACTGAAAATCATATCATAATTATATTTTTAGTCAATACATCAATATTCATCTGATCAAACAGATTAATCTAGAATCTTTACTCTTTTATCAAAAAATTTGATCATTACTGGAGGGCTAACTAGGCTGGCTATGTTTTTTCTACCTGAAAGGAAAATTGTAAACCTGTGACTTAAAAAAAAAAATCAAAAATCAGCTTACTAAGCCAGATTCACCCTCTAGATTGTGCATATAGAAAATACGTATATAATCATTACATCAGAAGGCCTATCGCAATCCTAATATTCTATTTCTTTCTTTATAATCCTAGACCCAACCAACACAGAAACGGTGCTGTCTAAAATCTGAGGTTTTTTCCTTCAAAAAATTAATAAATTTGCGTTAACTTTTCGGATTTTCTATTTGAATTATTTCATTGCGTATATCCAAAATAGTTTAAAGCAAAGTATTAAAAAGAACATTCCACATAAATTTGTTCAAACTATCCGATTAGTATAAGAAAAATCATTTATAGTTAAAAAATTAGATTGACTATTTGTTAACGGGTGAAAGTTGTTAACAGTGGAATGGCTTTGTTTTTTGTGATATGTAATATAAACAAAGCCAGAAAATGATTTTCGTTCTGAAGGCTTACTGACCTAAAAAAAGTCCTCAACACTATGTTTTAAACATTAATCGACAACAATCAATAATGTAATTGTACATTGCAAACTACAAATAAAAACAGATTTATTGACCTATTTTAAAAGATTCTTGGGAACCAAACAGAAGTACCTTTGGTCAGAAAACTTAAATAATTCCTAAAATTGTTCATTTAACTACAAAGATAAAAGAAAACACGGATTATAAAATATAATAGCTTTGCTAATAATATTAATCATTGTTATTAGTCATTCAGCTTTGCATCCCATAAAACCAAAAAAAAACGATCCGAAAATAAAAAATATATAATAATAAATACTATTTAACTTATTACTTTTAAACAAAATTAAATGAGTTATTTAAAAAAAGGTTGTCTTTCTTTTTTTTTATTGAAAAAAATCATTGTATATATTTCTTAACCATGGTAACAATAAATTTTGCGACCAGAAACTTTTTCTTGAAATTTATCAAATAAAGTTAGCATTACTATTAAAAAAAAGATTCTAAATTATTTAACATCAATTTAATATAATTCAATTAAAATTCATAATTGCTTAATTAATTAAAAATAAATAAATAAAGCTTACTACAAGTTACCTCGCGCAAAATTTGAAAATTACTTCAGCATTAATAATTTTCTGTAATGTGATTGGACAAAATGCGAGACAAATTTCTTTTTGTTTTATATAAAAATTTTCTTATAAATAGTTAAGTGAAAGGGGAAATGCATTCTTTTTTTTTTTTTTAACCAATTTTTTGTTCTTCCTTATAATAATTGAAATTAAATTTATAGGTAATAATAAAAATGTTATGTAAATCTTTATAAAATCTGAACTATTTTAAAAAGATACGTAAAGTTTATCTCTTACGAAAGGAAGCTGATTCATTTTAGAGGTTTTAAAGAAAGAGAACTGAACACATTTTTAACGTTTAATTTATGTTCTTGAAGCTATTATTACACCTTGATCTTTTTTTTTTTTTTTTGTAAGATGAGTTTTTTTTAAGAGATGTATTATGTGTGTGATTGCAGATTTTTTTTCTATATTTTCACACTTTATAGTCAAAAATAATTATGGTCCTGATTCCTTGAGTCCATAAAATCGTAACCAAAAGAGTATAGTTAGTGACAAAAAACAAAGAGTGCTGAAAATTTACTGATTACAGATTTAAATTGCAATTCAATGGTAAACGTTTATTTGGCTACCTACAATTGTATATTACTTCTTTGGGAAGAAATCTACATATTTTAAAAGAATAAAAATCATGATATTAAATGAAATCTTAGTTAAGAGGAGATGATTTGAAAAATATCTTGATATTATAAACACAAATATTGAAAGCACAAGTGAATTGGGATTCTTTAAAAATAAAAAAATGGAAAAACAACAAGGATTGATAGGCAAATCTCTCCATACAGTAATGCAAGCCAGAGTAATCAATGAATTTAAGAAGGTTTGTGTATAAAATATATCTAGTGATTACTTATCCAATATCTCCAGACTAGTTTCTAGCTTGTGTCTTTCATTAGTCAGGAGTCTTGGATCTAAGAACACTGCACCTAAAATCTTAGTATCTAATGCAACCCTCCACCAGCCACCTTTTTTTACCTTATTAGTTAACTATAAAGCTACAAGTCGAAAATGAAAACACAAGATTTTCATTCCAAGTTTATGGGATGTTCAGTGATTATTGGAATTGATGATATATTGAAAAGAAAAGCAAGCTTAGTCATTCAATTTATTTAATATAATTCTGATTTATTCCCTAATAAGTTTTCATTAATGAAGAAATAGGGGATTTTCACATAGTGAAACAGTAAGATTCGTATTCGAATCTTAAGTTTCACCTTTTTCTGTCGTCTCTCACTGACCGGTCTATCCCGCCCAAATTTAAACTTTTTGATATTGAATTGTGTGTGTAACAATATTAAAAATGTATAAATATATGTAGAATTCAGCATAAACATGCACACATTTCGATCTCAAATTAAATGCAATAAATAGGGATAAAATAATATAATATAGATTTCTTTTAGTTATATAATTTTGTATCATTTTAATCATTTATTTTGGATTATAAAGTTCGTATTTATTGCTTTGTTTAAATTTCATTTAATAATAATTCTAAAAAAATATCTGATGTAATATTTAATTAAAAGTTAAAATAATCTTATGTTCCCTTTTTGTTTTTGAAATTTAAAAGCATCGGTCAGTGATAGATAATAGATTAATTAAAGAAAAATTCCCCAAAATGTAATTAGTAACGGCAGCTTTCTTTAATTAAAAACCAACAAAATGCATTGATTATCCTCAGGGCAGATTAAGTAGAACCTAAAAATATCTTAACAAAAATGTGAAAGATCAAGATAAAAAAAGAGGCCATCTTAGACTTGCTGGAGACATTCACTTAAACTTTAGCTTTGCTCTCGAACACTGAGAGTCTCCAAAAATATAAAATAATTTGTTCCTGCCAAGGTATGACCGAGTAAAGCACCTAGATTATTCTCCATCGGGAGATGGCCTATCGGATGCTGAACTTTCCATTGCCCGTCATAAATTCACCATGAAGATCTGCTGCCTGAAATAAATGAAAAAGCTGCTGCTGCTGTGAAATTAAATGAAATATCTAAATACAAGAAAGACTTGCCACTCGTGAACTTTTTGCTGCTAAACTAATGGAATCAGAAAACTTCTTATAAAATAGGTACCTGTCTGTATTCAAACTCTAGAGTACTCTAATAATATGCTATAGCTCTTCTTCATATTACTTATCTAAATTGTAAAATCTAAAAACTACCATTTGTATAACTAAATTGAATAATTAATGTAATGTGTAAATATATCTAATAATCTAGCTTACCTCACTCTATCTTTCTTGGGTGCGTATTTCTATAATCTACATTTCTATCTATAGTTATTATTTAATTATTGCATTCTCATAATTATTTCAATTTTCAAAGTTTAAATCTATGATCGCTTAAAACAATGAATGCGTGTCAAATTTTCATTAATATTTACTTTCTTTAATAACTTAACTTTCATATAAATCGGCACGCATTCAATGCTTCATTTATTGTAATGCAGGGTCTACTAGTTCGCAAATGGCTGACGTATTAGTTATAATAATTCCCAATTTATATATGTTTTGTATTTATTAAATCATTATGAATAATTCCAGAAAATTACATTTCTTTGAGAGTCGCCAACGTTCTTTAGTAAATGTTGATCATGTGGGGCCGAGCCAGAAATCTACTTAAATCTCCTCATAATCGTTTATACAGTATACATGTGTTACGTTTTAAAGACGCAATGATCTATTCCACCGTAAATATTCCGGATTCTTCAGGGTTGAAATTAACCCCCGTCGTCCTACACAAGCGGACATAATAAATGCTCCTGTAGGATTTGACCTGTCATGCAGCCAGCCGGAAAATTGCGACACATACCGCTTGTCCCTGGTTATGCTTATGTGACACCTTACTTCGTTGGGTCGAGGCAGAGACCAGCCTGACATTCTTATAAACTCATTTGCGGCATTGCAGTTTCGATATACTGCCATTCCATATCGCCTTTCTAAAGCGTACCACGTGTTCCTTTACTTAGTCTTATTATTCTATATATCACTCCGCCTCTGCATTATTTTCACAATTCACTCTCAAATAAATGTTTGCCCTTAGTTATAAATAAATATTTTAATTAAATAAATATATGTCTGCCGTTACTCTTAAAACCCATACTTTAGACTCTTGCATTGCAAAGGTATAAATTCCCCAAGGCATGCATTAGAAATACTTACTCGAGAATTTTAGGTAGCTAGATTATGCTTTCAAATAAATGTATTTCTTTTGTAAACATTACAGTATCGGAAATACCGCTACTGAAATCCTCAATATAAAATAATGTCTAAATAAATAAATGTACTCTTTAAAATATAATCATGTCGCAAATTCCGCTACTGAAGCATTCAATCCCTAAAATATTATTAATAAATGTTTTATTAAAATGTATTAATAAATAATTTTAAACTATATGTCTGCAGTTACGTTTCATTTATTCGATACCCATTCTATATAATATTTCCTCGATTATGTAAATATGAATGTTTAATTAATATTAGTTTGATTATTGGCTAACTCGAGAATAAAATCATGAATCTCTTGCATATCCCTGACCACCGTGCCTAAGGAAATATTTACTAATGTCCCATCAGATGCGTTGTTTCGTGGATTGTATTGTGGAACCGATAAACTATGTTCGAACTCAGTACCACGGGTGGCTTCGCTACTCAATGGTGCTGCTGTTCTGTATGGTGGTCGAATTCTGCACTATGTTTACGAGTCACACGTTTTCTGACCATTACAATAGATATACAGAGATTTTTGTTTGGAGCAAATATTTTGAAATTGTAATAGAAGATTGTAATGCCAGAATTAGAAAATTGAAAATACTATGGAAAAATATGATAATGAAAACAAAAATGAGAGACAACACAGACTTGTGTATTTTTGAAAAATATATTTAATAAAATCCAGAGCAGAAAAGAGCTTGGAAGTAACCAAATGATAGTGCTGCAGAGTTGGAATGATGACATATAAGATAGATGCAAATCTAGAAACAAATTACTAAGAAAGATAAAATTTACAGTTGATAGTCAAAATCTCAAAATTGCTCCAACAAATTTAAAACAGAACTTACAATTCATTTCAAAATATTAACTGAGTTCAAAAATGGCTCATATTGGAGTGAAATCAATAAAAAAAAATTATTAATTAGAACTTCTATAAAAATAGCTGATATAAACAAATTTCAGTAAATTTTCAGCCAAGGCAAAAAAAATATTAAAAAATTATAAATTTAGAATATTGAATATCTGGAATTCTTTAAAATGGTATGAAAAAATGTTAATGATAATATAAAGAAATATAACTGAAAATCCTACACCAATTAAAGAGCAATGATGCTAAATATATAGAGATAATTTGTCTTCTAGAAGAGAGATCAAATATAGCACATGACCCCCATAAGGGGCAAGAGAAGACAACATCCTGGTATCAAATTGGAAATGTGATGTTGGAGTATCAAATTAAAGAAGGTATATGAATGATAGAAATATGTTATGGGATTAGAAAAAGTTTAATTAACTAAATGCACTGTTTATAAGGACATATTGGTCCTCAAATGGTAAAATATGTAAACTGTTTTTCTGGCCAAACATGTAGCATAATATAATTTATGTGTTAAGCAATTGCACAGCATGCTACTAGACTAAATATTCTAATAAATCTTATACCAGTGCATTGTATTCAATATTTTTTTAAAAAACTAATGAATTACTTGCAATAGATTATTTTGATCCATTTCCCGCATTTCAAAGAATGAGATAATAGGGGTCACATATCTTTTCAAAGTATGTATTTGCTTTTACTATTACACAAGCTAATGCAAAAAATACCATCAAGGTAATGGAAAAATAGGACATTCCAATTATCAGAAAGCCCAAAAGTATCATAATGGGTAATGGAATGCCATTTATAACAGAAGAATAGCAATGCTGTGTATCAAAAAGAGAAATTAAATTTATATTAATTTCCATCCATATTCCACAATCCAATTTCTGAAACAGGTTATGGGAGAACTGGAAGATTACTTAGAGTATATACCCATAACAATGATCATGGTTTGGTAATCAAATAAGTTCAGTATATTCATAACAATGATCATGGGTTGGTAATCAAATAAGTTCAGTCATGACTTACATTAACTGGGCATAAAATAAATCCATTAGATTAGACTTTATCTGCTTTCATTTCGAAAAATCTGGACCAAATCTCATAAAAATTTCACTAAACAATAATACCAGAAGATATTGATATATAAACTGATTAAGAGAAAGTTTATTATCAAATGTGCAGACAGGGTGAAAAAAGAAAGCTTAAACAAACATCACACCTCTTACTCTTTCAAGGTAAGTGACAAAGTTATCATCAAGGCATCCAATCTCATCCTATCTGAACAATATATTTTAAAGAAATTTAAAACTCTTTATAAAGGATTGTATAAAATTATAAAGAAATATGGTGAAAAGGATTTCTTGTTAAAAGATGGCAGTAAACATTATGTAATCACCATTTCTTATGCTTGTTCATAACTTATGTTGTTTTCAATTTAAGACTCATAGTTTTGTAGTTAAGTAGAGATAAAAGGTAGCTGCTGGAGGGTTGCATTAGATCCTAAGATCTAGGTGCAGTGCTCTCAGATTCAAGGCTCCTGACTGACAAAGGCCACAAGCCAGAAACTAGTTTGGGGATATTGGATAAGTAGGCACTAGATGGGAATTTTATGCACAAGCCTTCTGGAATCCATTGATTAGGGCACTGAATGGCACTACTGTATGGAGAGTTTAGCCTGTTTTAATACTAGGATTTTATCAAAATAAATGTAGAATCCCTACCTACACTTCATTTTTATAGTCACAGAAAACAGTACAAGAATGTTGATGAATAATGCAACCTTTATCATAAAGATTTTGAAACTCAATATCATCTTTTCTTTGAATGTGAGGGCCTTGAGAACATATGCAAAGCAATACTAAAACATTTTAACAATTCCAAATATAATGTTAATACCTTATTCCAGACATTCAAACAAGGAATTTTTGCTAACATTCATGTTAGCACATTCATGTTATATGCTCTCTGCTGTACCAGATACAAATTCATGTATGATTGCAATCCCAGGAGATACCTGTATATTTTCTGGAATAAACTGGAAACCTTTAAAGACATAAAACTTATCATTCCACACAATATAAAGACACTTGGTTTCTAATGCAACAACATCTGAAAACATAATAAGATAAACCATTCTCTGAAAGTGAATGCAACAATTGTAAATCCTCAAAATTTAGACAGTTTTTTTTTCATTCATATACTTTTTTCCCCTCCTTAACAAACTCCCATGCTTTTAATTTTATTTATTTATTATAAGTCAATAATGTAAAATCACCTTTCTTAATCTGTAATCTGTCATAGACTCTTCCACATCATCAAAGCTATTTTTTTTTTAAAAAAACCCCTGATATAATAGATTCTTATATATATGAGTAATAAATGCCTTTAAAACGTAAAGCATTCTGAAGCTTTTTTTTTTTTATCTCAGAAACTGCATTATAAACTTAAACAATTATTACAATTGTTTTGACTTCCCACTTCTAAGTGACACATGAAGAAAAGTGACAATTCCTTCCTTTTGTATAAAACAGACGATCCAAGAGATTTCAATTGTTTTCCATAGCAACTTGGTATTATTAATAGTTGCTTTTATTTTAAAATAAAGAATTGTAATAAAATTTTAATTTTTACAATTATTATTATTTTTATTACTTTATAATTTATTTACATACATGACTTTTACACTTTTTTAGAATACATAAAAAAAGTGTACACATTTACCAAAAAACCATGCATATAAACTCAGTCATGTAGGTTACAATATATAATAGCTTTGGATAAAACTTAAAAGTCTTAGGTGGAAAAACTTTTTCATAGCCTGTACAAAATAAATTAGATTATAGCACATTTTAAAAAAAATGTTTATTCAAGCTATTGAAAATTTCTTCAAAACTGCAAACAGGGAATATTTTGATGACATGTTATTCATTTTTTCTTAAAGATTATTTGTCTACAAGAATTGTTGTGGTTTTTTAGAATTATAGTTGAAGTTGATGTATTTTGTAGTTTTCTTCATACTTGTTTTTTTTTTATTTTCAGAATTTTGCCCAATCACAGATAAGGAAAGTTTGCAATAAACAATTTATGTTCTTGATTGGTTTTCATCCAAATCAAAACCAATCAAGAAAATAAATTGTTTCTTGCCAACTTTGCTTATCTATGATTGACCAAAATTTTGATATAAAAAAAATGGAGTTGTGTTCACCCTGATTTAGTTTGCGCTCATGACCATTTTGAAATCTAAAAATCATCACTGTCACGTCCAACTGATAATATCATAAATATTGAATAAAAGTACTTTAAATTCATATTTTAGAAATTATAAGCTAGTAAAAATAATATGCTTTATTTTATTAGGTTTTTTTTTTTTTAAATTTACCTTCATAAAATATTTGAAATACAATGGCGCAAAGCACCAGAATAGACAGGGAGAGGGAAGTATGGTTTGGCCGATCTGAAGAATCATCCAAAGATGCAGAAGTCTAATCAAACCAAGCTTATAATTTCCTAATACTAAAATATTATGCTATATGCCCATGTGAAATAAAGCATATTATTTTTACTAGCTTATAATTTCTAAAATATGAATTTAAAGTACTTTTATTCAATATTTATGTCATTTATTGGTTGGATGTGTCAATGATGTTTTTGGCTAGTTTTTGGATTTCAAAAGGGCTGTGAGCACAAACTAAAACAGCACCATTGTGTTATTTCACTTATTATTTAAATTGTCTTATATATATATATATAATTTCCATTTACCTATTATAGTGTATAAATCATGATTTTCTGAGTATGCTATATTTTAGCATTATCAACTATTGGGATGGGAACATATTAAAAATATAATGAGAAGGAAGATTTGATTTCCCTTTTATTGAAAGCAATATTATACTCATTAAATCTTATACTGATAGTCTATTTAACTATATAGCTTTTGAGAGAGAAAACAGGATTTATAGAGCTCTTGATATTCAAGATGTGTCATATATCTTTTTGTAAAAAAAAATCACTATCTCTTTTACTTGTGGAAAATATCTTGATATCATATTTAATGTGTCTTGAGTTGAGTATATACATGAATATTATGAGCTTAAGGTGTAGGGTTAGTGTAATTATATGTCATGCATATGATCTGGATTTAAATCCAGACTAAGTAATCATAAAAAATTTTCAAACAGACATAGGATAAGTAGTTACCCATAATCAAACTATTAATCAATCAATATTAGTCAGTGAGTGAAGCTAACTATTTTTAATAGAAAACAATTCAAATCTTCACCACTTAATTAATAAATCTGGAAAGTACCTCTTTTTTGTTCAGTGTTCCCTTCTGAGAGGTTGATGGTAAACCCTTTGTTTTCCACTGGATATTTAAAGATTTTACCTTATATAGCCTGTGGGATAGTATCTCTGGCTCACATTATAAGAATTTCCACTTTATCAATGATATATTTTATACAATTCTATTAGGTATTTTTTATGATTTGACAGTATGAGTATCTGGTATATATTTTCTTGAGAAAATAAGAATCAATTATTGGGGCAAATCTTTATATTTGCTACCAGTTCTGTAAATAATGGATTTTATTTTTAATTTCTACCAGAAAAAAGCACTTGCATAATATGTATTTTTTTTTCTGAATTAGTAAGTTTACATTGTCATTTTTAAGTTTGAGCATCTGTTTACAATTTTTTTAGCCTTTTTTTCCACAACATAGACACGATTTTAGAAGATTCAGAATCAAAACCTATCTTATAATAAGAGTGTTGAGAAACTTATGGTTTTACTTATTCCCTTAGTTTTCCAGGAATTGTGTGAAAGTTAATAATTTTTACTTTTGCATTCTTTTTTTCTTTTGCATTCTGATTTGGGTCCAGTATAATAAACATTGAACATATTTTATGGCATTTTATATACTGATTATTGCTTCTTTTTTATGTATTAGTTAATAAGTTTTCATTACAACTTTTAAAATCTATTGTTTTGGGGGGAAGGAAGGAGGGCTTTATTGGTTTCATTATTATAAACAGATGGGTTATTCAAAAACTTAAGAAAATTTTTTGGGAATAAAATTTATGCAACAAAGTTTCATTTTAAAATTGCTGTGAAATATGTTGGAGACTCAATAGGGTATTGAAATTAATGATAAAATTTTATCCTATCTGCACTTAATGCTTTTGCATTAGTAATCCACTTCATATCAAAGTCTATATATACTTGTTGTTGTTGTTGTAATAATAATAATAATAATAATAATAATAATAATAATAATAATAATAATAATAATAATAATAATAATAATAATAATAATAATAATAATAATAATAATAATAATAATAATAATAATAATAATAATAATAATAATAATAATAATAATAATAATAATAATAATAATAATAATAATAATAATAATAATAATAATAATAATAATAATAATAATAATAATAATAATAATAATAATAATAATAATAATAATAATAATAATAATAATAATAATAATAATAATAATAATAATAATAATAATAATTCAATTCAATTGTTTATTAACATGTAAACATACAGTACAAACAAAGACCAAAAAGTTTACATTTGATTGTTATTACAGCTCAATAACTGTTCAATTGCTTTTTTAAAGCTATTCTTTGATAAATTAAAAATATCAATGCTTTTAAAATGTTTATTATAAAAATCTGGTAATCTAACCAGTGTAGATCTTTTCAAACAATCTGAATGAAAATGAGGTATATAAAATAGTTCAGTATTTTTACTATTCAGCTTGGGGATTCTATATTGTATTTTTGTCTCCAACTCAGAAATATCTATTTCTCTTTTCACTATCTTTTGTAATATTATCATGTTAGCAATTAGTCTATGATTAAATAACTTATTACTTAAATTTCCTGATTTTTTTTAAAAGTAGTATTAATTTTCAAAATTTATGTTCAACACTTTGAATCATATTAATATGTGAAATTATGTCTGCATTCCATATAACAGATCCATAATGAAGTACTGGAATCACTAACATGTTAAATAACATTAATATAGTATTTAATTCAAAATTGTTAATTAACCTCAAAATAGGACCTAATACTTAATGTGCTTTTGTTACATTATACGAAACATGCTCTGTAAATGATCCATTAGCGGAGACAATTATTCCTAAATCCTTATGACTGGTATCTCAAGAAATATATGTATTAATTAATGTGTAAGTATATAAACTTTTACCAGATTTTCTAGTAAATGTTACAATTTTACATTTGCTAGCATTTATAATCATACCATTTTTAATACACCATCTATGTAGATATTCTAGCATATTTTGCAACTTCAAATGATCTGATGAACTATAAATTGTCTTAAATAATTTTATATCATCAGCATAACAAAGAATATTCTTATTATTTATAAAACAATGCAAATCTGAAGTCATTATTGCAAATAAATAAGGACTTAATACACTACCTTGTGGCACTCCACAAATAGGATAAATACAATTTGACCATTCATTATTATAGAAAATATAATGAGGCCTATTCAATAAATAAGATTTAAAAAATTCAATCAAATTTTTAGATAATCCATATGCAGCTAACTTTAATAACAGGTCCTCATGACTCACTCTATCAAAGGCTTTACTTAAATCCACATATATAACATCTAGTTGTTTTTGTTTATCAAAATTTTGTGCAATTATGCCATTTATTGTGATTAAATTTGTATTTATTGACTTTCCTGGTATAAATCCATGCTGATAATTAGGAAGCCATTTGGAAAGATTATTAGATAAATGCTTAAGAAGACATTTGTCAAAGATTTTAGCTGTAATATAAAGTATGGATATTGGTCTACAATTTTCAATCTTTTTTTTAGATCCCTTTTGGTATATTGGTACTACTTTTGTTTCTTTCCATAAAGAAGGATAAGTATTAGATTTTAGAGATAAATCAAATAAATGTTTCAGTACAGGAGCCAATAATTGTCCACATCCTTTGTAAATAAATGATGGTATGTTATCTATTCCTACATTTCTTTTGTTCTTTAGTTGTATAATAAATGAAAGAATTGATTCTATAGATATCTAATAATAATAATAATAATAATAATAATAATAATAATAATAATAATAATAATAATAATAATAATAATAATAATAATAATAATAATGATGATGATGATGATGATGATGATGATAATGATGATGATGATGATGATAATAATAATAATAATAATAATAATAATAATAATAATAATAATAATAATAATAATAATAATAATAAAGCTATTATATATTAGTATATAAAATCCAGTTATATCAAAATTTATAATGAACTTCTTGACTAATTATAATTAATAAAATAATGTACTGGTCTTTGGAATTGTTGATATATTAAAGAATTTTTCGAATCTATATTCTAATTGTTTATATACCTTTAACCGATATAGTTAGTAGATTAAAAAAAAAAGATAGTTATTTAATTTTATAAATTTCAAGAAAGTTTGTTAATATCAATTACTATATATCATTGATTTAAAGAAAAAATAATTTCATTTTTGATTCCCCCAATATGTATTGTTGCATATTAACATTATTCATGTGAGGTATGATTTGATTTGATAGTAGAGTGATAGATTTTAGAATTCAAGATTCATAAATTATGATCAGCTCTTTCAATTTTGGTGCTTCAATATCTTATGAACTTTTGAGCCATTCCATTTTTTTAATTATTATTACAATAGCTGTATAATACTAAGCAACCATATAATATCCAGCTATTAATAGCCAGAAGTGATGATTCATATTAATCTGACTTGGTCAAATAAGTCAATGATTTTAGTAGGAAATACCTTAATATAAAATCAAGTTTCTTTTTAAATCGTTTGTTTCCCATAAACATCTTCATTTTAAACATGGTCTGGAAATTTGTTACTAAATTTCGCTTCAAAAGCAATTTAAAGCTTTTTTGTTGTTGTTGTTATACTTTTATTTTACAAAAACTATTTCCACAGAAATGATGCTATTTCACATAAAAAATTTATTGGTTTCAATTAAACAAAATTATTCAATTTATTTTAAGATCAAAAAAGGAAAGATGTGAGGCGGAAAAAAAGAGAGAGAGAACATTAAACAACAAAAAGAATATTAACAAATAAATGCATTTCTGATTAAAAAAAAAGAATATTGGGTTATAATTTGAAGACCGCCATTTATAAATTTCAAGAATATAAATTATACTTTTATTCAAATATTACAAAGTCGTCGTGCGTTCTGATCATCTCTCTTCTGTGTATTTAAATGAATAAGATCCTATACATGAGAGATCAGGCTTGACAATAATATTGGCATCAACAAGGGATTTGTATGTTCCATCATGAGGATGGCTGGAGAGTTGGAGGGTGGAGTAGATTGAAGTTTATTCATTAAAGTTTGAAAATTTGCTATCTTAATATAAACCGAGTACCGATTATATATATATGAGTGTGGGAGATGATGATCTGGGCCAACGGATGAGTGCTGGTTCAGCTCGAAATGTGTATATTGTAGATCATTTATTCTTTTCATATGTGCGTGGTCATATGTATCGGTTGTATGAGATAAAGTGGATAGCTGTAGGGAACTTTAAAGTCTGTGTTCAAATCCTCTACTCCAAGTATATAAATTATACTTGTATTCACATATAAAAGATAGAATTATTGATATAATATGCAATCATTTTTTTAATAAAATATAGACTTTTATAAATCAGCAATTACACAACCAAAAGTGTTCTAATACACTAAGATTTTCCACAATTAATTAATAAAGCAACTTATTAACAAACAAATAAAAATGACATTAAATTTATCTTCTTTAGAAATAAAATTTATTAAAGAAAGAACGTGCAGTATGAGAAAATTTGGAAATCCATAAGAATCATTTGAAGATATTTCATCAACCAGTAGAAAAAATAATTATATAGTATGAAGTCTCTCCTTAAATTTTAAAAATAAATTCTCTAAATGATGATATGAGATAAATGAATAATATTACTGATACAGAATCATTTCTATTAATTGTTAATAAAAATAAAATGTTATTTAAAAAAAAAATCTATTTATACTCAAATTACATGAAGATATAAATAGCTCAGACTTTTTTTTTTAAAGTGTCATAGCATCGGTCGGGACGCGAACCCGCAACCCAAGTGCAAGCCAGTCGCGCTGACCTCTCGACCACCAATGCAAGACCTAGCTCAGATATTTCCTAAACTTTTCACTTCAGCTTGCTATTTGACTTCTTTTGATTAATTAACTAACATTATTATTATTTTTTTGCTATTATTATTTACAAAAGTTTTGATTTTTAAAAACTGATATTTAAAAGAAACGTATGGGGAGGGGGGAGTAGGGGTAGAAGATATTCATACATATATTTCTTTTATCAAAAAAATATTATTTCTTGATCAATTTGTAAAAAAAAGGAAGGCATAGATGAATATATATAAATGCATCATTACAAAAATAAAAAAGTTTGAATTTTTTTCCATGTATATAATAATGGATATATAAAATAGTTAATCATTATTGATTCAGTGATAGAAATAAAATCAAGTTTTGAAGGAAATGTGCATATGTGCATTATTTTTACATGCCAACATTTTATATTGACAAATTTCTAATTATCTGATTAAAAATTTTCAAAAATATATGTAGTTTTAAAGCGGAAGCACCAAAATATGTTTCCATTGTATAAAACACAGTCGGTATTTGTTTGCAATGCAATTTAATGATGTAAAACAGGCGCTGGCAACATTTTAATGTTATTGTGCCAAACCTAAAGTTACAATGTTACACTGCATGCCAACATGATTCTACCAATCTTATTATATATAGCATCTAAATTGGTGTGGGTCTAATGGGCTTCAAAATTATATATTATATACTTCTGAAGCCCATTATAACCACATCTTATATTATTGGTTATTCAATATTTTAAAATACATAGGATCATATGTGAAAAGTTTGTTTTATTAAATGAATTATTTGAAAACAACTTACATTTATAGATGTTTATTGGTGCTTCTCTGCATATAGACACTAATTCTTCATCCAGCTAAGGAATTCTCTCAGTGAGCTTGCTGGTTTGGGTGAGATTGGTTTACAATCACATCAGGAAAAGAATAATTCAGGCATGGTTGGCATTCTCCCTTCTGTCTAGGGCTTGATAATTTTCAGGAAACCAACTGTCTGCTTAACACACATCTGTAGCTATGAATTTCAATGCAAAGAAGTGAGTCATTTTCCTTCATGTGAATTCCAACTCTACCATTGAACTGTAGAGTAGCTGCTTCTATGCATTTTTACATCTGATTCATGCAGTTTTCTGTATAACTTTGCTAGCTATCTCTGCAGCTAGCTTTACTGTTATCATTCTCTGCTACAGTTACCAACAAACTGAAGCTAAATCTTGCAAAAATATTAGCTAAACTACAAACCAGACTGAACTTATATTTTTATCAGCACTTTTATAAAAGTCATTTGAGGTGATAAAAACACCTTAATTGAAAACAGAGGTTTTTCTGACTATTTCTTATCTTGATTAAAAACAATTTTAATTCACTTTAATCCTTTCAAAAGCATTTTTAATTAAAAGTTGCATTTGAAAGCAAATTTGAAATTTTTATAAAAATGTGATATACAAAGATTTCTACATAATTAGAAATTTACCAATTAATTAAAAGATTTCCAAAATGCTATACTTGTTTTTAAATTTCAAAATCAGAATAATATTAATATTTATTCAGACCTTTTTAAATGTTTATTTCATAATGAAATTTTATTTTAAATTCAGAGTTATTTAATCCTTTTACAGTTATTATTATTCCCAATGAATGTAGAAAAATATATACAAAAATTTATGTCTGTGTTTATTTCTACTTTATATATATATATATATTTGCGTATCGGAAAAATTCATGCTTTCAAGCTGATAGAAAAGTGTTTCATAAATGCTGATTAGTAGAGTTGGTGTTTAGATCTAGTTTCTGATCTTCCTACCCTTTACTGACGTGAGCCCTAGCTCAAAACCATGGTTTAAAGGTTGGAAACAATTTGAAAGAAATATTGAATTCTATCTCTCTCAGCATTTGTGCAAACAAAGCTTGATTGTGGGCTATTGGTAAAGCTCCTATATATATATATATATATATATATATATATATATATATATATATATATATATATATATATATATATATATATATATAATATATATAATACAAGCATAAAGCTAAACTAGTCAATATATAATTAAAATTACTCCGAATCCAAAATTCAAACAGACCAGCAAAAAATAATATTAAAACACAACCAAAGGTTTCACTGCTACAAGCAGACTTCTCAAGTGTTAATAACTACAAAAACTATACAATATATATAATATTAAACATTATATTGTGTAGTTTTTGTAGTTCTTTACATTTAAGACATCTGCTTGTAGCAGTGAAACATTTGGTTGGGTTTTAATATTATTTTTTGCTGGTCTGGTTGAATTTTGGATTATTAGTATATATATTGTAATGGAATATTTATATACTTTATATTTAATTTTTTTTGTAGGATCTAATATCCAATTAAATGCACAGATGTTCAAAATGCACAAATAATGAGTTATTAATTTATTAATGTATCATTTAAATATTGAAAATAAAATAAGCTTAAAGAATTTATAGAATCGAAGCAAATATTCTAATTTTAAAATAAAACAATAATAAAAACCTTTTAATCTTAAAAATAACAAAGATTTTTTAACAAAAATAAAATTACAAACAGGTCTTTAGGGCAAAATGATCATTAAAAAGATTACTATGAAATAGATATGAGTCAAGAGATAGAAACAAATGACTTGCTTTTTCCACCCAAGATATATATACACAGACAACAAAGGAAAAAATCTACTTAACCAAAGAACCAATAAAATACATATATGAAATGTCAGATGGATCCGAGCATTTCTAGATAAGATGCTTCAGGTATAAAAAGAAAAATTCAAAAGAAATAATTAATTAGAAGATCAGAATTTTTGAATTCATTTGCCGTTGCTGAAAAGAAAAGAAACTTAAAAGTTATTGTCGCCGTTACCAAAAATGTAATTTGTTTAATCATGCTTCACTCAGTTTGGCCAGCTGAAGGCAGCTTTCATATCCCTGTATTCCAGGATTGAACCCCAGAACCATCTTCATAAATCATCATCATCCACAAGAAATGGATCTTGTGTAAATTCAGATCTTCATCGCGAAGGAATGAGTCCAGAGAAAGAAAGGAAAGTATACATTATTGATAAAAATGAACTATAAACTCTTTAATTTTAAATCTCTGAACTTTATTTTCCTTTAAAGATGAATTATAGACTTTCTCTCTTGATCAAATCTGAACTTTATTTTTATAAACTTTGAAATTTTAAGTCTTATCTAAAATTTAAATGTAATCTTTTTAAAATATGTATTATATTTTTTCATTTATGCTAAGTATAAGATCTGTTTGTAATAGAGCAGGAGTTTGCTATTGCAAACATAAATTTAAAGATAAAATCTAATGCATCATTATTTGTGCATGTGTGATTTTAAAATAAGTTAAATACCTTAAAATAAATATATTTAAAAAAAAAAATAAATTAAATTATTAAATTGTCTTAAATATAAGTTGGGTGTATATGGCTGCTTAGACTTGTTTAAGTGTATGTTAGTTTAAGGGGGTTTTGATTTCGGACTATTGGTTCGTGGTTGTGTCGATGCTGGTGGAGGAATATTTAGATGTTTATAGCAATGAAATGTGAAGTGTGTTTAGCATACAGGGCAATGCGACCAACTGAATGCATGACCCAAAAGTGTAGTCATTGCATTGCAATGTATACAGACATATTTCCTGCAACATTGATGTCCTTTAGGTCTATGGATAGGGACAATAAGTCGGCAAAAGTTCCCCTCTCCCTCTATACGTAATCCTTCTCTTTGATATTGTATATATGTGATTTCTTCACCAGACAGCTGCACATTCCTGTACTGGATGAGGATAATGTCCTTTAAATAACATCATGCTGCTCCTGTCAGCATGGTTTATGCTAACATCTTCATATTGCATTGATTGCATCTATATATCAGGAAGCTAGCGTTTGTTTGACTTTGAACTTTTAGCCTGGAATCAAAGGTTTTTGAAAATCTTTTAAGTGCATAGTCTAGGTAGCCTTTCTATGCTCAATATTCTAAGATTAAAAATTAAAGTTTAAAAAAAAAAAATGAAACCTAAAGGATTTTTTTTAGTAATTTATTTTTCAAATTTGTTGTTATATATACATAAATAAAATCTTTTGTGTTATTTGTACTGGCAGTGATTTAGCTTATTTTTTTTTATTATCTTTATTAAAAATATATTTTAAACCTCTGCTACTCCTTGAATTAGTGGCATGGGCTGACGGTCAAAAAATAATAATATAAAATTAGAACTTCGGAGGTATCTGCCTACCATATAAATTTTCCAGGTTCAAATAGCCTGGTGGCGCCCTTGTACAGCAGATACGGTAAGACTCTAATATATATATATGCACCCATATCTGTAAATGGTTACAATAATGATGTTATAACCAACTGCCTAGTTCAACTATTGTTTTTAGAAAAATCCAATCTTCATTTATACTTAAATACATCAATTAATAGTAATTAAACCCAAATCGACACGGAACACCATATTTTGAAGGATACTATTTTCTCTTCAAGTTTTCTGACCTGACATTAATAACTAACATATAAATTTAATTTATGACTTTTAGATTTATGAATACTAAATTTACTATTATTCAAGTCAACTAGGTTGGATAGTGAAAACATCACAAATCTAAAGATTACTGATTCAATTCTCATCCTAGTTGTCATCGATCAAGCCAGTAGAGTCTTAAAAAGTAAGAGAATAATATCAGTATAATAGTATATTCTATGCTAACCTTTTAATAGTTGAATATATTTTAAAAAAGTATAAATAATATTTGAACTTTTTAAATTAAATTTAATAATTCAGTTAGATAATGGAAATAATTGAACAGATAACTAAGTCATAACAAAAAATTCACTTTTATTAGTCATCTTAAAAATGTAACTATATATGATTAGTCTTGAAAAAAATATTTTGTAAAATATTTGTAAATAAATCAGTTTATTATGATTATGATATGGAATTTGAATTCAGTTTGTACAAAAATGAAAATTTTCAGATTGGAAAAGACTTGAGATTTTTCTTTCAGGTAAATAATTTTTAGCTAATTTAGCTATCTATCTAATTAGTGGCCAGTAAATGGGCAACTAGTTATTTTCAGCTAGATAATAAAGCAAGGACAACCCTAATACTGAAAGTTGTAGCTCAAAATAAATATTTACATTTAAAATTGCATTTTGTCTTTTTATTATATAATACATAAAGACTTTTAATAGCATATATATTTTAAGTGAATCTCATATCTTGCAACAAATATTCCATCTTCCAACATAAAATTATCTAATAAATTTGTCACTATATAAAAAGTTCAATGTTTATGCTTTATATTTTACTAAGATTTGATGTAAATGATTATTTTTTGAAAATCTTTGACATGCAACTTAATTATTGAATTTATTCTGAATTATTGTATACTTTAATCTAATTTGATTTATGAACCATATCTTCTTATATGAAATTTAATGAAAATAAATGTGTCTAATTTTTCTTAGTTATTATTTTTCTTAAGATTGTCTAGCACCCCCTCCATTTCCAATCTTTGTTTTTTTTTACATTGAGTTCAATTTTTTATAAATTTTCTAATCTTATATTATAAACACAAATCAGATTCATTTTTAATTGTTTTTATTTAACTTAAATACTGCTATCACATTGATTTCTTTCAAATTGTATACACATGTTAGAATTGAATGACAATGCAATATAACAATGAAATATTTCAGGGTAGTCCCTTCATTTATTTAGTGCAATGAGTGGTCCAAATTTTAAAAATATTGATATTGTTTCAATAAGTTTTCAATGATGCACGTGGGAGGATTTTTTATAAAAAAAATTACAGAAAATTCAAATAGAAATAAAACAAATTTTGATTTGTTTTGATTGTAATAATTGCTTAAAATTTTAATTTGTCTTGATTGTAAAGTTTCTTTTTTTTAAAATGCACATTTCACAAACAAAATAATATTGGAATTGATTTTTAATGCAATATTTTCTTTCAAATATTGTACAGACTGCAAAAAATGTTTTTATTTTTCATTTGAATTAAAATTGAAATAATTATGAAAAAAATCACAATACTAAAAAGTTAAAAATAATATTTTATAATAAATGCTTGTATTTATTGTGCATTAAAAAGCTAAAAATAATTGTTTTCTTTAAACAAAATTTGGGTATTTAATTTGAAATAAAAATGTGGCATTTGCAAAAACTATTTCAATCACTTATTTTTATAACAAGTGATTAATATAATTATTGACCAAATTATGGAAATGAAACCAAAATTTCACTGAATGTGTTGTTTAGAATATAGATTCATAATAAAAACAGTGTAAAGAATTTGAAGATATTTGAAAACATTAAAAATATCAAATATTTACCAAACTTCTCAGAGAAGTTGAAAAATGCATACAAAAGTAATTAAAAAAAAAAACTACTGAAAAATTCTATAAAAATGCAATTAAGAAAATATATTAAATAATATTTATATATGTTTTATATGAAACATTTTTATTTACTATGCATCAAAAAGCCAAAAATAAATATTTTCTTCATCTATAATTGAGATTTTTATATTCAATTTGAAATAATAGTGTAAGGTATTCAAAAATTAATTCAATCACTTCTGGATATAAAACTCCAATTGTGGTTGAAGAAAACAATTATTTTTGGCTTTTTAATGCATAGTAAATAAAAACATTTTTTATAAAACATTGTATATATATTATTTAATATATTTTCTTAATTGCATTTTAATATAAAATTTTTTTAGGTATTTTTTCTTTTATCTTTCTAATTTTCTGTATCCATTTTTCAAATAACTTCTCTGCGAAGTTTAGCAAATATTTGGTTATTTTTAATGTTTTCAAATTACTTACACTGTTTTCATTAAGAATCTACCTTCTCAATAATACATTCAATGAAATTCTGGTTTCATTTTCATAGACTTGGCCAATAATTATATAATAAGCATAAATGGTAATTTCTGATAGTTATATAAATGTAGTTATCCCAAAATTTTTTGTTATCTATTTGGCTTATCAAAAGGATAAGTCTATCAATTTTGTTAATAGGAATTATTTTTCCTTTTTAGATTCAACTTCTCTTCCCCAAATACTTTTAGTAAATTGGAAATTTCCTATATAATATATCTGAAGCATTCCAATTTTGATTTTCTTTTTCTTTGTGATTCAAATGAAAAATTGAGCCTAATCTGATCAAAGATTGCTCTTTTTTTCAAATGCTGCCTGCCCTCAGAATTCTTTGTTGCTATTATTTTTTAATATTCATAAAGAACCTTAGAATATGTTATACTTTAATATTAGTTCTTAAAAATAAATTACTATACATAAAGATTTTTTGGTCTTTAGCCACAATAATCAGTAGTATATTATTTTTGACTGGGTTGTTCTTGATTTGTAGATCCACGTAGTTCAAAACTTTTTTGTCTTTACTATCAGCTATAAAATACATAACTTATTGTTTTCAATATTAAATATTATTTTGATTTTAATAAAAAATAAATAAAACTACATTTACAATATATATAATTATAATTTTATTGTTGAACAACCTTGTACATTTTTTTATTTTTAGGTGATTTGTCAATGACAAGACAGTAAAATAGTAGATAGAACATACTAAAAATGAAACTGCTAATTCCTATTATACGGAATGTCATTCTATAACCAAAGATTGAAGTCATATTTCCAGAGATGAAAAAACCCACCATTCTTCCTGAAATATAAAAGCAATAATAATTTTTTTTTTAAAAAAAAAGCTACGACAATTAATTCTAAAAAATTAATTAAAATCTTAACATTAGTAAGTAAATAACTACATTTCATACTCCTGCTAGATAAAATTCTAGCGAAGATGCTTAGATCAAATGATATAGAATATGTATAGAGAGTTTGCATGATAAAGGTGTGCCCTGGATGTCAGTCCTTTATATACTAAACTTTATTGATACTGACATATTGGAAGTCTTGATAATTGGAATAAATTTGTTATTGTTGAGACTCAGTAAACTATATTGGAGTATAATATGAATTAATCTTACTATTTGTATGGAAGATTTTCCAAGTTTAATTTTCTTTACATAAATTATAATTTCTCTTCTCCACATCATACTAACAAATTTCCTTATCTCATGGTTTCTTTTAGTCTTTTATAATCTTTTGAGATATAGTTTAAGAATTCAATTATTCATCTATTATCATATCTTCTAACAAAAATATCAAGTCTTGTTCTACTTCATCCATTTAGTTTTTTAATAATTTCAATGACTCCTGTTTGTTCTCTTACCCATATAGCTTGTTTTCAATCACTTCTTGTTATTTATTATATAGATTTCTTCCAAATTTTATTATGCAATCTTTGTATTACCTTACTATTAACATCCAACTCTTAGATCTATATTTAAGCATGGATAAAACATATATATTAAAAATGTTTGTTTTTTAAATACTAGGCATATTTTCTTTTAATATCATTCCATGTTTATGTCTTGATTAATTTCATTTTTATTTATCAACCACTATTTTCTTTTTATGTGATATAAAAATGAGCATTACTTCATCTTTTTATCATTTGTCTTTAATTCTACTTTTTTCTTTCATTTAATAAATCATTTGCAAATTTCCTAAAGTATTTATTATTTGCAAAAATGACCATTTCATTAGACCAAATCTAGATGACTTAAATAATCCCCATATATTTTTATTCTGTTAGTTATTGTTTTAATCCACAAAGTACCTTCTGCAAAATGTTATGAAAACATTTGGAATAAAAATCATCTTGTTATACACCCTTCTCACTGATAATCTTCTTTAATATCTAATGTAATCATTGTTATTGGATTTTGGTAAATATTTTTCAGAATTTGAAAATATTAGAATGACTATTATTATATCTAACTTTAATTACAGTGAAATTCACTATAGAATTTAATGTCATTTCATAAGTTACAAATCCAAAGTGTGATAGTAATTTTAACTCATTAGTCCTTTCTATATTTTTTCAAATATTTGGGTGGTATTGAAGTTTTAATTGATTTGAGTTAAAAAATTTTCACAGATGAATTTTGATGATCTTGTATAAAACCAATAAAAGACTGATAGATCAGTAATTTTTAAACTCTTTTTTATTTTTCTTAAATATCAATGTAACTACTACATTCCCAATTAATTGTTGTATTTTTAATATTTAAATACATGGTGTGTAGCTTTATCAACAATTTCTTTATTTCTTCATATGTTTCTTTAAAGATATCAATAATACATGTTAAAGATTTTTCTTTCTTCTTAATTTAATTATATATCTTATCTCTTCATTTAAAATACCAGAAATTTACAAAGATATCATTAATATAGAGACACTCTATGTGATTTAATGTAAGAGTATAAGTCCGGGATCAAGTCCAGCTCTGGCATTTCTTATGCTTGAACTTCACATGAATCACAAGTAATACAATCATTCAATTATTATTATTTTTTTATTGGAGAACTATTTTATTTTTTGAACTTTGCTGCAGTGTTGCATATTTTTTAATAAAATTTTTCTACATATTTTATGATGTCATCTCTCTTTTAGTATTAGTGCCATCTTTTTCTCTCATTGCTAAATAACTTCACTTGCAATATTAACATGATATTAAAATTGTTATTCTTTGCAGCTTTTCTTGCCAATTCAGTTATAACTCTTTTTTGCATCAGTTTACAGAATTTCAGATATTTAATTTTTAAACCAATAAAATGTCATTTACTCATTGATGATGGCCTGAAGCTTGAAATTAGTCAGAAGATATTGGATAGGATAGATATTTAATAAGAAGTATCATCTTGCATCTATTATTACTTCCTAAAGATTACAATAAGTGGCATAAAAATGTTAAAAATTAAGATGTTAAATTCAATTCTTCTAAATAGTTTATTTTTAAATATTTTCATATTCCTCTTTTTTTTTTTCATTGAAAATTTACTAATAATTTTTTTTTTTTTGTACTGATTATAATTGTAGCAGTTTTTAGTAGAATATTAATTATGTTCTTACCGATTTCATTCAATTAAACTCAAATACTAATAAAGCTAAAGACCATATTGGTATCATTCTATATTTTCATAACTGATTAGGATTCACACAGCTCATTGGAAATGCAGTTGTTTCTATTTCAATTATATATATATATATATGTGTATATGTGTGTGTGTGCGTGTGCACCAAGTTCTCTTGATCATTAATGGAAGTATATAATTGCTTGGGATTTTCATAACCATAATTTATTCTAATATTTCAGTTTTAAACCTAGATTATGATCTTTAGTGACAATCACATCATTAATATATATATATATATTATTGTACCACTAGCGAATATATATATATATATGTTGCCAGGTGCACATATATATAACTCATGTTACATGTTTTTTATTTAAAAATAAATGATCAGATTTATTTAAAAAAGTAAAAAAAATATAATAGTATGTTTTTAAAGTATATTTTAAGACACAGACTTTGCAAAAGAAAAAGATTGTGTCATATTTTTCTTTTAAAACAAAAAGAAACTCTTTTTGTTTTATAAAGCAAAAATAAGTTAGGTGAATAAAATGTGTAAAATAAATCTTAGGCAAAATCTAAAATAAAAAAAGTTTAAAATTCATTCTCTCCTTTTTGAAATAGTTAAATAAAATGGCAAAAAATAAACAAATGTAAAATATTAAAATAAAATTTGTTATAAATGAAACTTTTGTGAAAATATCTCATCGGTTTTGAAATGTAATTAAGTTTGCAAGATTCCTGGATGATAAGATATTAGATTAATCTAAGCAAAAGATTAGATTAAAATGAAATATAAAAATCAATTAATTAAGGAGTTATAAAAATTAATTAAAAATATGAATTTAAATTATGATTAATTAAAGATGATAAGGAATTAAAAACAATTAGAGAAAAAAGTATATAAAGTCACTCTTTATTGTTATTCAATCAGGTTTATGATATACAGTCAAAATTTCTATTAGGGTTATCACTATTCAGCCTGGTTTTCAACCTGTAAATCAGTTTGGATAGACTGCAGAATCCAAAACAAGCAGATATCCAAATATTTGGAAACTGTGAATGCAGTAGTAAGCCAGTCATTACTGCTGCACTCAACATTGATGGAGAGGCTACATAAGTCATAGGAGTGTCTGATAGGACTTCATGCCCCAAGCCCTCAATCATCAACTATTCCACCTGAATCAGTACCTGAAAACAATGCTGAGATTGTAAAATAGAAGCTGCTGCATATCCTCTCTCTCTCATTATTTGACATAAATCTGGAAGGAAAGCTACGAAGGCATCGATGGAAAAACAAAAGGCCATCCAGTTGGAAAATAAAACAAATGAAAACTTAGGTAAAGATACTTTTAAATATATTCTGATCACAGTCTAGACTCTTTATTTTAAATTAAATGAATTTTAATAGACTATTATAACTATAGCCTAAAATAAGCATTAAAAATTTTCTTATATAAAATTTATTATTGTTATAGAGTGTTAAATATGGGTGTATAAATAAATAAACATTAATGTTTGCTTTAATTGTTATTTTGTATATTTTCTCTTTCTCTCTTGTCACTGCATCACCAGTAAATTGGTGCAGAGTTATTTTTATGTGTTAAATAAATGTGCTGAACTCTGGTTAAGAATATGAATTAGTCATGGGATATTTCAAGCACTAGATTATGTGCCTGTCATCCAAAGGATGCTGGCTATATAATCTATGGTTCGCTGGCGCTTTAGATTGATCCTCAAAACAAATAAAATGCTTTGGATTACAAGGTTATGAATTCAGCAGACAAGATGTCTGGAAATTTGATCATGTTATGCTTTGCATAGCTTGATCTGACCATGGGTATCATTGATGGCTCTGCTATCAATGGTATTCTCTCCACTGCTTGACAGGTTGGTCTGTCCCATAGATTCCAAAAGATATTAAAGTTAAATGTCAACTTATTAAAGTTTAGATATTAAAAGATTATTTTAAAATTATTAAAATTAGCGAAACTGAAACACACAGGCTTATTATATATCTGTGTCTATATATGTAATATATAGGGTATATGAGCACAAACTTTCACATGACCTACCACTCTCCACACTATCTCATAACACTTGATACACTTGAACACATATATGTTGAAAAGATAAATAATCACCAATATATGTATTTCATTCTAAACCAGCAATCATCAGTTGGCTGCCTTCTAGCATTCCATCATCATATTTTCAATTGGATGGACGGTTGAAGAGTTGGAGTGTGGGGTAGATTGAAACCTGTCCATTAAAGTATAAGGTTTTGGCTATCTTAATATATATCTGAGCACTTATAGCATATATGTGTGGAGATGGTAATCTGGACCAACTGATGATTACTGGTTTAGCATGAAATATGTATATTTGTGATTATTTATCTTTTCATCATATTTGTGTTCAAGTGTATCAGTGTTATGAGATAGTGTGGAGAGTGGTGGGTCATGTGAAAGTCTGTGCTCATATACTCTATATATTAAAATTAGCAATAATAAGTTTTTTTCTTTTGACAGACCCAGTTCAATATATATATATATATATATATATATATATATATATATATATATATATATAGTAACAGTACAAAGAAACTAATGTGAACCAGTAGTATGGTAAATTGTTATCATCAGCCTCAGTTACTACAAAATTTAAATATTAAATATAAAAAGAAATTAATATAATGAGAAATGAGCATGAGAGATCAGCACAGAACTAACTACAAGTTCATCAATCAGCATTAAACAAAAGTAATAAAAATACTCATTCATCAACAAGAATGATCAAAAATAAAATCATCAGTCAATCTTATATCTGGATTTGAAGTGAATCTGCTATAGACCAGGCTAATTATTTAGCTCTTGCCAAACTTAGGGCAGCAATACAACAAATTTGAATGGACATACTTACAAGTGTAAATCCATCACAATGAACAATAATGCTAGAATACTAAAACAAGCTGATCATCATCAATGCCATGGTCATATAATATCATTAATATACTGGCCAATTATAAACTTAATTTTTAAATAAACAAATAAAATAAAATATGGTACATGAACTTTAAAGGATCTTTTTTGCACCAGTCAAGGATCATTTGGATGTCCAAAAACACTAAACATAAAACCCTTTTATATAACAGACCATTATTCATGAATCCAACTCAATGAGCAAAAACTCTATAACCATTACCATGAATAAGAGATATAATATAAATGTATAATATTCTAAAACTGTTTTAGGAATGAATAAATTCACTGGAATAACTTTAACAATAAAATATAAATGTATTAATTAGAAATAAAAATAAGGTCTACTGAGTATGCTATAAATATAAATTCGGCATTCTGATCTTGATTAATACAAAAAAATAAGCTATCACATTGTGATTTACCAATATATCAATAGGTTTACATAAAACAAATTATATATTAGCACACAGATATGCCTCTCTATATAAAAAATTTTCATATCAGAATTGGGATAAATTAATAATAAAATTCAATAGTTCATTTTAATAATTCATAAAGTATTATTTATTTTAACAGATATGCATCTACATGACATTCTTCTACATAAGTACAGTATGCTGTACAAATTAAAATTACATATCAGAATTGTGAAAACTAATAATAAAATTAAATTCATTTTTCAATAATACAGAAGTGCATACATATGTGTGTATATACAAAATATAGATAATCCAAATTAAAGCTATTAATTAGCCTCTTATTTTTTTATGATAAAAGTTTTTCTTAAAAAAAAAACCTATTATCATTTGGAAAGTTAAATTTAAAATTCATGTTTTTGTGGTCACAGTTTCAATATTTAAAAAAAAATACCCTTGGAATTTCTCTTACTTTTTTCTTCTTTAACAATATCAGGAACAAATAATCTTTTAGATACAAATGCAATTTATTATTTTTCTTTCCTTGTTTTATTTTTCATTGACAAAAACTGTTTACTTTAAAAATATGCTAATTAAAAATTTTAACTCATTTTCAAGAAATTATTTAAATATCATTCTCAATATATAACACACTCTACTCACTAGCTGTACTTTATATACATCATGCAGTACCTTTATCTGTCCTTTTTTGCAAATAAATAAAACTGCATATAAACTATCTCAGCAAGCTGACAGAATCTTTGGGTAAGCTTGTCCCTTCTAAAACAGTAGACTGACATTGTCATCTTTGGGAAAGGTATAATCCAGTAACTATTTGCCTGTAATAAGCTCCCTTCAGTATCTATACTGTATAATACACACATATATACAGGCTATGAACTACATAAAATCTAGACCTTGCCTCCATGTGAATTCAAATTCTACTGTTGTTGCACTAGTAGCAGCAGCTAGATTCACTGTCTCTTGCTTTTGGTTATAACCTCATAGTCATCATGCTATCATAATCTTTTAAAGTGTACTCTTGTTTCCAACCTTTTTATAGTCAGGGTGGAATTTAAAAAACAGTAATTAAAAATAAGTTTTGTTTATCTTGATAGAAAAAAGTTAATGACTATTTTCAATTTACTTCAATCCTTTCAAAAACAACTTTGTAGGATTTTTATCAAAATATGTTATACAAGCTTCAATTTAAAAACTTTTTTATCTAATAAAAATAGATAGTGGAATTTTGTAATCACCAGTATATCTATTGTAACATAAAAACACTTGTTTAATTCCAAAATCAGAATTAATAAAATGTTAATTAGACCTTTTAAATGTTTAATTTATAATAAACTTTTTTAAATTCACAACTATTTAATCCTAAACTGTTTTTCCAGTGTAATGTAGAAAATGTATACAAAAAAATTGTTTGTGTCTATTTCTATTTTTCCTTTCAACTTTATATATATATATATATATATATATATATATATATATATATATATATATATATATATATACACACACTACTATGTTGTTATATGTCATGAGACACAATCTAATCCTCAAAATCATAGATTTTCTATTCAACTCTAAACATAAACTCATTACATATACATTAACTACTATTTTACAACTTATAATCATCAATACACTTGCCACATATTTCATAGTAATCCTTTTTATGTTAATTTTGCATAAAATACATACTCTTTTCTTTTTCAGATATGATTATATTTGAGATCAAGTTGAGTGGCAATTTTGTAGTAATGACCATCAGTAGTTGAACCACAGTTGGGTGACCATTTGTAATGGTACAAAATGTTAGGGTGAACTGGGTTGATGAACTCTCTTCATAACCTAGTCCTTCCTAAAACAGTAAACTGGATTATTATCATATTTGGGAAAGGTATAATCCAGTAACTATTAGACTGCAGTGATATCCCTTTAGTCTCTGTGTCTTCTAATACATTCATATATTTAGGCTATGAACCACCTAAAATATTGACCTTGATTTCATGTGAATTTAAATTCTACCATCATTGCATTAGTAGCAGCAGCTGTATATACTGTTGCTTGCTTCATAGTTATCATGCTGTCATAATCTGTTAAACTCTAATCTTTTTTCCAACCTTCTTATAGTCAGGGTGGAATTTTAAAAATAGTAATTAAAAGTAAGTTTTGTTTATCTTGATAGAAAAAGTTAATGAATCTTTTCAATTCACCTTAATCCTTTCATAAACAACTTTGTAGGATTTTGATCAAAATATGTCATACAAGTTTTAATTAAAAATTTTTTTTTATCTAATCAAAATAGATAGTGGAATTTTATAATTAAAGTATGTCTACTGGAACATAAAAACATGCTTGTTTTAATTTCAAAATCAGAATTAACAAAATATTAATTAGACATTTTTAAATGCTTAAATTATAATAAATTCTTTAAAATTTGAAATTATTTAATCCTTAACTGTTATTCCAGTATAATGTAGAAAATATCCGAAAAAATGTTTATGTTTATTTTTACTTTTTGTTTCAACTTTATATATACACATGCACACCCATTATTACATTAATATATACCATGAGATACATAATTATCTTAATATACACCTGGGTCTCATTTTACATGGATTTATTTAATGCGATTTTGAAGTTATGCAATTCATGGTTCTTCGGAAGTTGAACTCCGGTAATGCGCTATTACTTTAAATAATAAATTTCATGCACTTACATCATATTGAAAGTAATAGCACATTATTGGAATTCGACTTTCATCTTAGTAATTTCAATATTTTTAGTGCTTTATAATAGTAAGATTTTATGCAATAATAAAATTAAAATCATGTTTTCCACATTTTATGTATACACACATTAAATTTTACAAGATTATAATGTAAATTTGTTCAAACATTGCGCATGTTAATTTTGCACTTTAAATCACATTCTGTTTTTGCTCTTTAAAAAAGAACATAATCAATTATTAATCATTTAGTGTCCACAAGTTTATTTTAAATTATTTTCTTATTAATGACACTAATCACGAACGTGCTCTTAAATTCCAATGAGAGCTAAATAGTTGTATGTCTAGATATCGCGAACTTCATAAACAATTAATAAAATCATCATCTCAAAGATTAATTACTAATTATGTTGTCACCAGAAAACCATTAACACAACATGAGAGTGAAGTTGGCGCTAGATGTATTTCCTCTTGTGAGGAATCTGATTTTTTACCAGTTTGCAAATGAACCTGTTTATTGGCAAGTAGCAATAATAATTAAAATGTGTATAAAAAATGTCAATTACTGTACTGTAAATTATGCATAAAAATATATTGTTTTGAATAAAATTAAATATTATAGTTAAAAAAAGTTTGCCTTGTATCAATTTTTTTCAAATTTGAAAATTTTTATTAGTCATATTTTATTTCCTTATTTTTTTTTTTGTGCAAATTTTAAAGTAATTTTACATTGGTGCTTTACTTTTATGCAATTTTTGAAAAATCACAGACTGTATCCCCTCTTTTTCAAGGTAAGTTACATCTATTTTTGTGCTATTTCTTTTGCACGTGTTTTCTGAGGAACCTATCTATCACGTAAAATGAGACTCAGGTGTATATATATATATATATTCTAACCCAGTATTTTTAATTAGTTTATTAATTTATTTATTATAGTTTATTTTATTTGCACTTGTTGTTACCAATTTTTCAGGTTGTTGGAAATTAAGGCAACCCAAAACAAAGCAACATATCCATTAATTTGCCAATATGATCTAAAATACTTTTCATATAATACAATTGTATGTTCAATTCTCTTAAGCCATGCCACGATTGTAATAATAACAATAAATGATAACTTATTAATTTAAAGAATAATTATAATAATATTAATCTCAAGGTTCTTTGTTTCATGTAAGGAAATGCTCGGCAGTATTGTGTTGTCGCATACGACTGGCATTCTGGTTGGCTATAGGAAACATTTATTTTACTTAAATTCAATGTGTCTTCATCTCTCATATCCACTGCTATATTATTTAAAGAGATGATAATTCTATTCAATAATGATGTATAATTTTGAATAACACAGCCTTTTTTTTTTTTTTTCAGAATCTCAGTCAGAATAATAAAAAGACAAGGGTGCTTTTTGTGTCCTTCCATCATCCATGACAACACAATAATTTAACTAAGATTTATTACTTAGACAAATTAACTAAATGTGAATGGAATAATGTGCAGTCAAAGTTAATGGTTTGTGAATAAATTCAGTTTTACACACACACACACAAAATGTTTAGTCTGAAGTTTGCAATTCCATAAATAATTATCATTAAACTAAAATATAATGACATATTCCGATCTGCTTAACTTTATTTATCTGGTATATTAAGTTTTTAAGAATTTGGAATGATTTCGGACTCAAGAAAAGGTTTTGCAAATATTGTGCAAACACTTATATTTAGCATATAAAAACAAAAAAAAAGAATCTACAACAAATTTTAACAAGACTATAATTTATTATTATCAAAAAAAAAATATATGAACATTTATTCAATAATCCCATAGTAATACAAAAATATAAAATATAACTGACATTAATCGGTATACTCTTTTGGTTATGGACTAGAGGTTACTACTTCTCCTGTATGCAATCATATGGATTGATTAACTAAAGGTACATTTCATTACCAATACATTGTTTATTAAATTTTGGTAACCTTGTAGAAGCTTTTATTCAAAATTATTGACTAACTATTTCTGTTTTTTTTTTTTTTAAATGATTAATCCCATCATATGCAATACGCAAAATATTAAATTTATTTCTAATACATTTACTTTATTTATGGTATTCAATGGGATAACCTATTCTAATTATAGGCCAGTTATCAGAAGTTACACTTACCATCTTACATTTAACTTAATGCTAACTTAAGTTATGATACAAATTTTATTCATACGTATAATTTTAAATATGAGTATTATTTAATTACTAACCAGACTTAAATATTGCATTTGAATATTCCCTCAGTAAATAAGCGTTTTAAATTACGCAATTTTAATTACTTTCTCCATTGATTTACTTGTCAAATACTAGCAATATTTAGCAGCACAATACAGATATTGATCTTAGTTACTAACGCACTATTTATACTAAAGTGGATCTTGAGGAAATAACACCTCCAATATAACCTTTATCTTGCCCGAACTTTCAAAATTAAGCACAATAATCAACACCTTCCATGGTGGAGCTATCTTTATTTTCACATGAGGAATATGGAATAACCACGAAGGTCTGTAGAGTAATCTACTACATTAAAATATTTTGGTGGTTTCTTGCCTCTTACTTGGGCATACAACGAACACACACCAAATACAATCCTCTCCTGGGATTTAAACGAATGAAGCATACTAAATGCTAGATAAATTCTTGATCGTCCTATCTATGAGAATCGATCACTTGGGCTATAAACATACCCGAACATTATATTTAAAAATCTTCCTCTCATGGAAAACAAAGCTTTTGGGGAGATCATTTTTCATCCCACAAAAGAAATACATTATAATTATTACCTATGCGAATATTAAGCATATACCAATGCTATATCTGGGCAGGATAAGTAAATACACTGATTATAATAAACTTATGATACCGTGTATACTTTGATCAACTTCTGAAATCAATGGACATCATAGAATAAAAGTATAATAATTTTAATTTTAATAAAGGAACATTCAAAAATAGTTGGTAGCATACTATCTTAAACTAAATAAAGTGGATGTGTTATTTAAGAATAATTAGGAATAAATTCCTCAATTAATACAGTATAAATTCGTTTCAAAACTTTAACAAGAAATATTTTGTTATAGCATTTTTTTTTTTTTTTTTTAGTTACTTCTGATAATTTTCAATATTTATTTTACCCCTTAAATATCTAAATATTTTTCTTTTACGTATCTAACATACAAAAATTTCTACCTACAATTGTATGTAATAATTAAAACATATTTTATAGATTTTTTTCTTTCATGTTAAATATCAACTTAACCTATAATAATTATATTAAAACATACCTCTGTCATTACAAGGCTATTAAATATCACTTGACCATACAGACTTTAATCTATGTGATATAAAAGAAAATACATATCATTTATAACTTAGTTTTAAACAATCATTAATTAACAAGTGCATACTCTCTCATTAGAAAATGTTCTTCTGTTGAACAATTGGTCCAGGTGAAGAGCTTTATCCAGTCATATTTCACGAAGCAAGTTTAAAAACAATAAACGCATGGTATTATTTCCTTTAAATAAAAGTTTTCTCTTATTTTGTGCGTTTAATAAATTAGGTAAAGAAACATATAGCAGAATTGAAGATTAATTCTTACTTGAATTAAACTACTACAATTTTGGGATCCAAGAAAAAATAGACTTCTAACATAGACAAATATTTGACTATAGATGATAAACATACACAATATTTTTTTTTTTTTATTGACGATACATACCATTCATATTAGCTAGCTTACTTATGGACGAAAATGCGCAATTTTTCCGAGATTATTCTGATAATAACTGCAGCTGATTTACATGTATAGGAAGTTTTACTAACTCCAACTGATGTGTAATATAATATATCATTTATTTTATCATTAAGTCACTAAGATATTTGGTTTTGTTCATACTTTAGGAATTATAAATTTTTTTTAACGGTAACTTCTCCGTAAGAATGCCCCTATATAACTTTTCCTATATTTACTCTGAGAAAGTTTATATTTCTTTTTTTTTTTTTTTATTTATTTTTTTTAAAAATATACAAGTGCATAATTTAATCTTATTTATCATTATTATTATTTCCAGACAATTCTTGGTGAATAAAACATATTTTAACGTCTGTAACTACATTACTTGTAAAGGCAGACAATATTGAGAAAGAGCGCGAAATGTTTCTAGTTGATTTTCCTTGGTTTCAAATATTTCTTTCAATTATTATTTTTTTTTCTTTCTATACCAAGAAAATATCAATAAATGACATAAGGTTAATAAATAATTAATTTTTTCTTGGAAATCACTTCTTTTCCTTAATTTAGATATAATATAATTTTTCGTGAATCCTTTAGTTACATCTGTCATTTTTTTGAACTTTAGCACAAGACGATAAAATTTTAAGTATAAAACGTCTTTAAATAGGTAGATGGCACAGAAAATCAGGACGTCTTATCAAAAAAATTTAGCCACACATTATATTATTAAAATTTTACTTTGATTACATTTATTTCTGCAAAATAAAATGAAAAAATTGAGTTACCAAATTTCAGCACTGTTCCTTCCTTGAAAACTAAAAGCAGACTATTTCTTTTTTTTTTTTTTTACTTTAGCGACCTCTTACAGAAAAATAATCATTTGATTATAACATAAACAAAAGAAAGGAAAAACTTATTACAATCATATAGTTTTCAGTATTATCTACCTGGATTACAAAGTAATTTGACAATATAAAAAAAAATAATAAATACATTAAATTAACAATCAGTGATGTATAATTCTTTAAACATTATTTTTTTTTTTTTACAAAAAGAAATTACCAGAAGTTATTGTGCTTTATGATAAGACATTCATCCACTTTCCCCTCTACCCATCCAAAATCAATTACTGTTTATGATATTTGTTTTTATACTATATTAATTTGCTTTAATTATTAATATCTTAATTAAATTATTCATGTTCTTTTTTTAAAAATGATATTGAGTTATTAAATCTATTAGTTATTCACCCAAAACATGCCAAAGTGAGTGAATAGCATACTTTATTAATCAATTATTACTATGGTTATTTTATATTTTTATTTCTTTAAAGAATAGCATTGTTTTCCTGCAGAAATAATGCCAAGTAAACCAAGTGTCAATAACACTAGGTTACAATTCTCCCACCGTTATAATAAATAAAAAATAAAATAATATATGCATTTTTAACACTTCTTATGGTATTACTAAGTTTATATCCTACTTCTTTCTTATGTCAATAAATACAGTTTAAAGGATTTAATTTTGCTTGGGATATGGTAGTAAGCTTTGGGCATTATAGGTATCTTTTGTTCCATCAGGGGTTGAGACCAAAAAGGCATTCTCACCCACTTGTTTCACAATTTCATAGGGGCCTTCATAAAGATACATGAATTTTCTAAACATATGTTTCCGGAGATTACTCACATGGGGAGTTCTAATTAAAACAAAATCATGGACTTTAAAAGGATGTGGACTGGTTTTTGAATAACGAGTGCGTTTATCACCCATCTTTTTAAGGTTAATTCTGGCCAGTGCTTGGTCATGTTCGACATTATGCTGTTCCCTATATGTTTAAAAATAGGGCCCCGAAGTGAGGAATGTTCCTGCGAGGTCCTTTTTAATTTAATGCCCCACTACTTTTACTACCTTTTATATTTTTCTTTGGTATTGTTGGGATACCACTAGTAGAAGGCTGATTCTCATTCAGAATTCTACTCTTAACTGTTGGCCTACTGAGGTGGCTATTCTGTCTACCATAGGGATTCGTCCTATAATATCCTTTTTCTCTAACTAACTTCCTCCTTCCCATATGTGACCTATCTGCGAAATTGATATTACTCACCATCGGATGGGTGTCTCTATTTACCCTAATTATATTATCAATATTCCTATTGCTGGTCTCTAACGAATCTAAAATTTCTACTACCTCTTCTATGGTAAGCCTGTCAGCAGCAATCAAGATCTGCTCTATATGCCTCGGCAGATTATGGCGAATTATTCACACAATTTGTGTCTCAGATAAAGGATAAGCTGTCAAGGTTTTCAATTTGATGACCTGACTCCTGAAAAACTGAGTATAACTACCCTTATTTACATGATATCTTTCCTGAGATATCTGATATCTCAGGTTATCTTGGCGGTTTTCCCCCCAAAAACTGGCTACCATAAGATATTTGAAGTCTCCATATGTTTCTGGTTTAATAAATAATGATTGCCACCAGTCTTTAGATGCTGCACACAAATGGTTAGCGGCAATAGCAATCTTTTCTATCTCAGATAAATGACATAAGGTGAATAACTCCTCCAGATTCTGGAGATACTCATGTGGATTCTCCAGATATTCACCTCTAAAAAATTTTATTTTTAAGAATTTTAAGGCCATGGAGCTATTACTTTCTGGCTCTAGCATGACTTTACTTCTAGCCTCATTTAATGGATTGTATATTGATTCTACTGGACTAATTACCGTATGTAACTCAGATATTACTTGGTTATTATGACCATTATTTATTTCCTTTACTTGAGTTTCAGATAAACCTTTACTTTGAACAACTTTTTTACTTTTTTTAAAATTATCCCTATTATAGTCTATAGCTTGCATTCGATTCTCTAATTCTAACTTATAGTTCTGCCATTCACAGTCTATTCTCTTTGAACTATCTTCTAGGCCTACATTTAAGTGTTTAATCTGTTGTTCCAATTGGTTAATAGTTTCATCTTTATCTATCCCGAATTTATCTTCTAACCTTTGATAGACTTTACTCTCACACTGAGTCATTAATTCCCCTATTTCATCTTGGAGATTATTATGTAATAGCTGTGCATTACTCTTTATTATATCATTAAAATTTTCTACTCTTCCCATAACTTGACTTAGCTCACTTTCTAGATTTTGATTAATCTCACATTGGGTTAACTCTTGAGTTTCTAGTTTAGCTATTAATCTGGTAATCTGGCTCTGACATCCTTCACTACATTGTCAGGTTCTAGAGTTATATTTTTAACTTCCTCTTTCAAATTACTAACTTCACTTCTAGCACTGTCTAATTCTCCCTTAATAGATTCAACTCTATCCTGAATTTCTCTTTGAAATACTACTGTTTCCTTTTGATAATTTCTTATTTCCTGTACTTCATTGTTTAATACAATATATTGACTTTTAAAGTCCTGCTGGATAGCCTCAATCATATTTTCTGTCCTTTCAGAATTTATTTCGATCTCTTTCCTTATTCTTATTTCCAGCTTTTCAGAGGCCAATTTTGATTCTTCTACATGATTTCTCAAATCTTCCCTTAAGTCCTTTATCTCCTGTACTTGATTGTCTAATTTAATATCTAAATTTTGTATCTGACTTTTTAATTCACTATTTGAGTTTTGGATCTGACTTTTCAATTCACTATTTGATTGTTCTAATTTACTATTTGAGTTTTGGATCTGACTTTTTAATTCACTATTTGAATTTTGGATCTGACTTTTTAATTCACTTTTTAATTCACTATTTGATTTTTCTAATTTTTTTCAAGAATTCCTCCAATGTATTTCTTATTAATTGATCTGGCTCATTTTCATGTCTTCCCTTTATTACTGTGGCTTCTTCTGAATTATCTATATCCAAATCTTCCCCTTCCTCTTTTAATTCTACACTAAAATATGGAGTCTGCATATCAGGGGATTGTAACTCTTGGGATCCTCCCAAATCCTCAGAAATACTATGATTATCTTTGTTTTTACTCATATTAAAATTCTAACTCTTTTAGTTATTTAACAGTACTGAAATATTAGCAATGAACTATTAATAAAATTATTGATAAGAAATTATTGACAAGACATCCTGCCTCCATGCCTCTCCTACCAAAAACAATCTACACCAAAAACTATGCTCTGACATTTAATATCCCTAAAGCTCCAACATTAACTACTAAATATGCTCTTTTTTTTTTCTTCATATGCTTCTTGGTCCATATAAATCTCATTAGATATTATGTAATATAGCATAAGTGCCAATCACAAGACCAGACAAACAGATCATCATAAATGATAAAATCATTACAGTGTTTTATGGAATTGCCTACAGACCACAACATCATAAACTGACAACTTAATTATTTATTTTTTAGTGGCAAAAGATTAGATCATATAATAGATATTCACATAATATCTTATGGCTAAAACAATTCATTATTGGCAAATATTTTTAATCAATGAATAACTAATCCATTCAAGTGCAAACAATATTAATATTGACTTCAAGAAAAGTTTACCAAATTCATCGTGGCCAGCTATAGCCATCGATGGCCCCTTTAGTTGGGCGGCCATTTCTAACCCATTAAAAATAATAACCTCTGTTTAATTTTATAATTATTTATTAGTTTAGTTTGCACTAATTTTTCAGGTTGTTGGAAATTAAGGCAACCCAAAACAAAGCAACATATCCATTAATTTGCCAATATGATCTAAAATACTTTTCATATAATACAATTGTATGTTCAATTCTCTTAAGCCATGCCACGATTGTAATAATAATAATAATTGATAACTTATTAATTTAAAGAATAATTATAATAATATTAATCTCAGGGTTCTTTGTTTCATGTAAGGAAATGCTCGGCAGTATTGTGTTGTCGCATACGACTGGCATTCTGGTTGGCTATAGGAAACATTTATTTTACTTAAATTCAATGTGTCTTCATCTCTCATATCCACTGCTATATTATTTAAAGAGATGATAATTCTATTCAATAATGACGTATAATTTTGAATAACACAGCCTTTTTTTTTTTTTTCAGAATCTCAGTCAGAATAATAAAAAGACAAGGGTGCTTTTTGTGTCCTTCCATCATCCATGACAACACAATAATTTAACTAAGATTTATTACTTAGACAAATTAACTAAATGTGAATGGAATAATGTGCAGTCAAAGTTAATGGTTTGTGAATAAATTCAGTTTTACACACACACAAAAAAAATGTTTAGTCTGAAGTTTGCAATTCCATAAATAATTATCATTAAACTAAAATATAATGACATATTCCGATCTGCTTAACTTTATTTATCTGGTATATTAAGTTTTTAAGAATTTGGAATGATTTCGGACTCAAGAAAAGGTTTTGCAAATATTGTGCAAACACTTATATTTAGCATATAAAAACAAAAAAAAATGAATCTACAACAAATTTTAACAAGACTATAATTTATTATTATCACAAAAAAAAAATATGAACATTTATTCAATAATCCCATAGTAATACAAAAATATAAAATATAACTGACATTAATCGGTATACTCTTTTGGTTATGGACTAGAGGTTACTACTTCTCCTGTATGCAATCATATGGATTGATTAACTAAAGGTACATATTTCATTACCAATACATTGTTTATTAAATTTTGGTAACCTTGTAGAAGCTTTTATTCAAAATTATTGACTAACTATTTCTGTTTTTTTTTTTTTTAAATGATTAATCCCATCATATGCAATACGCAAAATATTAAATTTATTTCTAATACATTTACTTTATTTATGGTATTCAATGGGATAACCTATTCTAATTATAGGCCAGTTATCAGAAGTTACACTTACCATCTTACATTTAACTTAATGCTAACTTAAGTTATGATACAAATTTTATTCATACGTATAATTTTAAATATGAGTATTATTTAATTACTAACCAGACTTAAATATTGCATTTGAATATTCCCTCAGTAAATAAGCGTTTTAAATTACGCAATTTTAATTACTTTCTCCATTGATTTACTTGTCAAATACTAGCAATATTTAGCAGCACAATACAGATATTGATCTTAGTTACTAACGCACTATTTATACTAAAGTGGATCTTGAGGAAATAACACCTCCAATATAACCTTTATCTTGCCCGAACTCTCAAAATTAAGCACAATAATCAACACCTTCCATGGTGGAGCTATCTTTATTTTCACATGAGGAATATGGAATAACCACGAAGGTCTGTAGAGTAATCTACCACATTAAAATATTTTGGTGGTTTCTTGCCTCTTACTTGGGCATACAACGAACACACACCAAATACAATCCTCTCCTGGGATTTAAACGAATGAAGCATACTAAATGCTAGATAAATTCTTGATCGTCCTATCTATGAGAATCGATCACTTGGGCTATAAACATACCCGAACATTATATTTAAAAATCTTCCTCTCATGGAAAACAAAGCTTTTGGGGAGATCATTTTTCATCCCACAAAAGAAATACATTATAATTATTACCTATGCGAATATTAAGCATATACCAATGCTATATCTGGGCAGGATAAGTAAATACACTGATTATAATAAACTTATGTTACCGTGTATACTTTGATCAACTTCTGAAATCAATGGACATCATAGAATAAAAGTATAATAATTTTAATTTTAATAAAGGAACATTCAAAAATAGTTGGTAGCATACTATCTTAAACTAAATAAAGTGGATGTGTTATTTAAGAATAATAAGGAATAAATTCCTCAATTAATACAGTATAAATTCGTTTCAAAACTTTAACAAGAAATATTTTGTTATAGCATTTTTTTTTTTTTTTTTTAGTTACTTCTGATAATTTTCAATATTTATTTTACCCCTTAAATATCTAAATATTTTTCTTTTACGTATCTAACATACAAAAATTTCTACCTACAATTGTATGTAATAATTAAAACATATTTTATAGATTTTTTTCTTTCGTGTTAAATATCAACTTAACCTATAATAATTATATTAAAACATACCTCTGTCATTACAAGGCTATTAAATATCACTTGACCATACAGACTTTAATCTATGTGATATAAAAGAAAATACATATCATTTATAACTTAGTTTTAAACAATCATTAATTAACAAGTGCATACTCTCTCATTAGAAAATGTTCTTCTGTTGAACAATTGGTCCAGGTGAAGAGCTTTATCCAGTCGTATTTCACGAAGCAAGTTTAAAAACAATAAACGCATGGTATTATTTCCTTTAAATAAAAGTTTTCTCTTATTTTGTGCGTTTAATAAATTAGGTAAAGAAACATATAGCAGAATTGAAGATTAATTCTTACTTGAATTAAACTACTACAATTTTGGGATCCAAGAAAAAATAGACTTCTAACATAGACGAATATTTGACTATAGACGATAAACATACACAATATTTTTTTTTTATTGACGATACGTACCATTCATATTAGCTAGCTTACTTATGGACGAAAATGCGCAATTTTTCCGAGATTATTCTGATAATAACTGCAGCTGATTTACATGTATAGGAAGTTTTACTAACTCCAACTGATGTGTAATATAATATATCATTTATTTTATCATTAAGTCACTAAGATATTTGGTTTTGTTCATACTTTAGGAATTATAAATTTTTTTTAACGGTAACTTCTCCGTAAGAATGCCCCTATATAACTTTTCCTATATTTACTCTGAGAAAGTTTATATTTCTTTTTTTTTTTTATTTATTTATTTTTTTTAAAAATATACAAGTGCATAATTTAATCTTATTTATCATTATTATTATTTCCAGACAATTCTTGGTGAATAAAACATATTTTAATGTCTGTAACTACATTACTTGTAAAGGCAGACAATATTGAGAAAGAGCGCGAAATGTTTCTAGTTGATTTTCCTTGGTTTCAAATATTTCTTTCAATTATTATTATTATTTTTTTTCTATACCAAGAAAATATCAATAAATGACATAAGGTTAATAAATAATTAATTTTTTCTTGGAAATCACTTCTTTTCCTTAATTTAGATATAATATAATTTTTCGTGAATCCTTTAGTTACATCTGTCATTTTTTTGAACTTTAGCGTGAGACGATAAAATTTTAAGTATAAAAGGTCTTTAAATAGGTAGATGGCACAGAAAATCAGGACGTCTTATCAAAAAAATTTAGCCACACATTATATTATTAATATTTTACTTTGATTACATTTATTTCTGCAAAATAAAATGAAAAAATTGAGTTACCAAATTTCAGCACTGTTCCTTCCTTGAAAACTAAAAGCAGACTATTTCTTTTTTTTTTTACTTTAGCGACCTCTTACAGAAAAATAATCATTTGATTATAACATAAACAAAAGAAAGGAAAAACTTATTACAATCATATAGTTTTCAGTATTATCTACCTGGATTACAAAGTAATTTGACAATATAAAAAAAAATAATAAATACATTAAATTAACAATCAGTGATGTATAATTCTTTAAACATTATTATTATTATTTTTTTTTACAAAAAGAAATTACCAGAAGTTATTGTGCTTTATGATAAGACATTCATCCACTTTCCCCTCTACCCATCCAAAATCAATTACTGTTTATGATATTTGTTTTTATACTATATTAATTTGCTTTAATTATTAATATCTTAATTAAATTATTCATGTTCTTTTTTTAAAAATGATATTGAGTTATTAAATCTATTAGTTATTCACCCAAAACATGCCAAAGTGAGTGAATAGCATACTTTATTAATCAATTATTACTATGGTTATTTTATCTTTTTATTTCTTTAAAGAATAGCATTGTTTTCCTGCAGAAATAATGCCAATATATATATATTATAACCTCTTCAATATATATATATATATATATATATATATATATATATATATATAGAAATAATGCCAATATATATATATTATAACCTCTTCAATCTTCACCTATATCACTTTATACACACATAAATGCCCAGGTGCCAATTCTATACAAGATAGAATAAAATGTATAATTTAGGTTGCATCTCTAATTATGGATAAGACTCTTATTATAGTATTAATCTACATCTTAGCTCAGTTGGGGGTTATAGGGTCTCGTGGTCATCAAGAATACAAATGGGGAGAGAGAGACATTTATAAACAATAATTATAATGTTTATTTAGTTATACCATAAATACTTACTTAAGTTATCAAAAGAAAAAAATTCATGGATTAAATCAAGAATCATGATATGATTAATTCTCCCACCATCCAAGTACATGCTAGACCAACCACACAACTCATCTAATATGTTTTGGAATCACCATAACAATAATTAATCTTCAGACATTTGATTTAAATTGCACAGCTATACCAATGTTAATTTAAATGATGAAATAATCTCAGGGCACTATTATATGACTAATAAGTCAATCCTATTATAAGATGATTATTAAGTAATGAGGAACTATTGTGAAAGTGACAATTATTGCAATGAAATAAATGATAGACAATGATAGAGATTGGGTGCATTTTTATCTCACATTACCATCTATGTTAAACAAGGTAAAATCTATATCTTGCCATTATACAATGTTTGGATCAAGTAATTCAGTATTATTTAAATAAATTGCATATACTATTAAACTGATAAGTATTACAATTAGATTATGCTGAATATATGTGTGGAAATGATCAATCGAAAATATATGATAAAATAATACAAAGGGAATCTTACGTCAATAAACATTTATTACAAGACACATTCTTTTACAAATACATTGATGATGATTTAACATTAATTTCACATTAACTACAATCTTGACTAAATAACATTTAAATTACATAAATCCTATACACTTAATATTTGGAGGCTCTTCCTCTTATCTGTTATTTCAATAATATTTATAACTCTATTTATTAAATTATTAGCAACAAAATAATTATATATTCACATACCAATGTCTATATCATCTATTCTCATTCTGTGCTCTCAATGAACCGAAAAAATGGTATCAACTAATCAACTAATGCCATAGAAATTATTTTCGTATGCCTATAAATTTATACTTACTATATGAAATTAAGTAATAATTTTATTAAAATTAGCATTACATAAAGTAAAAATATTGTAATCCAATATTACATTCATACCAGAGGATGAATTTCCAGTAATAATAATAAATGAAATAATGATAATGTGGGTTATATGATTTGACAAGCTACTTAGAACTTACAATTCCAACGAGGATCTCCCTCCATATCTCTAAGTTTATCATATCTCCAAATGTGTGTGCATCTATAAATTCACAATCATAACGCATTTATTGATTATACTTTCCATCGGTTTACTTGCGGAATGAATAAACTTCACAATACGGATGGTACAATGAGCTAATCATTAAATTATTAATCCAATTTCAAGAATATTACAGAAATCACTAAAACATTTATCTGAAATAACTAACATATACTACATAACGATAAATACATGGAATGAAGAGGGAGAGCAAAATAATATCAAATAAATATTTACATACGTGTGCGTGGGGGTTAACAAGACTTCAAACATCAACTTAATTCATCAACATAGTAACTACCAACTTTTCAGACACAAATAGCATGGAACCCAGCCAACTTATCATGAATAAATGGGGCATCCACCACTTCACTTTAAGAAATATAATTTTTATCGCACCATATACTATCAAATAAGGAAATATACTACCACCCACGGCTCAATAGATAAATAAGTAAAATGAGCGTTATTCAATCCAAATAGCATGATCATCCTTTCAATCACCTCTCCACTCAAAAGGCATCTAACACATTTCATATAGGACAAATCCATAACAGACAAACTCTTAAACTTTCACAATTTTTAGCGCATAGCACCAGCCACAACCGTTAAAAAATAAGCATAAATTAAACTTTTATAAAATAGCTTCTGATAACGAACACACACGTGAATATATATGATCATGTAGGAAATCCTTTCAAAATCACATCAGACAATAAAATGTTATATTAGCATTAATTAAATTATAAATGAATCTAATATCTATGAAAAATTATGAACATCGAATTTCATATTAGTATAAATACTATCAAGTAAGCCTGACCATTCGGCAATACTGGCATAAATATTTTCATGTATCTATTTATTATTACCAACTAATGAATGATGATAAGCATGCAATTTGCACCAATAATATGAGCATGGGAATATATAATATTTTACATAATACAACAAAAAAAATATTACCATTTTGGTATAACTTATACCAAAATCTCCGAGACACTCTAGAAGAGACTAGGCATATAAATACATAAAAATGATAAATCAAATTAATATCAAACTAAACATAAAAGAATAAATAAATAAATACATCTACCTATCTATCATATGCAATGGAAGAAATGCATATCAAACTTTCTACCATTAATATAAAAGTCCCCTTTTATTTATTTTTTTAGTTCATACTTGAAATTTTAAAAGTAGAAATGTACATGTAGCTCACGATGATAATGATGAATAAACAAACATTAAAACATACAAACATTTCTCCTGCAGGATAAACATGAATTTGAAAAAACAGCAATAATCTCCAATGTTCTTAGAGCTTTTCTAATGGACATTATAAGCAGCTTTTGCGCAATTTGAATCATTTTTTTATATTTTATAAACTCTCCAAAGCTCAGCAAGATCATCCAAATAAATGTTCTTGATTCACGCTATTTCAACTTTGTCCCATCTTAACTTTCCAGCATTTAATAAAATTTAATAATGATTAAGATCAGGATTATTTGGTCATCCATGCATATACATATTTCTGATAAATAATTATCAAATATTATTAAGTCACGCATTCTATCACTCATATATAGGTGTGAATAGTAAGATAATTTAGTATACATAGCTATTCTAATAATGTAGAGTATTAGAAGGAATTTCTCTGTTTCAGCCTTATTTTATACAATAAAAATAGGAAACTTATTAAATGAGTCAATAAAATATTCCATTACACAGTTCAGCATAACTTTTCCAATTATTATCATTATTGTTAATTTACATAATTCCAGTATTACACTATTTATTATAAATAAGTTATAGCAAAATTGTATTAGCAATTTTTCTATATAATATCCGTGCATAATGAATAAAAGCAAATTCAAATTGTTAGTCGATAAAAGTTGAAACTGGTGTACCTTTAAATCTTTAGCCTTCCATATTGGACAATTCTATCCTGTATCCTTCACAATTACACGTTGGCATTTATACTTGAGTAGTATGAGAGAAGTTTCCTTAGTAAAAAGGGAATAGTAAAGAATTTATTGAAAATATTAGGTTCACTTGTTTTATTATATTTCTTTTTCAGAAAAGCATTTCACCTTCTCTAAAACTTTTTCTGAAGTCTTCTCTCTATTTAGCCACGCCTCTTTTCTTAGTTATAATGAGGCCAACAATATGCAATAATTTATTACTTGTAAAAAAAAAAATATTAGGAATAGAATATTGAAAAATATATACATATTAAATTACAAATGCTAACTAATAATAAATAAAATAAATAACCTTTACATTTTCAAATGAAAGATTTTATGCAATAACAATTAATAAAAAAATCGTATTACATGATTGTGTGTGTGCATCTGTCTTTCCATTAATCCAGAAGTCTATTAATGACTGAGCTATTAGAAATATCTATGACAAAATAAATGATGTTATTGCAAGATGGATATTCTGAATGTGATAATTAGAAATATGAGTGAGGGTGAAGTGTGGAATGATGTGAATGGACATGCATCTACATACAAGTTAAATCTTGGAATGACAATAAACAATGGATTAGAAAATTAATGAATAAGCACTCATTATGGCCTTACAGACAAACAATACTTATTCCCACTAGTTTAGCTTTCATACCAACAATTCCTGATACAATCCATCTCCCTCTCCCACTATTAGATATACATAAAAAATTTTAATGGTTGGTACACTCCAACTAACATTCTGAGAACATTTCAACCGAATTACACATTAAGTTATATCACAATTAATTTTTTTATATTAGGTATCCCTGACTGCTATTGGCACAATGTGAACTTCTCACATTACTTCATGGTGCCAATCTGGAAGGTCACAATATATATATATATATATATATATATATATATATATATATATACGCACACAAATGAATTCACAACATTCCTGAATTGCGCTTCATAATCTCATAAACTATTAAACTAGTGAAAAACATAACTGATTAGTAATTCTCATTATATATATATATATATATTTCCTGGAATAATTCTCCAATCATCAGATGAACTAAAAAATTAAGTATTTGAATGTCATTTAATATAAGGTTGTTAAAATTGGGGCTCTACCTTGATTTTCTGAACAGATAAATAATAACTTCAGATAATTTATTCTGTAAATAAATTAAAATAATGGACAGATTTTAGAACAATGTCAGTAGATTAAGCTCAAATAGCAACAAAGCTCAAACACAGATTGGTATTATCCTATATTTTCACAAGTGATTGATATTTACCAAATTCACTGGAAATGCAGTTATTTCAATTTTATATATTATATATAAGTATGTGTGGGCATGCATCAAGTTCTTTTGATTATTAATGGAAATATAAAATTGCTTAAAATTTTCATAACCATAATTTATTTTAATATCTCGGTTTTAGACCTAGATTTTAAACTTTAGTGACTGTCACATCATTAAAATGCATGTAAATGTATATATATATATTGTAATAATATTGTAGAAAGCGGCTGACTCTGGCCATGCCAACATTACAAGCTTCTTAAATTTAGAATATTTTGATTAAGAGGGAAATGATAGATTTTATTTTCCCATATATTTGTTTTATATAATTTCAAATATTAATGTATTTAAAATTTACATTTTTTTAAAATAATGATAATTCCCAAACAATGTTTTTTAAATAATAATGTGAATATTATTATAATTTGTTAGGTGTCGTAAAAGAGAAAGTATAAAATCAAATAAATAATTTCTTTTGTTCTTTCTCTTTAGTAATTATAATTATTTACTAGTTTTAATTTTAATTAAAAAAAATACCAAGTAAAAAAAAAATTTCTTCAGTATATTGAAGCAGTCAGATCTGAGTTCGATCCTAGCTTCATGACATCTAGCCATAAGCCCACTTCAAACCCTAGTACTAACCTTAAATTTCCAATGCAATGGGGCTTTATATGGTCAATCCATGCTAGTTTTCTTGAAGAAAAACTATTATATAAATGTGTGTTAAAATTAACTAGTTTAAGGTTTAAATTAATGAATGCTATTAATAAATTTATGATAAAATTATTCATGAATTTATATATATATTATAACTGCATGGATTGTGCATATATATTTATAAATATTTAAATATATATATTTATTCTAAAGTTTCATTACGTCGGGAATGTTTTATTTTACTTTTAAATAATTTGTTAAATTTTTAGTGATTAAAAGCTACATTCTGTTGATAAGCTTTCAGATTTTCCCTTTCCAAAAACAATGGGTAAAGTTTTATTAATTAGAAAATAGATAATTATTTAAAATGTAAGGACGGTTCTTAATTAAAATCATTTTTCTGATTTTAAAAATTCATTTTCTAATTAGAAAATAAATTCAAGTTAATGAGTTTGAAAACCTTATCGAAGGAATGTATCTAAAAACAACTAGTAAATTTTGTAACATTGATAATGAAAAAAGCGCTAGCCCGAAGGCATCAGAAGACAGTATAAATAGCCCAGAAAAGTTTGAAGAGGGAGAAGCCATCTTTGTTTAGAGAAGTATCATTAAACTCTGTGCGTTTTTAAATTATGAAATTAAATGGTGAGGGGCTAAACTTCAGGAATCTGACTACGGTTCCTGAAGTCCCCTGAAAATCTTCGATGAAGCTGCTAAATCCTTTCTTGACCAATCGTGCTGCCTAAAAATCATGAAAAGATCAATCAAAATGCTGTCCAAGTAATTTACCAAATGCACACCTATGTTCCACCAACCTGGACATGTAAACTAAGGAACCAGCCCCAGAAGAAATGATAATATAATTTCATAAGAAACCGTAACTTTCTGGCCAGATTCCGAACTTTACTTTACACTCCCTTGAAAAACTCTTCTCATTCCCAAATGTAAAAATCTGTATAAAACTTTCTTTTATCTATGCTATTTTAAATTATATAGTAATTCTCTCAATCTCTAGTCCTTAGATTTAATTTTCTTTTCTTACGATGGCGGTTCATTTACTGTATTATATATATTTATTGAGTGATTTATTAATGTCATTTATTTTTAATTATATGCCAATAATCCTTCGACTCGATGAGCTCCTTTGTTCCATCTGCCTTATGTAAATAATATAATATTAAGTCTGATAGTAATTCTAGCCCATTAAAATTAGATTTATACAGTTCTATCAATCATCGAGTCGAAAGAAATTATTAAATGTTTGTTATTTTTATAATTGGCTAATAATAAATTATTAGCTCCATTTCTAACCTATGTCCCTGGCTCCTTTATCTAATTTATAAATGTTTATATATCCATGTTTATGATCTTAAAATATTTTTGCAAAAGGGTCGATAAAGGAATCAACTAAATATATTCTAATTCAAATTTCTGTTACTTTTTATTAAGATTCAGTGAGGGCACGATGTTTGGGGCATAATTAATATAATTTTATAAATGCTTTAAAATAATTTTAGTTAAAAGCTCATTTGACTTTAATTAATTGGATCAAGTCATCACATAGAGCATTCTATAATAAACTGAGTTTTATTATTCAAACGGTGGCTATCAAGTCATCATCTTAGAACGTTGCTGATGTAGGGCAATATTCTGCTCCATAGGCTTATCGGTGGTAATATTACTGTTATTTTAAATTATAGAGGAAGAAAGCACTTCCCCCCACTTATATTATATTCGGAACACCAAAGGTTCATAGTTATGACTCAGCCTGGCTTTCCCCATGTTCCACATCTCCTTAAAGGGCAGTAAGACTTGTCAAATACAAGCCGCCATACTATTTAAATCACTGACCAGTTATTATCTTTCATGTTCATTTTATAGCTCATAATTCATCAGCACCATTACCTCTCTGTTCCAGTAAAGCCCACTCTTATGCTCATAATTTATGATGAAGTGATTTCATTAAAGTTGAACAAATTCTCAGTTATCTCAAATTAAATAAGTTTTCTAATAAAGGTTAAAGTTATGCCCTAAGTACGTATCTTGCTCTTCATGAATGGATTTGCGAATGTGAAAATAAATCTCACATTCTTCCATATAAAATTAGAACAATAATTTCCATCACCACCGAATACCTTTATCTGCCTTTATTTTCTTGGTGGGGGCATAGACATATAGACTTCCATAATATTGTGTAATACTTATTGGCATATAATAGGAACTGCCATTCTTATTATAATTATAAACTCTGTTTAAGGACCAGAGATAATCAATATAGTTATCATTTAAAAATTGAACAAAACTATTACTATTATTATTAAAATATTTTATAAACACACTTGGTTTCTTAATTTTTTTATTCAATAATTATTTTAATGTTAATGCTCACTGTCTGTGTTGGCAACCTGAACATATACATATGATTCGACTTAAAATTATCTTTAGTTAGTTTATTATTCGATATTAGTGTCAGTTCAGGGGTCTCTAATCATCACCAACTGTTGAGCTAGTTCCTTGGCGCATAGCACTGTGCCATCAATTTAGATCATCCATTGATCTGAGCTGGTTTTGAATTCAGTTTGGTTTGACTGAGTTTGGATCTGACTTGCAGTTTAGGTGGTGGAGGTTTTTCGACCGGTACAATATTATTTAACAATTTTTAATTTTTACTTTTGAGAGGGATAAAACAGCTAGTTTATATTTAGCAAGATTTTAAAAGAAAAAGAGAAAGAATAATAAGGTTTAAGATTTGTGTTGAATGTAATTTTAATTAATTAAAGTTTTTTGTCTTTTCTCTTTATCTCTTTCCAAAACAAAAGATAATATTTACCAAACCAATGATAATTAAGAGATTATCTTATTTTTAGCACAAGAGAAAAATAACTACAGAGAATTTTTTTTATGATTGGAATAATTTTTTTATCTTTGACTTGTTTTAAAATTTTGATTCTGAAAGAGGGAAATGACATTTTGTAAAAATAAATCCAATTGGTCAGAATTAAATTTTATCAGATAGGAGACAAAATTGTGATTAAAGACACAGAATTGTTCCAAAATAAAAGATAAGGGAGAGGGTAAATCTGTCAACATCAGTGTCCTGTAAAAACAGTCATTCCTGATTTAGCTATTGAAAAAGATTGAAGCAGAAGTTTAGCTGTGAAAAGCACATTCCAAGAAAAAAAATTTCTAAAATGAATTTGAAAGAAAATCATGTGCTAAGTTTAATAAAGAAGTTGAACATCATCTTTCTCAATCTGTAATCTGCTCATTAAAAAATACAGAATAATACACCTGAAATAATCTGCAACAAGCCTTATCTCCATTCAAAAACATGAATGTCTCTGTTTCCATGTTCTAGCATGAATTGGAAAATTATATTTTAAAAAATGGATAAATTCATTCTGTATTGAAAATATTCTCTTATAAAAATGGAAAAAATTTGATTGCATGCATTACCCTATATATGTTTAAAGAAGACACCTTCAGGAAGAAAACCAATATGGAAAACTAAAAATTATAACTGCCAAAGAGAAAGACTCAAAAGAAAAATAAATCCATGATAAAAGGTATTTAATGTGCACACTACAACTAAATTTATAGATAAACTTTTTTTTAAAATAGAAATAATAATTAAAGAGAAAGAATTCCCACCTTTAATATATGTGTCATATGATCTTATAATAGTTCAATAATGTCATGTTGAATACTGAAGATTTCTCTTTAATTACATATGATCTCTGCACTTAGTAAACAAATTTGAACATTACATAGAAATAATAATTGGCAATATTGAATTTTTTTTATTAATTTAATATTTTTCTTTTAAAGCAAATACTTTCATTCAGAATTATAAAAGGGTTCAACTAATTTAAAATTTTATTATTTTTGCAAAAAGTTGTTTTCCAATTTTAGTTATTGTGAATGAAATAAGTTAATAAAAGTAGAATTTAATTAAATCTAGGTGGTGCTTCTTCAGGTAAACTGCTAGTAAATCCTTTCTTATTTATTAAATGTTGTTGTAACTTTAATAATATAGATTAACAGTCAACTCAATACCAGATTATATTTTAAGATAAGCTCTCTTCAGAGCTATAATTATTAATATCTGAATAGATACACAAAATTGAATTTTTACTTATCAAAATGCTAAATTTTTTTATCTCAAATATTATTAATTACATTCAAGTTAAAAATGCTTTGATAACTGAAAAAAGCATCAAAAACATTTAACAAGTTCAAAAATTAAAATAATGGGATTTATTCCACAAGAATTAAATAATTCATTAAATGGCTTGAATAAGTCTTCTAGCATAGACAATAATAATTTTCAACTGAAAATAAAATCTACTTATGCTAACATTTAAGAAAGTAATAATGAAGATTCTACAACAATCACTAATGAATATATTATTGATTTTTTTTCTCACTGATTTCCAAAGATCTGAGCAAATCAAAGTAATTCCTAATACTACAAATAACAGATCCATTAACAGTTTTAAAAACATTTCAGAAATTTTATACTGATAAAACATTAATTACAGCTATTACAAATAACATTTCTATAATGCAAATTCCAATTGATGAATTTTATCAATATTTAACTGAGAAAAAATTATGGGGATCTATTTTCCAAAATTCTAAACTACTAATATTCGATATTTAGTATTAAAATTTTATAATACTATTCAAAAGCAAATCTTTCAAAAATACATAAAATTTCTGAACAACAAATATATATGTTATATAGACATTAACAGAAGACTAAACTTAGGTCAAATCAAAAATTACCGCATTCAATTCATAAACTAAGACCTGCAAACATATCAAATATATATGAAAAAATTACTAATTTCAGATACTTTCTGAAGAAAAGAGCATTAGTACCAATCCTGACAAACAGCAGTATTTAACATGACTCTAAATAAAGGTATTCACCCATATGATGTACCTACCATGTTATGTTACAGACTCTTCACCACTGATTATCACCTTTAAAGAAATATCACCACAATGCCTTTACTGTAAATCAAGGTAATCATATTATAAAAGACTGTAAAGAATAGTTTTGTGGAAAATGTGATTTTAAAAACTAAACTACACCAGTGTAATAAAACATCAGAATCAATCATCAATGAACATAACAGTAATCAAGAAATTAAAAATAATTCAGGACATTCAGATTTTACAAAGACTCAAATCATTAACCCTGAAAATATGGCAATTAATTCTCAAATAGAAAATGTTACATCCAAATCTGTAATTTATATAAACTTCAATAATTATCATACTATAGACTCATCAAATGAGTCTGAAATAAAATACATTATAAATAACAATAAAAAATACTCATCAGCAACAGAAAATGAAGATAACTTTGAAACTGTTAAAAAGAAGAAATAAAAAAGAAAAAGAAAATAGCATCTGGTAATGATATTTTAAATTATTTACAGAAGGACAAGATTGCAAAATGACAATTTTCCACTCACCTCTGAAAATTATTTTGATTAAGTCTAGAGTGGAAGCTAATAAATAAGTAACCAGAGTGAAAACAAGTTACAATGCTAATGAAATCAGCATAATACAAGAACACATTTTACTCATACAAAAGACACTACTGATAATAATACACCTATTACTAAATAAAAATAATCAATATTTGAAAAATTATCAGAAATAACATTTAGTTTTTTCACATGAATTATGCTAAATTTGATATTGTGAATTATATATATGGTTTAATATAACTAAACTCAAACTGCACCAAACAATCCAGGGTAACCTCAAGAAAAAAATTCCTGTTCTTATCCAGTGTCTTGCTACTATGTGCCCCTGAGATATCTGTATATTTGCCTCTCAGGTTGTGTTGTCTTTTTGATTGTTTTTTTAGTTTTTCTGAAGCTAAGTCTGTTTATGCCTTTGCTATTTAAATTATGTAGTTCATGCATCTGAATATTAGTGATGTCAATGTGAGAGGGATGAATTCTCTCAAATAGATATTTGCATTCAGCAATTGGATCTCTCAATTTTCTTCTCACATTACCTTCTAATAAACTTTATATGAATTCTGATATCAATCTTGCTAAATATCTAGAGAAGTTGGGTTTTTTCACTTTTCCATTTTCAGTACTCCAGCTGCAAAAGGTTGGAGTTTTTATTCATCATAAAGTACCATTTGATTTCTTTAACATCCTTTATCCTGACCAAAACATGATTGACACATTACCTTTTACCATGCTGCCTTTATAGTGAACATTATTTATCTTTACTTATATAATAGACCTACACTTATCCATCAACTTACATGCCACATCAATCTTATTATCTCATCCAACTCTTTTCCTACTTTTCTTTTCAGTGACTTTAATATATCTTACACTGATTTGGTAGCTATACCTCTTCAATTTATTAATTGCAAACTGATGAGTGGTGAAGGGTTTTTCTCCAGTAATGTCATCTCCTTCTATACCTTAAAACACTCAACTCTTAGATTGACCTTTTATTTTATTCACCTGATCTACACTTTATAGTTAATCTGTTTTTAAACAGTTTTTGTATCACTTGGCAATCTTCATGCAAGTTGATATTGATTTTCAAACACAACTTGTCTTAGAGTATTGCTTAAGGCTACATCTCCAGAGGCAGTAATCTTGGAAATTTACATTTATTTTCTATTGTAGCTTGGTTCTTTTTCATCAATATTGTCCATTTGGACATAAGACATTACACCAGTAAAAACGAATCACCTACAGCTTTAGTTAAGGAACTTGGTGCTATAAATTTGAAATTGAAAGCTACTTATTATGTCTCTTAAGTACCAATCTAAATATCTATTTTGGCTGAATATCTTTCTATTAAAAAAACATTTTTTTTGGCTCAACCTCATAACTCGTAGAAAAGATATATTTGTTGCGCCTTTTTTTATATAAAATTAAAAAGTTTGGTCCTTCTTCAATTATTGTAGATAAACTTTTCTGCACAGAATTCAATATTATCTTCCATTTTTTATTATTTAAAATCTAAGTTGCAAACTTTCAGCTGTCATAAACTCCCTATATTTGCTTTTGATGAAAATCATCAAGGTCATGATATTACTAATCTGACATTATGCTTAAACTGAAATCTTTATTCAATAGCATTTATCCTGGGCCTCATGCAATTCCTACATATCTTCTGCTGCATATTAGTTTTTTTATGGTATGAATCATTATGAATTTGCTTGATTTTGTATCTAAAAAAATTTATTATATCTATAGCCTGTATTCAGTTTCCTTAGTTCCATTTCTCAAGAAAAATACTCTTCCCTCTTCTCTTAATAACCTTAACCCTATCTCTATGTCACCTTTACTTATCAAAGTCATTTGAATCCATCATTAAGGATAAGATATCTTATTATTCTGCCTTCCATCTAAAACTATCAGTTTAAAAAGGGTGTTTTCACCTCTGTTACTATCACTCTGTCTAAACTTACTACTGACCATGATAGAGCCACTGGAACAACTGGTGCCATAGTAGTATAACTTGATATTTCATCAGCTTTTGATTCTGTGCCTATTGACACCCATATTGAAGTATTACAACTGCATAACTTTCCATTCTTTACATTTTAGCTAGCTTTCTAATGAATATAGAAATCTTTATCATTATTAATGGTAAAGTTATGGTAGAATTCAAATCCTACAATTCTATTCTACAGGGTTTACCTTTGAGTACTTTGTTTTTTATTACTTATATAAATCTGCTACTTCTGTAAAAAGAGAGGAAACTGCCTGGTATCTATATTCTACTGATTGTTAAAGTAGTCAAGCATATGTCATTTATAGATGACCACGTCAGTTTTCTCTCCTCTAAATGAATCATTTATTTATTTCTATTTTTGGAAAATTTTATGGCACACTATAAACTTCAATTCAACCTTAAAAAGTCATCCACATGGAGCATGCTGTCTGGTAATAATGTTTCTTCTCTCTTGACTGCTTTCCTTCATACCTTTTTTAATTTTCCATTTATAAGTCTATGCAAAACTATCCTCACCTGCTGAAAATATAACTAAATTCTTGTCTAAAGCATACCTTTCCCTTTATGCAAAAATCTCTTTTATCAATATCCTGATCTTTAAAAAAATGACATTATATGTATGTCCATTATTAATTATGCTAATGCTTTCAAAAGGATTAATTTACTTTTCTCCAAACTGATTTGGAATAAGTATGCCAAAGACAATGGTCTTTCTCCTTTCACTCGATCCCTACCTTTTATTTTCAGTATTTATTTAATACCATTTTTAAAGTTGTTTCTGATTACACTAATGCTGTGAAATTTGTTGTAGTCATTCCTATTGATAAACCTCTATCCAGTAAAGTTAATTCTTTTCAATCCTTAATCAAATTCATCACTGCCTATATTAATATTAATAATCAAACATTCTCTAGGAAAACACTCTTTTGGGAGGTTTATAACAGGATCCATAGTGTTAGTCAATGTCAATCATCTCATCGCTTCTTACTATCACCAATAAACAGTAAAAAAAAAAAAAAAAAAAAATCAAATTTTGATATCTAGAACCAAAATACCTCAATTTCTTCTCAAAATCAATTTAGATGCTCTCTCTCTACTAGTCTTTTTATTACAGAGAATGGTGCATGCTAATATTGAACCCCTTTATTTTCTTTGTCATAAGTCTGAAGAAACAATACATCATTTTCTGTTCCAATGTCCTGCTCTTTTTATCTATAGAAATGTCATTGAGTAAATTACCAAATTTCATACATTTATTCCTACTCTCATTGATGTCATGAAACAAGGTCTTTTTAATTAGGATTAAAATTTTCCTATGTTTACTCTTTGATTACTAAGATGCCATTTTTGCTTCAACTTACATCTAAAAAATTATAATCACTGTTTTACAATGAAAGTTCAAAAATTAAACACAGAGACAAGGCGCTTGCCCCATACAACATGGAATTTGGTCTCACTTCCAACCTCATTATAAGTATGTAAATAGTTTTTTTCTCTTTATTTATTTATTTTATACCTTTGTTATGTATTTTCAAAATGTATTTGTTGTAATTATTTATACACCATTGACTTTGTCTACTTATGATAATAGACTACAAAATATCCAATTGAATTTTATATCATCTTCAAGTTTGTAAAAAAAAAAAGTCTAATAATTTATTTTTTAAAAAAGTAAAAGTTAATTAATTTAATGGATAAAAATCAACTGGTTAAACATTTTTTATAAGAAATTATATTTTTTGATAAAAATGTGCGTTTGAATTATCATATATCATTTTTAATTTTTTAAAATTATTAATCAGTTAGTTTATTAAATAATTGTTTAAAATGTATTTTAGTGTTAATATCCATTATTCCAGCAATATTTACATAAATTAGCAGAGTATGTGACTTGATTTCACTGCAGCTTAGTGTTTAAAATAGTTTTAAATTATCCCAGTAAAGCTATTCAATTATAATAGAGTAAGTTATACATTTTTACTTTCTCTTGTTCATAATCACAATCCCTAGGGTTGTATGATCTTGAGCTAGCTCTAGAGAGTAATAATGGTTAGTTATAGGAATGTGGGGGTTTATGCTTGAACATCTAAATGATTACTCTGGATAGTGCAAAGATATAATCTTTAAAGTCCATTCATTGCTTTTTATTTTTTGTTAGAGAAATTTAGTTGGCCTAATGACCAGTATGTCTCAGTATCCCAGCATTATTTTTCATTATGAGTGATAGATTAGTACTTAAGTATGTGCCTCCAAATAATTGTTTGAATATCATGCCCTAGATTTGGAAGTAGCTAGATAAATAACCTGTGTTATAGTGTATGACTTTTATATTCAGTCACAAGTATCGACTGTTGATTGTGGCTGATTAGTCTTCTTTAATGCTGGGTAATTTATAGTTTATAATTTATTATTAATATAACTATGTATATTGTAAGTTATATATATATATTACTTATAATACTTCATTTATATACACTTTAATGCAAGTAATTTTCTTAAAACCTTCTTTATTTTCTTACAGTTTCGACTCTCCAGCAGTCTTCATCAGAGCTACAAGATTTGAATAATATATTGTAAGTCCATGCTGTATCTCATAATCCATATATATTTATTCATTTATATTCACTGTGTGATATTTACTTATTGTTTATTATTTTGATTATATCTGGATGATTCATATTATATATTCAATGGGGATGATGATATTTCCCCATCTTCCAATGCTATTCATTTTCTGTACTATTACAATATATATATATAACCAATCAAATTAAATCACAGCACTAGGTAGGGATTTTATGAGAAAATCTTGCATTTATTGATTACTCTGGCTTTCACTAAGTGACGCTACTGTATGGAGAGTTTTGGCTCTGTATCAATAGCTTATGTAAGCATAAAGAATGGTGATCATATAATGTTTAGTGATCAGCACTAGGTAGGGATTTTATGAGCAAATCTTCTTGCATTTATTGATTACTCTGGCTTTCACTAAGTGACACTACTGTATGGAGAGTTTTGGCTCTGTATCAATAGGTTATGTAATCATAAAGAATGGTGATCATATAATGTTTAGTGATTTGATATCATTCTATATTTTCATAATTAACTGATATTTATAAGCTCATTGAAAATGCAATTACTTCACTTCAATTATATATGTGTCTGTATGTGTGCCAAGTTCACTTGATCATTATTAGAAGTATATAATTGCTTAGTAAACTTTAGTGATTATCATGACATTAAAATGCACATATATATATATATATATATATATATATATATATGTGTATATATATATATAAACAATCAAATAAATTCACAGCATTTCTGAATTACCCTTCATAATCTCATAAACTATTAAACTAGTGAAAAAAATAATAGACTGATAATTCTCATTATATATACAGTAAATATAAATATTTAATTATTTATTGGACTAAACCTTCTATCAAAAATGATAAAATGACTTTTATTTTAAATATTGTGTTTACATATTGATTGGCTTTAAAGCTTAAATATACTGTATTCACAATAGAATAAATACATAATAGTCAATTCTTTTGTGTAAATTATAAATATTTCCCAATGGGTGGAGATGATTTCTGTTCACATTAGAAAACCTAATAGAATATTAAACTTTAAATTTTAAGGAATTATAGATACATGTTGTAGTAGTATGTATGGTATATGGGGCAATTATGGAGTAATAGAAAAATATCATCCCAAAATAAATAAAATGAATATGAGCAGAGAGGCAGCATAGTTGAAAATAAATAATAGACAAGTTATAAATGTAATATATTATATACGTCACCAGCTTTAATTATTAAGAGAATAAAAAGTTATCCTTTGTGATTGGAATTAAAAGATGTACTCTATAAAATCTAGACTAATAATTTTGCCAGTGTCAAATTTATGACCGAATATAAAAGCAATAATCTGCATGCACATATTAAGTGCTAAAGTTACAAAATACACACAAAAATACTGGGATCAAGATATACTGCTTATCATCAATGCTCTTGTAAAGGTGATGTTTGTACTATGGTGGAATTGAGACGATGAATATACTAATAGAAGTAAAAAAAAAGGATACATATATATGATAAGAATATATATAATTAAGAGGCATTACAGAATAAAAGAACTAATCAGAGGATGAAATTATCTATTCACACCTTTTCATACCATTTTTACATATGACGATGGAAATTAGGAATATATTTTATAGCATCTTGTGAAATAGTAATAATACACTGCAGTAAAGTATATTTTTTAATAATTAAAGAGTACTATAGAATAGATGCAATTAAGCTTTTTTTTCAAATTTACAAGTATCTTTCTTATCTTTGTAATCCATTATGCACAGTTATCCAGCTGTGATGAATAAAGTTTGTTTCATAATATATATGTATAACAAGAGAGAGGTCTGAAACTTTTAGTATACTGGTGGATATTGATGAAATAATAGATCAAGAGATAAGAGATGTGTTTATAAATTTAAAAAAATTAGATTTGAGTATATTTATTCAATGGCACTTAATTAATTATTAAAAATATAATTCATTAAAAAGCAATATTGCTGTTTCACAGGTATTATAGATATTTTTCTTATCATACCATTTCCAACTTTCTTATACACTTAACAATACTATTTTTTACATCAAAACTTTACTCTTACAGTTTTGACTGTCCTACAGCCATCATCAGAGCTACAATATCCGAATATATAATTATACAATTAATATATTATATTTATATACATAATCATTAACCTACATCTTAGCCTGACCATTATAAATAATCATTTTCCATTTTATTATTCTACTCTTTCTTATTTATAGTATTTTATTATTAAATTATTCTAAAACAATTTTATTATAATTTTAAAACTTTAATTTTTAAACTCTCCTAATTAATCTTTCGTTTTATTATTATATTTTTAATTATATTTTCTTAATCACTTCTAAACTTTCTTTATCATCATCATCATCATTATTATTATTATTATTATTATTATTATTTAACTATTAACTTTTTTACATTGCAAATTACCTTTTTATTACATTACTAAATACTTACATCTTTATAATCCTATTTCCAAAAACCAACTGACAAATTTTCAAAAAGGTAATTTATGATGTAAAAAAGTTAATAGTTAAATATATAATAAAAATAAAGAAAGTTTAGAAGTAATTAAGAAAATATAATTAAAAAGATAATAATAAAATGATAGATTAAATAATAGAGTTTAAAGATTAAAGTTTTAAAATTATAATAAAATTGTTTTAGAATAATTTAATAATAAAATACTATAAATAAAAAAATAAAATTAGTTAAGAGTAGAATAATAAAGTGGAAAATGATTATTTATAATGGTCAGGCTAAGATGTATGTTATTGACTATGTATATAAATATAATGTATTAATTATGTGATTATATATTTGGATATTGTAGTTCTGATGATAATTGCAGGATAGTCAAAACTGTAAGAGTAAAGTTTTGGTGTAAAAAATAGTATTGTTATGTGCATAAGAAAGTTGGAAATGGTATCATATGTATTATAGACATTATAGTATCTTCCCCATTATATGTAAGAGAAGTGTGAAAAGGATGCTTCTGTTTATTTCTTTTATTTTACAGTGTCTTATATATATAAAATACATATTTTGCGGGTTCATCCGTGTTAAAAACTTTTAATATTAATATACTGACGTTTCGACTTGGTCACACAAGCCATCTACAGAGTATGTTAAAACGAAGATTTGCACAGGTTAAATATATAAAATACATATTTTGCGGGTTCATCCGTGTTAAAAACTTTCAATATTAATATACTGATGTTTTGACTTGGTCACACAAGCCTTCTACAGAGTTGTTCTGTAGATGGCTTGTGTGACCAAGTCGAAACGTCAGTATATTAATATTGAAAGTTTTTAACATGGATGAACCCACAAAATATGTATTTTATATATTTAACCCGTGCAAATCTTCATTTTAACATATATATATATATATATATGTGTGTGTGTGTGTGTAATTTTTTTCTATGTACAATGATAATTAACTGAAACTCACCCAGACCATAAAATGCACCTGTCAATAGCCCTTGAAGTGTCACACGAGTATCATTTTTTGATAGTTCATCTGCATACACTATATATGTTGCTAATGGGATCTGGACAGACATTACTTCTGATAACTCAAATATTAAAGCATACCAAGGATTTGTTAATGTAGAATAGCCTATACATCTCAATCCTAGATAGATAAATCCAATTGTTATGCAATAACCCTTTTTAATTCCTTGAAGCAAAAGTTTGTGAAAATGCAAAACAATAAAACAAGGTAAAAAGCTGCATGTAAGAGTCCAACCAATCAGAGCTTTAGTAGCTCCAATACTTGTAAGAAACCATGTTAGAAATGATTCCATGATATGCCATAGAGTTCCATGTACAAAAACAACAATGAGTAAGGTACAAACTTCAAAATTTGATAATAATTTTATAAAATTTTTATAAACTTGAACATGTAATGGAGCAACAGATATAGACATTGGCAAATAAAGGATAAAAACAATGATCATTAAAGCTAAATAAATGCTAAATAGGCCTATATAATTGCCACCAAGATAGTCAATAAGATAGCCTGCTAAAGGTGCCATTACTATTGGGCCTAAATAGCTATAAGCAAATTGATTTCCAAAATTGCTACCATATTTTTCTGACTGACATAATATCACAGTTTTCCATACAGCATAGAAACAGCCAACTAATGAATCAGAAAGATATCGTACTACAAAATATATTATAAAAGTGGTTGATAATATGTGTTCTAACGGCTTGCTTACTGCAGTTACAGATAGATTACAGTGTAATTCACAATATAGACATTTCAGAGACTGATAACTAATATCATTATAAGTAAAATTTCTGATTTGTAATAATGTCTCATTCGAAATATCTTGAATCTGCAAAAATTCCACATTGGAAAGTGCAAATGAAGTATTTTCATTATGTAGCTGTTGAAAGAGATTACATTGAGTTTTAGTTTCATTTAGCAAACACATCACACTTGTATTGTTTTTACATGATATAAAACAATTTTCATTTAATGAGATGTTGCTAAAAAATGAAAATTCACTTTGATTTGTTTGTAAAAATCCACCATTTTTATTACAATGGAAAATACCATTGATTGGCTTACTTATATTATGTGATGTAGTGGGAATAAAAGCTAATGAAAAAAAGAATGCAGTCATTAAACTAAAAAATAAACATAAGAAATATTTATATTGTCCAAATCTATCTACTATCATTCCTGTAAATATTGGTGTGAGAAAAAGACCAACTGGAACAATCGCATTGACTAGTGAAGTTTGAAAAATTGTTAAGCCCAGATCTTTCATATGAAGAGTCAGAAAAACGTAGACTGTACCAAGACCTGTAAGAAATGTTAATTAAAGATATAATAATATTTTTAATAAGATATTTAGATAATATTAAATATTTATATTGCATCTTAAGTACTACAAAATATATTTCTCATAATTTTTAATGGATATTATATCCACTTCGACAGTTCTAGTTTGTAATTAAATGATTATAAAGTAAAAGATTTGTGAAAAATATAAAAATTATTGTACTGACACACACCATATGTTAAACCCAAATCAAGAGGAAATTAAATTCAAAATTAGATTACTAGTATATAAAACCTGAAACTCCCCCCCCCCCACAAATCATTAACTTTTCCTTCATCAATCTTGCTATATTAATATGATATATGAGAGGAGGATGTATAAATTTGCATAATATTTGGTTTTTGATCTTTAAAAGGTATTTTATTTTTGTTAGTAGATAGTTGGATAAAACGTTCTTTAATTGTTATTTGTAAATGGTTCAAAGTAACTAAAAAAAAGGATTTACCATGGATGAAAACTGTTGTGTGCTTAAAAATATCATTATCAAAAGCATTTCTTTCTTTCAAAGTTCTTTTATTCCATTTTTTTTAAAGTTAGACCTCATTCGTAGAGTTTTAAGCATTCAGTAATTAGAAGATATAAATTTCTTTTCAATATTTTTTTCTAAGCACTTTATAAATATTATTCACTAAGTAGATAATTTCTAGTTTAATGAATGACTAATATAAATTATTAATATACTCCATAAAATGGTTTGTGTCACAGTTGTGAAGGCAATAAGTTTTACACTTATAAATTAAACTGTAGTAATTGACTATATATATACTGAATAATGGGTAAAACATTGTGAGTCAGCTGCCTTGTGCTGGTTCAGTATGAAATGTGCACCTTGGAGATCATACATCTCTTTTCATGTCTTTGGCTATATGTTTACTATTATACTCCTCCAAAATATATTAAAAGCAGATAGAAATCAATCCCTACCTTGCGTGAGAGTTCTGTAGTGAAAATTATGCTACAGAAAAACTAAATGCTTTCCTGAACTTTTATGAACAAAAATAAGGGTTTTGAATTATTTTTTTATTACTATTGTTATTTAGTACGTTTATTCACGTGAGTGATTTGGTAGTCAAATTTACTGTTTGTTAATTGTACTAAATTACATTTAAAGTCCACATGTGCACATATTTATGTTTGAATTAATTTCAAAACTAATTCATGTGCTCATATTCTTAAAATGTTTAAAGATTAATCATTTAAAAAATTTCTTAGGCAACATGATAAAGCTTATTTTTTAAAGATATAAATAAGTCTATACTAACTTAAATATTCTTTTGATAAATAAATCCAAAAATTAAAGATGAATTTATTTTAAAATAACATTAAGACAGATTTAAACTTTAATCAACATGTATATTTTATGTGCATGAGAAACAATAACACCTTTTTTATTTACATTAAATGGGAGGAATAGTACTTTATTTTATACAATATGGGATAGTAATTTATTTTATTGCATAACTATTGACATATTTACCAAAGGTCAGAAAGAAGTTACCCTCAACAGCATAAATGAAATAATAATACTGCTTTCTTATAATTATTTAATTAATATAAGCACAGAAGTCATTTTGAGAATTTCAAAATGATTCAAATTTCCATTTAAGTATAGGCATATTTAGTACAACAGAAGTATTGCTTATAACGGATGATTATTTACAAAAGCAGATACTATTTTAAGAAAGAACGATCGTCTCAGGGCAATAGTTAGCAAAGAGAGAATACAGATAATTAATCAAATTTCTTTTATATTCTATTGCAATGTAGTTAAGCATACAAATCCCATAACTTAGTGTAAAATGCTAAAGGTTTGAACATGTTCTACATGTTAATTCACAATGAATTTTACGTGCCAGAACGACAAAAGTATATCTATTAAAGAATAGCCAATAAATGTATTATAAATAGTAGTTTCACAAGAAGAAAGTTAAAAATGCAGATAAAAAGCAGTATACGCCTTCTTAATTGCCGTCTTAATTATCATCGAAGTTATACTACCACTTAAATATATTATACAGTATATCTTTCACGAACTACATAGTGCAAGGTTATGTCAGGCACTTTATTTATAAAGTACCTTCTTCATTATTTGTTTTCCACATATATGCTCAATCTTTAGTGAAATATCAATATCAAAATAATTGTTTTTCACACACATGATATCGAAACACAAAATCACATTACACACATCAAATAGAACAGAAATATCAATTTAAAACCCACCAAATATTTTATTTAAATGAAATAAGAAAATAAAATTTCTAAACTCAAAGAATATTTTGTTATTTATTTAACAATAGGATAAATTCCTACATCAATTAAAATTGTATCATTTATAATATAAATGAAAATATCAAATATGTATGATGAGAAAGAAAGAGAGAGGGGAAAGACTAAGAAGAGGAAGGGAGGGAGTGATTACAAATATGTTATTGTAATTCATTATTTGTTATTAATTTAATGTTTACTGTGTCCTGAGAATCTCTAAAGACCAGTCAGGGAGCTAAATAATAAAACAATATACTTTGAAATGTATATATAACAAGATTATTTAATAACAATTAATAATGTGGTAAAAATAACACAAAAAAGTATAATCCAATCCAGTCAAGCATTGATAACCAAGTGGTAGCTGAGACGTCAGCACAGCTACCTTGCAAGCAATTAGTTGCTTGCAGACGGTTGTCATGGGTTTGCTTCCTGGCTGATGCTTTGACATATGAAAAAAAAAAGATAATAATCCATTAATATTCATATGCTATTTATTTTCCTCTGATGAAAATAGTTTTGTTCCATACCAGAAGTAATCCAGTTATTAATTATTTATGCTTTCAAATCAAATGTATATTGAAACATAAATAAGTATATCTAATTTTACGTATATAATAAATCTATTAAAGTTCACAATATCAGAGCTTATTTCAGCACACACAATTTATGTTACATATTAACCATCCCTGTTTCTAATTTGTCTCTTGTGGTTTGGTTAAGCTTCAATTAATTACTCTTTGCTTGTCAATACCCAAACAAGTAACTGCTTCTTGCTTGCAACTATTCCATTTTAGATTTAATAACAGCTAGTCGATCTACTAGTCTTCCATTGATTAATTTTTACTGATGATTTGTTAACACTTACTTTAGTCCAGTTTAACTTATTTAGCTGCTTCTTCCCTCTTCTTTATTTACCAGAGGGGATAAATATATACGATCTAATTTGGATGCAATTAGCTTTATTTGCATACAAATTCTATTCTAATTTAATCTATAATTTTGGGATGATCTTTTCAGCAGCCCCAATAAAAGAAATGTTATTAAAGTAAAGAAATCTGTGCAAACACTTTTACCCCACTTAGCAATTGGCTACTTAGCAATATTTCACAATAGCGATCATCATCAATTTATACCCACTACTTTGATTTATAATCGATTATTCACTATAACGATCGGGGAAAAAATTAAAAAAAAATTTTTTTTTTGGCACTGATAACATCAGAGAATAAATATTTTAAATTCATTTTACACAAAAGCAAAAGTACATTACTGTAATACATATACAAATAATGACTTTGCTGTAATTGTATAGCACATACAATATTTTATTCATAAAACACAATGTTAGTGCTGCATTCAGTATTTTGAATATAAAATGTATAAACTTAAAATATATATAATTACTGAATCTATAATACTGTATACATATAAGTGTTGAATGTCTTTAGAAAAATTAAACTTTATTTAAATATAATGTACAGTACTTGGATTATTTAAATAAAGTTTAATTTTTCTAGACATTCAACACTTATATTAGATGATGAAAACAGTACAACTAAAATACGATCATCACAAACTTTCAGGAAAACATTAAATACTAATATTAAATTGCATGCATGTGTTCCATAATTACATACACCCAAGTGGTTTCAAATCAAAAGAAAAACATTAAAAAAAAAGTTTAAAAAGAAAAACAGATTGCATTTATAATAAGTGTTAATAAATAATCTTTCTACATGAATGGGGGAGGGGCACTATTACATTACTAAAAATATACAGTAAGAAAAATAAACTTAGCATATGTTTTAGAAAATTAGAACAAATTTTTTTTCTTTTAAATAAGGATTTTTTTTTTCTAAAGTTGACTGATTTACGATACACATTAAGCCTTTTGTTACTCTGGAGTACAGTAATAAGACTTTATGTTCAATTAAATAATTTATAATTAAACATTGTTTTTTAATTTGAATAATTTCACCTAAGTAATAAACATTAATGTACAGTAATATGTACTATAATACAAATTTTAAAAAATGCACTTCAGTGTGGATTTTTTTTTCATTATGATGAAAAACTTCTGTGGAGAATATAAAAACTCTTGAATTCAAATTTAGATTCATTTTCTCTTTCTTTTTGCTGTGTTGTACATTTTAAACAGTGAAAATATGCATTTTTTTCCTAGTGATATAAAACTTTTCTTTTTAGATACTGTATTTAGTCATCATTGCCATGAAAAAATCAAGAAAATCTTTGAGCTTGGAAACCAATGTGGATATTTTACGTCGACTGGAACTGACCAATTTTTTTTCCATAGACCCTCATTATAAATACGTATTCTGTATATGATATTCTTGCTTAACAATAAGTTTTGGAGGACCAATTGCCATCGCTAAGTGAGGTAAAGGTGTATTTACAAAAACAAATAATCTTCTATTTACATATACAGTTTTTTATATGCGTGGACATTTCAATATTCTAAATAAAATTGCAACTGAATAGCAAAATTACCTTATTGTTATTTTATAAATAAGTTTTTAAAAAAATGAATAAATGTGCAAGTATAGCTATTATAGTTTTTGCTACCACAATGATTACTGGAATAGAATATTTATCTTTGTATTAATGAATCAGTCATTCCATGTTGAGAAATAGTTTGTGTTCATGAAAATAATTATATGACAATATTCATCTATGAAAAAAAGATATATAAGATTTTAATTTTATTTATCATATATGTGATTATATATTAATTATAAATAATTACTTAGAAGATAGGTAGCACATAAATGAAAAATAACAGGAATGATTAGAGATATATTAACTAACCTATTTCAGTTTATTTTGAATCTGGTGTAACTCTATTAAATAAATAATTAGAAACAATGAAATTTATAAGATGTAAATCTCTATATTTGCATATGATATTTGAATGTATAATAAAAAACCAAAATGTTATCTATGGATAAAAGACTCTAGTAACTTATGCTATCTACTGGATTATTAAGTTTCTTCATCTCATGTTGTTTTCATTCTTTTCTATCTATATCTCATTAAATCTCTTTAGAATAATAAGTATAAAATAAAATAAGCATATATATGTGTGTGTTTATTGTAGTCAGCCAATTTGGATTTTGGTATTATTTTCTATAATCATGGCTACAAAATCTATGTTATGTTTTTATTCTAAGATTCCAGCACATGTTCAACTGCATGCTATTTGATATTTAATTAACCAAATTTTTGTCATTTGAAATAAATTAAACATTTTTTATCTTTCTATTTCTGCAATGGATTACCTTTATGTTATATTATAGATATGTAAATACAATAAAATAGTCTTATAGACTAATTAAACCTCATAAATATTTTCAATTAATTTCTTAATTTTCTTCTATTGGAAATAATTTAAATTTATAGTTTTCAGTTGAAGAAGGTTAAGAAATTAACTTATAGTACTTCAACAGTTTCTTATAGTTATTTATAAAACATATTATCACTATTATACTTTTTTTATTATATATAAATTAAGCCATAAGTTATTTTATATAAATCACATGACACAAGATAATGTTTTTAAAAATGTAATAGAATATCATCAATCTGTTAAGATATGAGTATTACCTTAATAATAGATTGATGACATTTTATTGGTTTATTTTAAGTATTGACTGGGGTCATGTGATTTATATATTTAGATTTATTTTTGATATAACACTAGTTTTTATCTAATCATAGTAAGCATCCCTGTATCATTATATGCAATAAAATATACAATCTGGGGCTTATCTGAAATTTCTGATTCTGTTCTTTATATTATATTATCAACATGTTGCATGACTGAGTGTAGTGGTATAATGGTTCTTTAGAGCTCAAATCCATGGATTAACTTTATCACTTCCACTTTTCAAACTTTTTATGATCAAGAAATAAAACATTCAATTTTTTTGGTAATTCCAGAAAAAAACCAATATTAAACCGAGAGAAAATCCTTTTAATAATTGAAAATACAATAATATAAAACATTGTTATTAAATAATTTTTATTTTCCATTCATTAGACTAGAGATTATTCAACGATGAATAATATTTCTGTAGTCTCATGTAAGATAGGGACTGGTTTCTATCCACAAGAAGTTAGAAGTGAATAAAAACTAGTCTCTATCTTGAGTGAAAGTAGTGTAGTGAAAGTTAAACTACAGAAATATTTTTCATTATAACTGCTGTGTCCTCAGCTATAGCTGATGCGATCACAAATCTTAACATAGTCTGATTGCATTACAATTCAAACCCCATCTCAGTCTACAGTAATGCAAATAAAACTCAGTATCTTGACTGGGTGATAAAAATAATCTCTCAGGAAAGCTGCTTAGGACATTTAAAAATTATATTAAGACCAGCACAGTCTACTTCTACACTCGTCAGCTGGATTCATCTACAGGCACCAATATCACAGTCCAAAAAAGAGCAGTACTTAGGAATAGCCACAGGGAAAAGACATCGATATTTATTTTTCCTGCTCTTTTATACTCCCATGTTTGAAGTCCCACTCGTCTCTTTTTTTCTGGAGTATTAATACATTTTTTTCGTGTGTGAAAAACGGATTCATTTGGCTATTAATTCTTTCGATAATCCGATCTGTTAAACAATGCATCTGTAATTACTTTATTTAGTTAATACAGTTTGATCTAATTACTCTTTATTTCACTTTACTTATTTTGAACCCTATATACATTTACCCCCATATCTCTACTAAATATTTATTACTTAAGTGTGTGTCTTTACTGGCTATATATATATAACACCTCCCCTTACTCCAGAAAAGATTGTTGTGTAATGGCACTATATATAGTCTTTAAGTTTGTATGGTCTCCGGGTTTTCCATTTTAGTCTGGCTATATTACTTTGTGTTTCATCTGGCTTTGAGCTCGATGCTGTATTATATTCACTATTCATTGGTATTGCCTTTGTCCCCATTGGTCACTGTTGTTTTATTTCTGTGGTTTGCTGCTCATCCAACAATAACTCATTTGGAATGTCAGGTAATGTTTGTACCTCCTCTACAACTCGCTGATGGACATGGTTTATGTATCTTCTATAGGTAGTGTCATCCTGTAGCTGAACAATTACTATTTTCTGAGATAAACAGTTTCATAGTTATCCCTTCTACCCATTTCTTTTGCAACACATCCTGGACCCAAACTTTATCCCCAATTATGAACATTTTTACATTTTTGTCACTGCTGTCATTTTTGACAGGATCCGATAGTAATAAGGTTAATTTAAAACACTGTTTCCTGCCCATTAACACTTCTGCAGATGATTTTTCGGTAGCCATTGATGGCATTGCATGCTGCCACAGCATTGCGTTATCTTGTTGTAAATCTCTATTATTTGATTTCTTTAACACCTTATTGATTATTTGGACTGCCTTCTCAGCTAGACCATTTGACTCTGGGTGGTATGGTGGTGTATGTATGTGACTGATGCCATTATCATGAAAATAGCTTTCTATCTCCCTAGTGATGAACACAGTTCCATTATCAGATACAATAGTTTCTGATGAACTGTAACACACAAACACAGCATTTAAAGTCTTAACTGTTTCAGTAGCTGTTAAATCTTTTACAACTCGGCACTCTGTCCATTTTGAGAATGCATCTATAATCATGAGCAAGAGTTTTCCATTCACTGGTCCAGCATGGTCTATGTGGACCCTTTGCCATGCTTTCAGGATTGCAGGTCATGAATTGTATACCTTAGTTCTCATATTCATTTCTGTTTGACATGATGAACATTTTTTGATATGTTGTTCTATATCGATGGTTATTTTTGGCCACCAGATGTAGCTATGAGCCAGTGCTTTAGCTCGCACAACTCCACGGTGGCCATGGTTAAGTAAATTCAATACTAGTTGTTGGCCTTCTATTAATATCATGATCTGATTGCCCATTAATATGCATTCTTTACATATAGACAGTTTATTACAGTTTGCCCAGAACTCTGGGTCAACATACTGAGGCCTTGAAGGTGGCCATCTGTTTTTGATCTATCCTATAAGTATCTGATAGATCTGATTGGAGCTCATCCAATTGGCTACACATTTGTTATTCAATACTTCTAAGTTTAGGGTGTCAATATAATTTTTTTCTGCCTCCATCATTAATTGTTTTTGTTTGTCTGGCATTCTTGATAATGCATCGGCGTGCGTGATTTCTTTGCCTTTTTTATATTCTAATATGTAATCATATGCTGACATTATATTCCTCCAGCACATCATGAATGGGTTTAAATGTTTGGGAGCTAAATGATTGTGGCCCAAAATACCCAGTAGTGGCTTGTGGTCCATAATTATGTGGAAATTCCTTTCAAACAGGAATTGATGGAATTTTTTAAGGCCGAACATTATAGCCAAAGCCTCTTTGTCAATTGGGCTATAATTTTTCTCTGATTTTGAGAGAGTTCTCGAAGCGTAGAAATTGGGGGTTCCCACACAGGTTTGAATCCTGTCAACTGCACCACATCTTTGTTATGTCCTCAGCTGTAGCTGAGTGATCACAAATCTAAATACTTAATTTTAAAATAAGAACAACCAACTAATTTACATTAGATCTTTATTGGTACATAGTAAATCACAACAAAACAACAGTTATGGGTAATTGATAAACATATATATAAAACACAGTCTGGTTGCATTATAATTCAAACCCCCTCTCAGTCTATAGTAATACAAATAAAGACAGTACCTTGACTGGGAGATGAAAATAAAGCCTCGGGAAAGCCGCATAGAGCATTTAAAAATTATAGTAAGACCAATGTGGTCTGCTTCTACACTAGTCAGCCGGATTCACCTACAGGCTCCAAGAACCTGGGATTACAGTCCAAAAAGGAGCAGCACTTAGGAATAGTTGCAGGGAAAAGATGTTGATATTTATTTTTCCTGTTCTTTTATACTCCCACATTTGAAGTCCCACTTTCATCACTTTTTTTCTGGAGTATTAATACATTTTTTTCCATGTGTGCAAAACAAATTCATTGGCTATTAATTCTTTTGATAATCCGATCTGTTAAACAACACATCTGTAATTACTTTATTTAGTTAATACAGTTTGATCTAATTACTTTTTATTTCACTTTACTTATTTTGAACCCTATATACATTTACCCCCATTTATATCTCTACTAAATATTTTTTACTTAAGTGTGTGCCTTTACTGGATCTATCTATCTATCTATCTATCTATCTATCTATCTATCTATCTATCTATCTATCTATCTATCTATCTATCTATCTATCTATCTATCTATCTATCTATCTATCTATCTATCTATCTATCTATCTATCTATCTATCTATCTATCTATCTATCTATCTATCTATCTATCTATCTATCTATCTATCTATCTATCTATCTATCTATCTATCTATCTATCTATCTATCTATCTATCTATCTATCTATCTATCTATCTATCTATCTATCTATCTATCTATCTATCTATCTATCTATCTATCTATCTATCTATCTATCTATCTATCTATCTATCTATCTATCTATCTATCTATCTATCTATCTATCTATCTATCTATCTATCTATCTATCTATCTATCTATCTATCTATCTATCTATCTATCTATCTATCTATCTATCTATCTATCTATCTATCTATCTATCTATCTATCTATCTATCTATCTATCTATCTATCTATCTATCTATCTATCTATCTATCTATCTATCTATCTATCTATCTATCTATCTATCTATCTATCTATCTATCTATCTATCTATCTATCTATCTATCTATCTATCTATCTATCTATCTATCTATCTATCTATCTATCTATCTATCTATCTATCTATCTATCTATCTATCTATCTATCTATCTATCTATCTATCTATCTATCTATCTATCTATCTATCTATCTATCTATCTATCTATCTATCTATCTATCTATCTATCTATCTATCTATCTATCTATCTATCTATCTATCTATCTATCTATCTATCTATCTATCTATCTATCTATCTATCTATCTATCTATCTATCTATCTATCTATCTATCTATCTATCTATCTATCTATCTATCTATCTATCTATCTATCTATCTATCTATCTATCTATCTATCTATCTATCTATCTATCTATCTATCTATCTATCTATCTATCTATCTATCTATCTATCTATCTATCTATCTATCCTATCTACCTACCTACCTACCTACCTACCTACCTACCTACCTACCTACCTACCTACCTACCTACCTATCTATCTATCTATCTATCTATCTATCTATCTATCTATCTATCTATCTATCTATCTATCTATCTATCTATCTATCTATCTATCTATCTATCTATCTATCTATCTATCTAGTGGCCATCTGAATGGGCACAAGGGTTTAAGATACTTTGTATCTGCATTAAAGAGTTATATTGTATATAAAAAAAGAAATAGTCTTAGAATTTAAATTTTTTTTTGCTGGAGATTGTTTAAAACTTAGGTATGGGTTGCTTATGCAGTTTGTAGACCACTTTATAAGTATTTATTAGTATTATTGTGGTTAATGAGGTATTTAATGTAAGGAAGGGGGATTGTTTATTAATGGAATTGATACATCTTGTTGGAAAGATGCAAAGTTATTTTATATCATTGTAGTATTAGTTGAATGGTTTCAAAATCCTTTATTCATTAATTCTTATCTTTTTGTCAACAGTTAATAGCAGTTTCAATTATATTGAGTTAAGATAGTTCAATATTTAGGTTGTAGTACATGTGTATGCATATATGACTCTGCATTATGTTTCATTTCATTTTCATCTTTAATAACAGCAAATAATAGTATATTCACAATAAAAACATTTAAATAACAGTAATTATCTTAAATAGTTTAACAAATATATATTTCTTTCCAATGATTAATAGACAGTTAGATCAATGAATTATTTTATAAATTGAATAAATTATTAATCATTTTTACTTGATAGTTAATTATTATTCATTTTTCTTTCAAGTTTGTAAAGACTATTTATTTTATTATTTTTATTTTTTTCTTCTTGTCTTCATTTAGTTTTAAAAATCAAAATGATTTTTTTTTTTTTGGAAAGATTTGTTTTTGCATATGTAATTAGTTAGTTAGCAAGAGTAATCTTGGAAAGGGCAAATGAACTTTGCTAAAGGGAGGTTTTTTAAAAAAGATTTCCAGTGTAAGATTTGCTCTTTGTAATGTAATTGTAACCAGTAAACAGTGGTTCATGTATTGTAAAAATTAAAGCCAGTTGCTGAAGTCAAATTGACTTTGAAAAGACTTTAGAATAAAAAAAAACTTCCAAAGGAGCTTCAGAACTTTATTATGGAAAAAAATTAATCAAAAAATGCAATTCTAAGGTTTTAAAAAAGGTACATCAGTTTGATTAACTCTCTTCGATTTAAACATTTCTAAATTAATCCCTTTATAACTATTACTCTTTCAAAAATGTATGTTAATAACGTCCAGTCTATATTATTTCATTTAATTACCATTTTAAATAAGAATGGTTTACATAAATATTATTGTTGTATCATTAAGCAACATATTTTTTTTGATATATATGGAAAACGCATGCAGAACTGTTCTATAGAATATATTTTAATTTCTCACTATTTTTCATGTAGTGTTCTTTGTGAAGATTATACATAGACTTAAGGATATGTCTATTTTGATAGATCATACTATGTTTAAGTTCATCATAAGGAGATAACAGTATTCATTTATTTGATATTTCTGGAGCTAATATGTATTTTTAAATTAAGGAAATAAAATGTAAGCTACTTCTGTTTAAATTGAATAGAAGGACAGAAATGCGGGTAATTTTTGTTCTCTTCAATAAGGACAGAATATAAAATAAAGCATTATTAATTATGGAATTACTAAGGACAATTTAAAGTATTATTAAATGCTATTCAGAAAATACTAAGGATAATCGCGTATTTAATCCAGAACTGCACGGAGAATGTCTTATATTTTCAGTATAGTAAAGGAGAATTCACTGCTTGTGTATAATTTGGTACCTCAAATGGATATGCTATGAACACTGAAAGGTGCTGGCATATTTAAGTTATGCTTATATTTTTTAAGTTATACTGCAGATGTGCATTTTAGTTTAAATTCAGTTTGGAATGTGTCCCATATTGTTTCGTAAAACCTGGAACCGAGCTTTGCAAGTGAACTTTTATTTTAAATTACAAAACTAATAACCTTTGTTTCTTTATTTTTTTTTTATTGCTTGTCATAATTAATGTATATGATAGGTAGATAGGCTTTATTTATTATTATGTCATTTATAATCTGTGTTATTTTGATTTTCGAGACCGTTTCTGAAGCATATCTGAATGAGGAGTACGCTGGTAAAAATTGGTTGTATTCAAATAAGTTTTATTGTTCTTTTACGAAGTTAAAAGAAACAAGTATTTTTTTAAAAATATATTATTAGAGAGGTTTATATTTATTTATTTTGCATACTTTATTTTCTCAAAGTGAGAATTATTTTCTTTTTTTCTGAATCAACGAACGTATAATAGAAATAGTTTGTTAGATATGAAAAAAAGTTCGTTCCTAATAATTATAAATGTTAAATTTTAAAAAGTAACCTAAAGTTTATTAAATTAAAAGTTATGCCTTAATGCAATATTTAATTATCATGTTACCTGCTTAGTATGTAATTTAGAGTTAATATTATATATACCTTTTATTCGTGGGTGTGTGTTTGTTTTGCACAATTATCATATTTGTTTGATAAAATTCAGTTTGTGAATATTTTAAGCATAAATTTCGTACATTGTCGTATTCTACTGAGTTGAACGGATTGATATATTATCTGTATGTATTTATCTGCCAGCTTGTATTTATAATGTTTGATATTTAGAGAAGCTATGAAAATAGAAAGAAATCTGATTGCCTTGTAATGTCTATAGGGATAAAAGATCTTGCTTATTTAGTATATGTAGATAATTTTCCATGAGTAGAGCCTAGTTTATTTTATATGCGTATGATTAATGATATTTTTTTTGAAGTGATGTTCTTTGGGCCCTGGTGATGAGGAATTGAATCCCCACCAATAATGTATTTAGAAGTAAATGAGTTATTGTTGAAATATGATTAAATGATGTTTAGGAAGTTATGGGACGTTTTCCTTGGATTCTTGGTAATGAATTATTGTAGAAGTGTTCGGTAAGAGTTATCTGCTCCTCATGTAGATTCCCCTCGTAACGTATAGTATATATAATCATAAAAATATAGCTTTGTGTTAATTAATATGTGGCTAGATAAATTGTTAGATTAACTCTTGATGTAGTATTAGTGTCATATTTTTATTGATGAATTACGACATTGTTCGAAATAAAATAATTGTATGATATTTTCTTAATGAATGGAGAGTTTATAGAAAATATTGTTTTACATTATTGCTGCTTGAACGTGCACACACACGCGTAATATAAATAATATCGCGTATATAAAGTATAGAATTATTGAAAATAAAATGAGAAATAAATGCTTTTGAAATATACTACATTCGTTTAATAGAAGTATAAAGTATTAAGACTAAAACGGGAAATAAATATTTTAAAATACAGTGTATTTATTTAAATAATGTTACAAATCATCAAATCATCAGAATAAACATGATTTTGTGCTATAAATGAAAGGTATACGTAATTGAAAGTGATCATTAGTCAATTAGAGAAGGTTGCTTTTGTTGGGTCAAATATAATTAATTTGATTTATTTTGTTAATCAAGAGTAATATCCTCTCCAAAGTATTTTTTTTGTGTGTGCTAATAATATAACATATTGTTTATTCATTGCTGTAGATGAAACATGTAGGCAAAGCATGTATTCGAAGTCAGGATATTTAAGTTTGTTATTAAGTTGCTTTGATAGTAGGGATAATCCAAAACTGAGATTCAAAGTTTATTTAATAATTAAAATATGTAAAACAAATAGTCCATTTGTAAATACTATGTTAGACCAAGTTTATTTGTTATAATAAATGATTTGTTTAGTTATTTAAAATCTTAAGAACTGTGTCTTGAGTTATTCTTGTGTACATTCGTATTTCCATTTCCACAACTCCACATTTCATAAATCTATTATAAAACAGATATATTATTTTAGAGTTATAATATTAAATTTGCTAGTGTCTGACAATATTGTATTTCTTAATCCAAACATTATAAAGAGTATTTGCCACTTGATAAACGTATTAAAAAGGTTGCCAGGTCAGTATATTTGTGAGATGATAATATGAGATTAAAATACCCTATCTCTGTCATTATCTTATTATTGAAACACAGTAAAATATTTAGTCAATTTGTTTCCTTATATTTTATCATACTTTATAATTATAACTTATGGGCCAATGTAGTTTATTTAATTCAACTGTGTTTGTTAAATTCCCTGAGATCTTATTGTTTATTTCTTGATTGGCATTAAAGTAGATTTTTAGATTATAATATGCCAAGTAATAGAATTGTTTAAGAATATAATTATAGCAAGCTGATATATGTTATACTTGGATGAAGGAGGAAATTAAGTTTAAAGTATATTTAATAGACTGTACTAAGTAAACATTATGATTCTTTATCATACAATTAATTAACAAAGGAATTTACATTATATTGAATATTTTATAATATTTCTTCTTTTATTCATTTATTATCAGATATCTTATGAACTGCCTATAGCCTCCCACTGAGCTGAGCTGAACATAAACTTAAATATAGAGTCTCAGTAATAATTTTATTATATCTTTTGTTATATTGTTCTATTCATTAATAGAACTGGCGCCTGGGCATTTCGTTCATGTAATGTATATGAGCGGTGTTGGGAGTGTAGATTATAATATATATATATATTGAGCCAACCTCCTCCAAACAACCAATAAAAAAAACGACTAACTACTACTACTATTTATTTAACACTTATTACCTTCAAAACTCTTAACGATATAAAAATTACAATTTAAAATTTACTATTTAAACTTATGGGAAACAACAAACACCAAGCATCGACAAATAAAATATTAACTAATATTTTATAATATTTTGTCCTCCTAAATTTCCCTTTCAGAAAGTGGTTGGTTTTCAGGTAGTGTCAACTATCATCAATAGCGACTATCAATAACATTCCACACTCGACTACCAAATATACACCGATCAAATAAACACTTTATTTTTATTTTTAAAAGAAGAAAGAAAATGCCTTAGGCACCAGCTAATTACATTAGAATTAGCATGTTCATCTGATCAGCATAATTCAGTACCTGAAAATCCCTGCTAGCTCAACCGGTTCCAACCACCCACTAACAGACAAACAAAGGTATCTCTTAAATGCTGCCTCTTCTAAGCTACTACTATTTTTTTTAAAACTAAAATAATTTTCCCGAACCATTTAAAATAATACTTCAATCCTTTAAAACTAATAATAACAACATTATACTGAATACTAAACATTTATAGATTTAACTTAGCGAATCTTTTCTGAAATACTATTATTAATGATTAGATTTTTTCCCTCCTACTCTTATTAAGAAAATAAATATTTATACTTACCCGCACGTATCAGAAATAAACATAAATATTTTAAGAAAAATAATTTAAGTGTTTTTTTTATTATTTAAAATAAATTAATCGTTTTATCTTATAATGAGACACACACACTTCTTTTTTTTTAAAGATTAAAATAAGCATTTTAATATATTACTTTAGCAAATAAATTATACACGTTACATCATATTTTATTTTATCTTTTTTTTTTAAGTTTAAAAAAAAAATCAAATCACACATACATGCATGCCATTGTTTCAAAAATATTATTTAATAGAAGCTGCTTTTACTTATTTTATTATGGCACATATTATCTTTTGAAGTTTAAAGTTTTTTTTTTTTTAAGTTTAATTCAAAAAGTTCAAAGTTCTTTTAATAAAGTCTATCTTTATTTTAAAAAGAAATCAGGAATGTTTAGATATCAAAGTCAAATAATTACCTAGGTTTTAAATATGACAGAAACAGCATAATGGAATTATTTCTTAAATCATTGACGATCGGTAAAATGATTCCTTCATAGATCCTGTGATTTAGTATGATTTTTATGGCTAGTTTGGCATTCCGCACTCCACTGTCTGTGTAGTCTATTTCAACATGATTACTTTCCGAACTAATCGCAGGTCTTAAATGCATAGAGAGCGATTCGATCAACTGAAAACACGTTGGCTTTGATCAATGCAACATTTTTGGAAATATTACTTCAAGAAATATTTTATTAAATAAACAAGTCAGACCAAGAATGATAAAATGATGAGCTATTTCTACTGTTTTAAACAATGGAAAACTTTATTTAGCAGCAGTGTTCGTCTCATGAAATAAAATCAGCTTCTGCGTCTACTTTTTATTAAAAATTACATACACACACATATATATTTATTTATTTTATTATAAGATAAAATGAAATCTCTTTATTATTTTATTAAAAATTCATTTAAAGAATATTAAATCATTTATTTATTACAAGATTTTTTTTCTTCTTTTAAACAAAAAAAATCTTATTATTTTAAACAGCGTTTACAGTTTATTTTATTTAATACAAATTCCCCCCCCCCCCTGCTCTTTAGTTTTTAATTTTATTCTCTTAATATTAAATTTTTTATATTTTTAAAACACGGGACTTATACAATTACTTTAATATCAATGTACTTTGGTACATTATCTCCGTTCCTCCTCTGAAACTAAAATATCATTCTGAGCATTTTAGTTTTCCCAGAATTTAAACCTATAAACAATCTAATTTTATTTACTTAACATTTGTTTAACTGTATACGTGTATTCTTATTTATCCACTATAATTTTCATCCCAGTATAATTATATTATATAACTGATCAGGTGGCTCTTTCTTTCTATCCATTAAATTACTTTGCCCATCCCATTTCCTATCTCGATCTAAAGGTTCCCGAGTGTAATCGACTTGTGTTAAAAATTCTGCCATCTCATCTATTGAACATCCATCTTTACTTAACATTAAATGCTGTATCTCTGGCAGCATGTTGTTCACAATATCCTGATCATTTGTCCCTCTGACATAGGAAATGCTGCTAATGCACTAAGCTTTGCTATCTGTCGATAAAAAAATTGTGCATGAGTTTTAAACGTTTGCAGCCTATCACCCACAGTATACCACCAATTACATGCAGTCCCCTGTAAGTAATCACTTGCTACCGCAACTTTATCTTCCTCTGTCAATCCCTTAAATGAAAACAAACAGCTTAAACTTTCTAAATGCCTTAACGGGTTCTCTCCCGCTTCTGCCTTAAACACTGAAACACTAAACTGCTTTTCCATAAACTTATCTATCCGTAAGTCCTGCTTATCACCAAAACTAAATTCATCACACTTCTGTCCAATCTGTTTTACTTTCTGCTCTATCCTTTCCATCATATTATTACATATCTCTTTTAATTCAGCCCTTACATCCTCTTTGCCCTCTATTTTCCCTTCAAAAGCTCCCAATTCTTTGTCATTACCTCCTTCTATACTCCCTACTTTTAATTGATTTACCTTTCCCTTATTTAACTCCTCCTTTAATTCTTCCATATTTTCTTTTACTTCTAAAACTTCAGTCATTTCTTCATCTGCATCTTTCCTTATTATTCCTACTACTTCCTGACCTACATACATTCTTCCCATTAATTCCTGTCTCATTTCCCTCATTTCTGTTCTAAGTTCACTAATTTCTTGTTTCATTATCTGCTGATTCCGATTTATATCCTCATGCATCTCTTTCATCATGTCTACTAATATTTGAAAAACATTTTCTTCAACTAACTGTGGATTCTTAAAAGATATTGGACTTCTTCCAACATTGCCTCTCCTTTACTACCACTTTCTTCCAATATATTATTAATCATATTTAAATTTTATCTAAATACAAAGGAAAATCTATTTTAATGTAAGCACAGTCAACCCCCACCCTCTTAGTTCTAATTCTATGCCTCATGTTCATCTATTCTCATGCAGAGTGTGTCCTATCTTTTTATCTTAAAAAAACAACACATTTCTACTTTTTAATGTCCACGAAAATCAACTTTTTATCATACACCAAAACTAACCTGTTTGGGAAAAAAATACAAATACTACCAATACCTTTATTAAATTTTTCTTCAGCAAATATTCCCTATTAATATATAACAATGGTCAACTTTGATCCACCATCTAAACGACTAACTACAATTCAAGTTGTTTATCCTATTTAAACAACTAATTTCAAACCATGTTGATTCACCAAATGAATTTCCAACTATGTTTTATAGTAATCTTATCATCTGCTATGACTATTTTCAGGCTTCTTTAAATCTCTACATCAATGTCCAATTATCCTTTACATTGGTCCTACATTAATGTGCAAATGACCATTCAACTACGGTCCTATCACTTAAACAACTGCAACTTTTGGGCCATGTTACTGTGCCTAATAAATGTCCAACTATCTATGTTAATGCACCATCTGCCCCTCCAAACTCAACTTCCATCGGTTCTTCCACTCGAAATGTCTAATTCTTGGGCCACATTGACACACTACATAAACCCGTTTCATGCCACATCAATGCACCAAATGAACAGTTTTGCACCATGTTGATGCGCCAAATGAACCAACCTCCTCTGAACAACCAATAAAAAAAACCGACTAACTACTACTACTATTTATTTAACACTTACTTCCTTCAAAACTCTTAATGATATAAAAATTACAATTTAAAATTTACTACTTAAACTTATGGAAAATAACAAACACCAAGCATCGACAAATAAAATATTAACTAATATTTTATTATATTTTGTCCTCCTAAATTTCCCTTTCAGAAAATGGTTGGTTTTCAGGTAAAGTGTCAACTATCATCAATAGTGAACTATCAATAACATTCAACACTTGACTACCAAATATACACCGATCAAATAAACACTTTATTTTTAAAAGAAGAAAGAAAATCCCTTAGGTGCCAGCTAATTACATTAGAATTAGCATGCCCATCTGATCAGCATAATTCAGCACCTGAAAATCCCTGCTAGCTCAACCGGTTCCAACCACCCACTAACAGACAAACAAAGGTATCTCTTAAATGCTGCCTCTTCTAAGCTACTACTATTTTTTTGTTTAAAAACTAAAATAATTTTCGCCGAACCATTTAAAATAATACTTCAATCCTTTAAAACTAATAATAACAACATTATACTGAATACTAAACATTTATAGATTTAACTTAGCTAATCTTTTCTGAAATACTATTATTAATGATTAGATTTTTTCCCTCCTACTTTTATTAAGAAGATAAATATTTATACTTATCTGCATGTATCAGAAATAAACATAAATATTTTAAGAAAAATAGTTTAAGTGTTTGTTTTTTATTTAAAATAAATTAATCGTTTTATCTTATAATGAGACACACACACTTCTTTTTTTTAAAGATTAAAATAAGCATTTTAATATATTACTTTAGCAAATAAATTATACACATTACATCATATTTTATTTTATCTTTTTTTTTTAAGTTTAAAAAAAAATCAAATCACACATACGTGCATGCCATTGTTTCAAAAATATTATTTAATAGAAGCTGCTTTTACTTATTTTATTATGGCACATATTATCTTTTGAAGTTTAAAGTTTATTCTTTTTTTAAGTTTAATTCAAAAAGTTCAAAGTTCTTTTAATAAAGTCTATCTTTATTTTAAAAAGAAATCAGGAATGTTTAGACATCAAAGTCAAATAATTACCTAGGTTTTAAATACAACAGAAACAGCATAACGGAATTATTTCTTAAATCATCGATGACCGATAAAATGATTTCTTCGTAGATCCTGTGATTTGGTATGATTTACGTGGTTAGTTTGGCATTCTCGCACTCCACTGTCCATGTAGTCTACTTCAACATTATTACTTTCCGAACTAATCGCAGATCTTAAATGCATAGAGAGCAGATTCGGTCAACTAAAAACACATTGGCTTTGATCAATGCAACATTTTTGGAAATATTACTTCAAGAAATATTTTATTAAATGAAAAAGTCAGACCAAGAATGATAAAATGATGAGCTATTTATACTGTTTTAAACAATGGAAAACTTTATTTAGCAGCAGCGTTCGTCTCATGAAATAAAATCAGCTTCTATGTCTACTTTTTATTAAAAATTACATACACACATGCACATATATTTATTTATTTTATTATAAGATAAAACAAAATCTCTTTATTATTTTATTAAAAATTCATTTAAAAATATTAAATCATTTACTTATTACAAGATTTTTTTCTTCTTTTAAACAAAAAGAAATCTTATTATTTTAAACAGCATTTGCAGTTTATTTTATTTAACATAAATCCCCCTCCCCCTGCTCTTTAGTTTTTACATTTTATTCTCTTAATTTTAAATTTTTTATATTTTTAAAACATGGGACTCATACAATTACTTTAATATCAATGTACTTTGGTACAATATATATATATTATAATGGTCAGGGTGTGGGTGATATATATATATATATATATATATTATAATGGTCAGGGTGTGGGTGATCAAAGAGTCTTACCATATCTGCACTACAGGGTGCCATTAGGACATTTGAACCTAGAAAATTTATAGAGTACGCAGATACACACTGTTAAAAATCCAACTTTTATTTTATTGACCATTTGCCCTTGCCACTAGCTCATGGAGTAGCAGAGATTTTAAACTATATTTATGAAAATATTTTTTTTTAAATAAAGAATAAAAAAATAAACTAGATCACTGCCAGTACTAATAACACAACAGATTTTATTAACACACTTTTAAAATTGAGGAAAAAAATTTATATTTAGATTTTAACATTAGTTTTTAAATTTAAATTACTATTTTAAATAGACCACACAGATGGACATTTTCATAATATTTTACTTGAGCATGTTGAGTATAGATATGCTACATAGATTTCTCACTTAAAAAAAACTTATCAAGACACTCATTCAATCTCAGACTAAAAGTTCGTAGCCAAACCAACACCTGCTTCCAGATATATAGTCACAACCAATGCAATATGAAGATGCTAGCATAAAATCATGCTGACAGAAATGTGCATCTGACAGCATGATATTATTTGAAGGACATGATCCTCATCCAGTACAGGAATGGGCATCTGTCTGGCAAAGGAATCATGTATATAAATTAATTAAAGAGTGCTATGTATGGGGGAGAGCGGTCTTTTCTGCCAACATAAATTCCTGTCCATAGAGCTAGAAGGGGTCAATGGTGCAGAAAATATGTCTGCGACCATTGCAACAATATGACTGCCTCTTTGGGGTCATGCATTCAGTTGGGCACATTGCCCTGTATGCTAAACATGCTTCACATTACATTGATATAAACACCCATATATCCCTCCACAAGCATCGTCCTGACTACGAAACAAATATCCTGAAATTAACCCCTTAAAATAAGCATAAACAAATTTAAATATAGTTATTAATTTTTATCCATACAGCTATCTACACCCAACTTTAATTTGATACATTTTAATTAACACTTAACACACAAAAAAAAAAAAAGAAATGGAAATGATTGCTTAAACAGATACATAAATTTTTTTTACTAATAATTGATTCGGAATCCTTTAGGTCAGATAATAGTTCTTATTTTTAGCTATTAATTGCAAATTCAGGAAAAGTTCCTATTAGATAAACACAAGAGTTCATACTTTACGGATTGAGCAGATTGAGAGACCCATCTTTGTGATCAGTTTCATAGATTGTTTGTTCTTCTTTGAAACAAAATGGCTACTTGCCATGCATTTGGTCAGGAACTGTCATCCAGAGGCCTCAGCTGGTTGTCCAGAAAATTAAATTTATTGCAGACTTCTACATCGTGAAATCTGCAATATAGCTAGTTATAACAGTATATTCATAGTCAGCTCTAAGATAACAATTATAATAATCATTTGGCTTTTATATTTTTATTAGCCTGTTATCATCCAATCTTCGGATTCAATGAGCAAGACATCACTAATCCTCTCATTTCATTTACTGTCTGTGCTGTCATTTCGTGCTTGCATAGGTCATTTAATTTCTTTTTCTCTTATCTGACCATTTAATTATTCGAGTGCCCCAAGGGCTAGTGTGCTTTAAAACAATCATTTAATTAATAAAACAATCATTTTCATTTTCTAAGATTATAGAAATCAACACTATTTCTATTTTCAAAAATATCAAATCTTTACATCTTTACTTTTTTACAAAAAAAATACTTTCAAAGACTTTTATTTTTAAAATAGTTTTTAAAGTTTCCCATCTGTGCGATATATATATAGATGTTAAACAACTTTTAATTTTCAGTTTTTAAGTTAAGTTTTTTTTTTCTTTTTAATAAATCAATTTTTATTTATGAACTTTTTATTTTCATTTTAAAATAATGTAACGGCATTTTATACACCGTTACAATATATATATATATATAACAATAATTATTTTAGGTTCATTACTTATATTGTATTTAATTTTCCATTTTACTTTATAATAAAAATATTTCATTTATTAGTTTAAAATGTAACTATTATATCTTAATTTCATTAACACTTTATTATAAGTTTTAGTGTGGCATTTTATATCTGCATTATACTTCCACCTTTGCATATAGTTTTATGTAACATCCAACACAGTTGTTTGCAGTCATGATTATGGTGCACAGTATAAAACATATTTAACTGTTAATGGTATTTCCTTGATTTATTGTATGTACGTATGTACATATATGGGTGTGTGTGTGTGTTTTAAGTAAAAAATGTATGTATGTATGCACGTATTTATGGTGTGTGTGTGATTAGTTATTATATGTTAATTATTGGGTATTAATACATATATTGTGATTAATATTTAACTACTAGTTTATTAAGCTAATAAAATACTCTCCATTTAATGCACGAGACAAAACTTTTTAGAAAAAAAAGAATGGACCATCTCTCTTTATCTCAATTTTTTTATTATAGAGGATTATCTAAAGCAATTTAAAAAATAATAATTTTTTTTATATCAATCATATTATTTTTGAAACTATATTTTAAATTGCTTTACATTATTTTAATTGACATTTGTAAAATTTTTCAATTTAAACTCAAATAATGGAATATGGAAATATAAACATTCCGAGTGATTAATATTTTGTAATACACCGAGATTAATATTCTAATCACTAGTTATCAAGTAAATAAACTACTCTCAATTCAGAGCACAAGACAAAACATTCTAGAAAAAAGAATAGAGAGTTGACAAAGTGTAAACTGCAAATTTTCACAAATGTCAATTAAAACAAAATAAAGCAATTTAAAATGCTTTTTTTCCAAAGTGTTTTAGATAAGACTCTACAAAGAAATCATAGTAAAGAGAGATTATTGTCTGTTTTTTTTCCTCTAAAAGGTTTGGTTTTGTGCTTTCAATTGAGAATATTTGTTTCCTTAATAAACCAATAGTTATAGATTTAATCTTGATATATTACGTAATATTAATCACTGGGAATGTTTATATTCAGATCAATTAAATATACCTGTTTAACTACTTTGGTTACTTAAATGCTACTCGATTTTTCATTTATTGATAATATGATCAATAAATAAAAGAATGGTACAAAAATGTTAATTCATTATTTTGTTTAGTAAAGTATATATTTTGTCAAGCATTGGTGGTCAAAAGGTCAGTGACGGCTGCTTTACAAATAGTTGTCCCGGGTTAGCGAGTTCACTTCCCGGCTGATGCTATGACACACGAGAAAAAAAAAGTATATATTTTGATGAGTTAAATATTTCTAAAAATATAAGCATAAACACTGAAAGATTCAATGAAGTAATCATTTATAAACGTTACAGAGAGAACCATAAGCATTATTTAAATAAAAAAAGGTGTTGGATCAAATGTTTAAAATAAATTGATAGATTAAATAAATAACGCAAATATATTGGAGATCATTGTTTTTGTGCGGCCATTGATAACCCATACTACATCTAAAGTTTCTCCAATAGCTCTCCAACAAAAATCTGTCATAATTTTTTTTTTAAAATAATAATTCAGAGAACTATTTATATAAGACTCCAATATCAAAGTAAGTTTCTTCAGAAGATTGTTTTTATCTTTAGATATTTTGCCACAAATTATCATCATTTTTTTTGTTGCTAAGTATCCACCCCATTTTCATTTAAATATTTGGCATATAAAGCAGCGATTTTTGATAATATTTTTTATTTTGGGTCTGTAAATTAGTTAAATGAAATATAGATTAGATTATTTGTTTTACAAAAATCAAAAAGATTACAAGATCTTTCCATATATGGATCACATATAAAAGTAAATCATAAATAATATTAATAATAACTGTTTATACTTCTATACGAAATGTAATAAACGTAGTAAGTGCGCTTATACGCAACTATAAAGAAGATTGTTATTTCTATAAATAAATACAAAAGAGCCTCAGACAAGCCAGAACATAGCTCTATATTCCTTGAGCACCAAAAGACAACAGGACATCAATTTATTCCCTTCCGCAACCATTCAATACACCGAAAGAAATGATTCAAAGAGAAAAATCAGGGTTGCTATATAGCCAATGACACGAATGCTATCAACCATGGAGACTCATTCTTCTCTCTCTCCAAAAAATGGATGCTCTAATTTAAACAGTAACTTTGAATTTAAATCTCGTCAAATGTGTACAATTACACCCATCTCTTCACTATTACTCTATTTCATCTTGCTATGAATATGAGAACATCATAAGTTCTCTAAAGCGCTAAGCCGTATTTAATTTACAGAGTTAACAAGATTCTCTATAGTTGTGTATAAGCGCACTTATTATGTTTAACAATAATTATAAGAATAGATATTTTTCTATAAAATTATTTATTTAAAAACAAACAAGTATTTTTATTTAGACGGGAGGAGGGATCAACAAAAAAAAAAAAAAAATTACCTCCATTTAGAAGGAGTAAAGCAGCTTTCAAAAGAAGAAGATCTTTGTTTTTCTTTAAATAAAGACTGATATTTAGAGCCATTATTTAATTAGTAACTACCTAGAAAAAAAAAAGAGCATTATTTAATACTTTTGATTTTTTAGACATCAATTTCTATTTTTCTTATATATATATATATCTTTAAATCCCAGTGTAACAAATGTTGGCACATTTTTTGAGCTTATAATATTAATAACCAATAAATCTCTAAATATATGCTGAATTTATTTTAAAAGAAACCTAATTATACATTACAAAGCCCTTATAAGGATGGGGGGGGGGGCAAAATCATGAAAAAGATTAAGAAACATTGATTTAGAAAATAGGACATTCAAATCAAGAGTAACATTTGTACAATATATATATATATTACAAAAAATATAAAACAGCTTTTAAATATCTCATTGAAAGAAAAAGGTTTTTCAAGTGAAGAAGACACTGTTTATTAGCGAAAATCCCATCTTGTGACATGACAAGTAATGTGTTAATCGCTGTGCAATTGAGCAGTTGTTTTGATTAATATTAATGTTATATATTGTTGACTTGGCCATAATATATTGTTGTATTTATTATTGTCTGTTTTGAACAGAATTTCACTTTTTTTTTATTATTATTAAAGTGTTAATTCTCCTACTTAATTTTATATATTAAAAAAATGCTTTTAAAAACTTTCCATTCTTTCAAATTATTTTCTAATGAATATTTTAATGTTGAAAATTAGTTATGTCTGATCACTTGATTCCCTAAATTAAATATTCTAGGAATCAGACTAACATATATATATATATAATTCATTAATACATAATTTAAAGCTGAAAGCAATATGCTCAATATATACAATATAATTTAATATGCTCAATATATACATTTCACATCTCATTAACACCAGGTACCTCCTAGTTCTATTATCAGTATCTTACTATAAGCAAGTAATATTACATCATATCGAGTCTATTTTCTAAACTGTGTATAGACTAGTATTGTAATTCATACTAACCTTGCTGTCTGTTTTTTATAGCATATTAGCTCTTGATGCTTAGAAAATCATAATAAAGATCGAGGCGACCTGCCACCGAATTATAAAAAGTGTCCCTTGCTGAATTTTTCCTCTGCTTTAAATTGCAGTTCTCAAAAGATCACAAAGATGCACAAAAAAACAATAACTTTATTTGCTAATCATTCTTTTGTTTTTTTGTAGAGTATTACCTTCAATGGGGTAAATACAAATCTTCTATAATTAAGTTCTTTTGTTATCTAAAATATTTCCTTAGGATAACAATTTATTTTTTAATTTTCCATTGTGTTTAATTATAAATAATTTTAAAAATTAATCACTTTGTTTTTGATTTATGCATAATTAATATTAGACTACCTTTATTTAACTTTGTTTTTAGTCTCCTACAAGGTTTAATCTTTCTTTGCTTTTAATTTTGTTTGCTATTAACATATTTAAGTTGTTAAGTTAAAACAAGTAACATTTTAATAATAAATACTATATTTTGAATAAAAAAATCTCATTTATGTTATCAAAAATATTAAGTTAATATTTTGTTCTTAATTAAAAGTACGTTAAACATTTATTTCTGAATAATATTCAGTTTGGCCCTCACAGATCTAGCATTCTAACTTCTTATGAATTCCTGAGCAATAATCAGATATATTGGTTTCTAGTCACGGCTAAAAACATGACGGTTTGATGTCACTCTAAACTGGGCATTTTTAATATTACGCTTAAGATTTTGTGTTTTTTTTAAAGGTTTAAAAACATTCTGTAAGATGCTGCCTTCTCTTAAATTATTTTACAAGTAAAAAATCAATAAAACTGACATTATAGGTCTAACAAAGGAAAAAGGCAGATCTTTCTTCAATCTGATTGGCTGTTAAATTTTGACAACAAAGAAAATGGTTGTCAATAACTGAAGAGTTACAATGTCCTTTGTTTCATTTCGAAAACGATAAACAAATGTTTTAGACCATTTTAAAAGTATTTTTTGACAAATTATAAATTATGTTAATAAAATATGCTAAAAATAAAATTATTTTAGAAAAATAGTTAAGACTTTAGCAAAAATTATTTACTTATCACAACATAAAATTGTGAAAGAAATCACTGGCATCAGCAAATCTTTTTGGTTGGTGAGTAACGTTCCTTTTAGGATTTGCTGCTATTGAATATTTTTATAATTATAAATAAGAATTTATTTTTGAAAAAACTTTTGTTCACTTTCATAACCTGACAAATTATTAATATACTTTTTACAAATGAAACTAAAGTGAATATAATATTAAAAGATGAATATATTTTGATGCTTGAGTTTGTGAATTGATGCTTGAGTTGTGAATTGACCAATTAAAAGTTTAGACTTTTACTTCACTCGGCCAATAAAATAATTAGCAAAAAAGAGATTAAATTAAAATATCCTGCAATGGAAAGCAAGAATCAATTTTCAAAAATTTCTTATATTCATTCAAATATAGAGTATGATAAAATTACCTTTTTTTTGTTGGTTAAAAGAATATCAGGAATATATACGATCTCACATTATTTATTTTTAATGATATTTTTTGTTACATTGTTAATCTTTTAATTTTTATCTTTTTAGTTTTTATATACATTTTTCTATTCAATCATTATATCAATTACTGATTTTTTTTAATATATTAAAATGAATTACATCAATTTCAGAACAATTCTTTTATTGGTCACTTTTAAAAGGCGGACATTAATAGATGTCTGATGATAAAGAATAATAAAGACCTGCACCTGATAACCTATTACGTGTTTATAGCTATGTGTTTTACCTATAAATTTTATATTAAAGATTGAAATAATATATTGTAAAATAAATTGATATGAAAACAAAATAACTATTCACCAAAAATGATCAAGCACTATACATTGAGAAACAGATGCTATTAAAATCTTCCATTATTAAGGTCTAAGAATATAATCAGTTTCATTCCTATGAAATCCATTCAAAGATTTTCATTTATGTAATTAGTGTTTGGCTGCTTAAAAAACACAATGGTAATAAAATTATTAGTCATTTTCATGTTCCATTTTTGATTTTAAGCCTATGTTGACCAACATAATTTTTTTTCTTTCTATTAAAAGTATATTCTTAAAATTCTGTTTGCATCTCATCATGAAACTTTTAAATTTTTTCTTTACCTTGGGTTATAAAAATGTTAAATAATTCCACAAAATGAAATCGGTTTTAACCAACCATAAATCAATTACTAATTGATTTTTTTTATTAAAAAAAACATATTTTTAGTGTTGATAAATACAATCATTTAAATTTTTTAAATTAATGTTATTTCATAGATTATATTCCCTAATATTTCTGCAATTACATAATCTTGAAATTATATTTTATCATAAAACATCTCTAACTTTTGATATTAAAATTCTTCAAATCTACTTTTTATATAACAAAAAATTCTGCAAAAGAAGCTAATGGAATAGGCAGAAGTTACATTCAAAAAATAGAGTAAAAAATGTTTCCATATAAACAATCCACCATTCTGATCAAATTTAGATAGTAATCAAAGTGAAAACAAATATAAACATGATCAATTTCTATATCAAATTACTCTATAACAAATATCTATTAATATTATTTTGTGTAAAAGAAATTCTGTGTTTCTGGCACCAATGGATCAAATAAATAAAGTTGTATAACAATTACCCAAAATGTCAACATTTTATTCAATAATATGATATATCTATATGAAAACATGCTTACCAAAATTTGAGTATCTCGTTCACATGTCTCAAGAATTTTTCCTTTATGACAATGATTTATTTATATTTTTAGTGAGACTTGAAGCTTAATACCATATAAAAATAAAAAATATATCACTTCTTTGGTGAATAAATCTTATACGAGAACTTTACCTTTTTCTCCATATCATTTAATATATTGATATCTCAGCTTTATATAATAAAATACATTAATTGTCAAGTGCTATTAAACCATTGTCAAATGAACATCATAATGCAAATGTTTTAGCTTAAATGTTCACAGAGACTTCCTCTTACTATGAGAAATTGCAATACATTTCCACTAAAACAAAGCATCTATCATTGTTATAAGAAATTCCATTAAGAAGAAAAGTAATTTTATAAAAACTTTAAAATAATTATCAAAATATGTGTACCCAGTTAATCAAAAACTCAACATTATTGGTAAAACAAAACTTACTAAATCATTCTCTTTTTCAAATCACACTATAGTATATTTATTGAGATAAGATAAAACCCATTTCAACATAATTTAGCACTTAAAAAATCAGTACATTCTTTTAATTAAATCCATTAACTAATTGAGAATAGAATATTGTCAACCCAATCCATACTGTTTGGTATATATGATTATTATATGAAAAGGCAGATATTGAGAAATCTTCAGCATGTACAAGAACAAGATAGAAAGCTCCATGCAATTCTTTGATAAATAAAATATCTAAGATCCTAAAGTCTAATTTTATGATTTTTGCCTACTAAAGTCCATATTTCTATTTGTTATAGCCAATAGCTAGTACCTGTTAGTACTGGTGCTGTAATCTTATTTAATGCACTATCGTTTATCAAGCCTAATAAACACAAGAAATATAAACATAAATTGTTGATTCTCACATCTCACATGTTTCTGCAAATACCAAGTATAGCTTATAAACTATACCATTGATTTATTAAATTTTCTCACTATATATATATTAATTACATCATATATATATTTATCTATGTAAAAAAGATATTTTTTTCTTTTAATTCCAATTAAATTTAATAATAATTACGTTTTACTTAAAAGAAGAATATTCTATATTTATTGATAATAAATTTTTAAATATTTTTAGGATATTTAAACTACTATAACTCTTGATTATTAATGATATTTTTTAAAAATAAATTGTTTATGCAATGATATTAATTATATAAAAAAATACTGTTAATGTTAATTATGTTTAATAAAATTCCATTAATTACAAAAAGTAGGTCAGTAATAATATTTAAGGAATGTAGCTGAGTGGTTGCCGATTAAAAACATAAATAGTCAATGCAGAATGCTTTAAAACTGAATTTAAGTTATTTTACTCTTTCTCATTTTGTCATTAGAAAATTTTTTTACTATCCTACAAATAACTTACCATTAAAAAAAAAAAAAAAATTGCTAAATTAAAAAATAAATATTTTATCACAACTATTTCTGCATAAAATAAGTAAAATAACGAACAAACTACAATACGATTTTAATACTTTTCTTAAATAAGTTTTTTAAAGTAAGGTATATAGATTAAGTATTCCATTTGGTTAAATAATTACCATCAGTCAAAGAAATATATATTTTTACATTTGTCTGTGTTTTGATAAGAATGGAATTAGCATTGGAATTAGAATATTTACGATTTGGAGTAGTATAAGGATTTATTTTATTAGACTTGCTGGCGATAAGAAAGTACTTGAAAGATAACGCGGCTGAGTTTAATAAAATATTATGCAAGATTAACAAAGCTATTAAAAAAATTAGAAATGAAAACAAACGTAAAACAAAGAAAAATGAAAATAAGCAGATAGTGGAAACTATTAAAAATGAGCATTAAATAAATCTACGTTAAAGAAATTACAATAAAAGTCGTAATAGTTAAATAGATTTTTAATAAAGATAAAAAATTATTAAAAACAAGTTCGTTAAATCTTTTGTCTCTAGAGTATATAAAAGAGATAACATTTGGGGGGGAAAGGTTAGAGAAAATGAAGACTTTAGAGCTATATATTTGGAGGAAAAAGAAAAAAGAAAAGTTGAATAGTTTAGTAGTGATAAACTATTAAAAAAAATAAATGAATAACTATTTATTGAAAGCAGTGAAAAACAAAAAAGATGTGAAGTGCTAGAGAATTAATTAAAAACAAAGAAGAAAAAAATTAACAAAATAAATGAATTAATTGTAAATAATCTTAAAAAGATGTACGAAAGAATGTGGTTAAAACACCTGTAGAGATCCCAACTATCGCATTTTATACGCATATTCTCGAGGTTACAGCCTCGGTAAATATTACTTACGTAATCAATGTGCGTTTAATAAATTTATAATTACAAAGAAAACTGACAAAGTTAAATTAAAAAGCAGAAAAAACTGTTGCAGCTGATTTAAAGATAAAAAGCATATATGGCAAAGCGTTAAAAATAAAACACTTAAAAATAAGAATACACATTGCAGAGATAAAATAACTATTGAAACAAAGAAATTAATAACATCAAAAATATTGAAGTTAAAAGAAGAATATTTAAATGACATGGGATTAAAAAATCAAGTAATATAAAAATAAAAAAGAGAATATGAAATTGCTAAAAATGGAATAAAATATAAGTATTAACCAGAATTATAGTGTCAGTAGTTGAACAAAGAATTCTGTGAATGAAATTGTAATTGAAAGCATTTGGTCTCAAAGATATGAAAATGTTGATGTTTTTAGTGATATGACATTTGACCCAGACGTGATGTACAAGTTTTTGTGATATTTCTTATCACTTTGATTATGACAAAATTGCATCAAATGTAGTTTTATATTCAATAAGGTAATAATAATAATAATTAAATTGCTAATATAAGAATTGTTTTAAATTTAAATTTTATATATTTTAGATAAGAAATAGTTTGGCTTTAGAAAGAAATAAAACTAAATATCTTTTAAGTTATGTAAAAAGTGGGAAGATAAAAATGCAGCTGGATTGCATCATCTGGAATTAATATAAAAAAAAAACAAAACAATAAACAAAAATAAAATTTTAATATTTTATTTTCATTTATATTTTTTGGCAGTGCAATCAGTATATGTAATCAACATCACATGATTACCATTTCCTATGCTTGCTCATAACTGTTATTAAAACAGGCAAAACTCTTCATACTGAGTGGCACTACTGTATGGAGAGTTTTGCCTGTTTTATATGTAACAACTTAATATTATTTATGTATCATATCTTTTGCATTTTATTATTCTCAGTTTTTATCAAGATATTTTTTTATAAAAAGTGTATGCTTAAATACAGTATTATTAATATCTTGGAAATAATTAAAGTACTTAAATGCAGTATTAAAAAGTCCTCACTGACATTAGCAACTATATTTAACTATACTTTTTTTAAAATCTATCTGTAATAATATTTTTGAAAGAGGAGGTAAAAATCCGTTGTTAAATTATTATGAAACAAATAAAAATGAAAATTGTTTTTAGCACTTCATTTTTTTAAAAAAAGCTTACTCATCATGCACAATATTACAGTAATTTTTTTTAAAAAATTGTTTATTCACTTGGGTTACAAATAAAAACAAGTAAATCATTATTAAATTTCCACAAACAAAAAAAAAAGACTGTTTTAAAAAATATTTTGGTTTTAAATGTAAAAGTATTTTCTATTTTTATTAACTATTAAGTATGTATATAATAATAATTTTCAAATTATAACATAGATGTATATACTTACAATAATAAAAATAATAAATATAATGGTGATTATCTGCAGAAGTACTTTCGATTAATTATTTAACCATCTTCAACTTCTATTAAATTCAAAAACATAAAGGAAGCAAACAACATTAACTCAAATCCCAATATTCCTGAATTTTAACATCAGTGGCTTGTCTATTAAGTATATTTATTTTATTTCTATTTATGAAAATTTTGCTATCTTAATTTTTCTTTTATTATGAAGCAGTCATTAAATCATTATTATTTTTACTTTTTACATTAGACTGCATCTCAATACTTATATATGATAACATACATATAGAGAAATCATTAAAGTATAAAGAAAAGATTAAAGAAGCATCAATTATAATACAAGCATGTGAAAAGTAATGTTTTTTTCTTGGATCATGAAAGAACATGTAAATACAAATTTAAGTCTGATCTTGAAAATGTTAAAATTCTCATGAAGAGAAAAACCAGAATAAAAGAAAAATTAAGAAGGCTATTTTCATAAATAGAAATAAAATGAATATAATTAATAGAAATCCACTAACTATAAAATTCAGGAATTCTTTGATTTGAGTTGATGATGATATGCTTTTTGAATTTAAAGGATTAAGTAATTAACCAAAGTACTTCTTCAGATTGAAAGAGTGTATAATAATAATAATAATAATAATAATAATAATAATAATAATAATAATAATAATAATAATAATAATAATAATAATAATAATAATAATAATAATAATAATAATAATAATAATAATAATAATAATAATAATAATAATAATAATAATAATAATAATAATAATAATAATAATAATAATAATAATAATAATAATAATAATAATAATAATAATAATAATAATAATAATAATAATAATAATAATAATAATAATAATAATAATAATAATAATAATAATAATAATAATAATAATAATAATAATAATAATAATAATAATAATAATAATAATAATAATAATAATAATAATAATAATAATAATAAAATAATAATAATAATAATAATAATAATAATAATAATAATAATAATAATAATAATAATAAATAAAAATAAATATGGTTTTAATTTCTCCTTATATGTAAAAACAAAAATACTTAATTGTAATTATTAATTAGAGAAAATATAACTTACTATTAAAAATTTAACAGCTGAACGTTTTCGAGGAACCATGCCTCATACTCATAGCCTTCATGAAAAGTGTAATAAATATATGCAAATGTAAATATTCAAATAAGCTACTGTTACGTAGCCCATTTTTTTCGAGATCTTGAAGCATGTGTCCTTTCTGTTAATGGCATGGGTGTCTCTATTAATATAGAATGCCTCCTTTATTTTTCTCCTGTAATCATTTGGCTCTGAACATAAAATAATGGGGTTGGCAGGTATGAAGTTGTGCCCAGATTGTTTACCATGTTCGAAAAATACGGAGGATGTGTTGCTGTTCGTTTGATCTCTGTTGGATGTGTAAACGATGTTGAGCCAGTCTGGTATTAATTGTGGCTTTCATTTCCCCATAATATGTAGCGTGGCATCCGGCTTGAGGGCAGGAAATAGAGTACACCACGTGTGGGGTGAGCGATCAATCAATGTGGTCTTTAGAGTTATTGATCAACCTATTGGAATTGAGCAGCAGGATTCAAATATAAAACCATTAAAAAGAAAATCATGAAATTTAATAGTACAATAAACAATAAATTACCTCGCACTAATCTACCTAGAATAACAATCCCCTACATCCCTAAAATATCCAGCAAGCTAACGAAAACTTTAAACAACAAATTCAACATAATATTCAGAACTCCACCCAATTCCAATAGGTTGATCAATAACTCTAAAGACCACATTGATCGATCGCTCACCCCACACGTGGTGTACTCTATTTCCTGCCCTCAAGCCGGATGCCACGCTACATATTATGGGGAAACGAAAGCCACAATTAATACCAGACTGGCTCAACATCGTTACACATCCAACAGAGCTCAAACGAACAGCAACACATCCTCCGTATTTTTCGAACATGGTAAACAATCTGGGCACAACTTCATACCTGCCAACCCCATTATTTTATGTTCAGAGCCAAATGATTACAGGAGAAAAATAAAGGAGGCATTCTATATTAATAGAGACACCCATGCCATTAACAGAAAGGACACATGCTTCGAGATCTCGAAAAACTGGGCTGCGTAACAGTAGCTTATTTGAATATTTACATTTGCATATATTTATTACACTTTTCATGAAGGCTATGAGTATGAGGCATGGTTCCTCGAAAACGTTCAGCCGTTAAATTTTTAATAGTAAGTTATATTTTCTCTAATTAATAATAATAATAATAATAATAATAATAATAATAATAATAATAATAATAATAATAATAATAATAATAATAATAATAATAATAATAATAATAATAATAATAATAATAATAATAATAATAATAATAATATACCGCAGAAAATCCTGATAGTGCCGGTAAGTAATATTAAAGTAGTTGGGTTTCAAACCCCCAAAAATCTAATAATAACGCCACAATTTAAAATCAAACAAATATAGATAATTTCATAAAATAAAAATAAATATTTTTGAAACTATAATTAATGAAAATCATAAACTAGCTCAAGAATATCATAAAAAAACACTTACGTTACCAAAAATTTCTTTGTTTTTATAAAAAAAAATGGAGCCCACAGCTACGCATGATCGAGCATTTGGTGTCAATATGGCCACTGAAGTGCGTAAAAATTTAGACACCGTCAAATCATATGCCACGGTCGCAAAAACTAACATGCAAGCAACAAGTTCAAGGAATTTCACGACTACAATAAATAATAAAATAGTTCCGAGATTTAGAAAAACAAATCCAAACGATATAAAACAGTTAGATTTAAAGATACAGGTAAACCAAGACCCTCCCCTTGCACACTGGACCGATAATATGCTAGAAAGAATTAATGAACACTTTAACAACACGATTCCACGGGGACTCTATACATCGTTCAAAAGATTTTTTTCACCAAACTCAATAGTAATATCTGCCACAGATGCAAATATATCATTGTATCGGTTTCCACGCACGTTATTATATCAAGCAATAACTGAAAATGAACTGTGGGAAATGATCGTAAGAATCGCAGATCATCCAAATCCCAGATACCTCGCAATCGAATTTCTTAACAGTAATCAAAAGAACCGATTTCTAAACCAAATTAAAACATTAGACAATTACGCAGTTGTTATAGTCGATCAAGATCGACAGAACCAAATTATAGGAATAATAAAAAATACATATTTTGGATACACGAAACAAGACTTTCAAAAAATGATGGATCCATTTGGCAAGGTTATAGCATTTCAGCCAATATACCTCAAAGACACACCAATACCAATATACAGCAATAGCTATGATTTTAAGTTAAAATTACACAAAGACATTGACCCAGAATCTATACCAACACAAATTGCAGATCAGGAAGCTATGCTGAGCCTATATATAAGAGGTTTAAAACCACAATGCTATGCCTGTGGCAAGCATGGTCATCTAGCCACACAGTGCATGGATAGCCAACTCATACAGGGCCAGACACCAAATAATCAGCACATCCAATCCCAACATGAAGAGAGCAACAATACACAAGATAACACCAGCAACTCAAACAGTCAATATGAAAACAATTACAGTACTAATGAAGCTACTAAAAACAAACATGCAGAAGAAAACACAAATATACTTGAAACTACAACAGATAGCTCAAATAAATTAAATGAAAGCACTGATCAAATAGATCAAAATCAAGCAAAAATCATACCTGAAGTATCACAAACACCAGGCATATCAATCAGTAACACATCAGACTCAAATCCAGACATATCAAATGATACATACAACTCCCCAAAAACAAGCATGCCGCATATAATTATAAACAAAACATCTACAGATATTCTAGAGTCACTAACCCCATGCCTCCCTCCCATAGAAACAACACCAACAGAAGTCCAAAAAGCTGGTCGGCCAAGGAGAAATAAATCAAAAAGAGCCAAAACAGATGAAAACAATACTCTAACAGAAATGATTGAACACTTTGCAGAAAACTTAATACCTATGGAGCTGCATAGTAATCAAACCACTAATAACTGCTCACAAAACACTAGAGAATATGCAAAAGATTCACACAAACTTCAACACACTGTGAAACCAACTCGCAAACAATCACGATAATGAAGCTAAAAATAACAGCATTTAATATCAGAGGGCTCAACTCGGTCAACAAAATACATCAGCTACAACAATGGATAAAGATTACACAACCTCATATACTAGGACTTTTAGAACCTAAAATATATAGTGGCTCACAAATTGACCCACAGTACATCTAAGCAAAGAAGGCTACTGTGCATGCTCTAGAGACACATCATCTCCCTCAGGGGGTACTGGACTGCTCATAACACAAAGTTGTCCATTTGAAACATTCAAAATCATATATATATAGATGCAAATTTACTAATAGTAACTTTTAGTCATCAAATCATCACACTAAACATTACATTTGTGTATATTCCACCGAGCCCTACAATTATCTCAAATATTATATTAAACATTAACTCCTTACTGGAATATAATTCACATCCAACCATACTAATTGGGGATTTCAACATGAAATATCAAGAGTTCATTTTAAAGTGGCTGCATCAAATATCAATTCCACTTATGAGTGCAGAGGGTTTTCTGTCAAATGAAGCAGTTACCTTTCACAATGGACGTCATACATCAAAAATTGATCTGTGCTTTTATTCACCTATGTTACACCATCAAATCAGCCTAAACATCAACCCATCTCCCTTCTCTGATCACTCTGCACAAACCATACTAATCAATCTGACAGGAATTCAAACAACTGCACTTACACATGGTAAAACAATCAGAATTCTACTTCCAACTTCTACCCCAGAATTTATTTTTTCAGAAACATATATAATGCTTCACAAAATCAAAAATATGCAACTTAACCCCATTCAAAGATATTTAGCATTCATAAACATTTTATCATTTAATATAGATCACATTACACGCAAATCCCCCCCACCCTCAAGACTGCTAGCACTGGCTGATGAAATACATAAACGGATTACAATGATAAACCCAACACACACCAGTCAACAACATATACGCAGACTTACACAAACATACAATAACATCTGGAACCACCTGAAAAACTACCTAGCAATAAAAAAGAGTAAAGTCTGCCTCGGCCAACAACACACATGGACAAGAAAATACATTCGCTGGGCCTTGGGCTACCCATCCACTGTCAGAAATGGCACTCACAGTGCAGGGGCACACATATGCAGGAGATAATATGTTAAAACCGATCTATCAGCATTTCAATCAAAAGCTGCAAGCATACCACCTAGTCAAATATAATCCTAATGTATTTGGAAAACCAGAAACAAATACTCCATATAAAATCACAGAATTTGCTACTAAACTGGCAACAGTACCTAATGCATGTCACCCAGGAACACATGGAATCCCCAAATTTGTCCTTGCACATCTCAGTCAGTTCACTAGCCAATATTTATGTAACCTTGCAAATCATCTATCACAGAAGTTGCATGACATTCAAGGTTTATATCCAATAGCAATAGTCCCCTTCAACAAGAAAAAAGTCTATGTATCAACACTATCTAACCTATGACCAATCTCAATGGGGCCACTTATATATTTTTTCGACCAATCTCAATGGGGCCACTTACAATTAAAATAATTAAAAAAGTACTCAAAGACAGCCTAGAGCCACATATTCTACCACTAATTTCACACAGCCAGTTTGCAAGGAAGCAATCATCAACTGTACAGGCTGCAATGATATTCAAAACAGTTATAAACTTAGTATGGGACAGAAAGAAGTATGCACCAATTGCAGTTCAACTTGATATAGAAGCGGCTTTTGATTCGGTCGACATCAATACATTAATCAATATGCTGGCTGACACCACAATTCCACAAACTCATCTGTACCTGCTCACAAACCTACTACTTAGCAGAGAAATACATATCACACTCAATGGCAAAAATTCCCCATCATTCATTCCCACACAATCCATATTCCAAGGCTCACCACTAAGCTCACTGCTATTTACTTTTTACATCAACCCACTCATACTCAAAATTCAGCAGAGTATCAAGGGCATTCAGATACCAGGAACATCATAACATATAGCCTGCATTGCATATATGGATGACATCACAGTCTTCCTACCATCAAGAAAACAGATACCAATACTACAGAAAATACTGCAAGACTTTCAAGCAACACACCATCTAAAATTTAATCAAAATAAGACTGCTGCTTGGTCTCTATATACTAGTAAGCCATGCATGCAAATTTTCCAAGGCAAACCATCCCCTTTCCTTGGTTTTCCTTTCTACATGGGAACAAACACAATGAGGCAAAAAATCCAGAACAAATTAAAAGATGAAGCAGAACGGATCACTGCCTCACTATCAAAAGCATACCTCTCAATATATGCTAAAGCACAATTGTTCAATCAGCTGGTAATCACCAAGATTATCTATTATTCTCCCATAATTCAATTCTCAAAAGCCTTTACATCAAAAATCTCTTCATATTGCAATAAACTCCTATGGAATAGAAAGACAGTGTCAATATCTGGAAAACAGCTTAGTTGACCAGCAATACACAATGGTTTGGGGCTGCATAACATAGATATTTTTCGAATACAAAAGACCGCAAACCTGATAATAGCTACCCTCAGACATTTCCCAGAACTCCAGTATCTAATACAAATAATACCCACAGACAAACCTCCACCTTCACATTGCTATCTATCATCTGTTATAAACCAGTTCAGAATCACACATACTCAAATATCACTGCAAACAACAACAAAATATTCATATTGGCAGATATATGCAATGATATACCCAGGATATACATCAGATTTTTCAACACAGATGCTCGGAATAAACAACCGACAGCTGCTTAAAAAATTTAAAAAATGGTCCTTGGAGCCCAAATTCTTTGATTTCCTCCTGAAACTAAATCTATATGCTTTGCCAACATCATATTTCTTAAGATACAGACGATTATATACAAAAATAGACCCCTTCTGCACGCTATGCCACCAAGCAGAAGAAACTCAACATCTGTTTTACAACTTCCCAGCATTAAACAATATTCAGCATGAAATAAAAAATATATACAGAAAACCAAACATCTCCCTGAAAGATATTATCAGTCAATTCTGCAGAACATCCACCCCAACAATCCAAGCAGCAACCTTCGTACTTTATGCATTTTGGTGCACGTGATGCACATTTGCTTTTGGCAACAATACAAGGCAGCATCCATCAACTTTTCGCAACAAGTTAGCACAATTAAAAACCAGAGACAATAAAATAGCACACCCAGACATTTTTGCGGCTACCTGGTCACTTGTAAAACAACGGTCAAATCTCTAATAGTTCTGCCTTGCCTCAACAATAGACTTAAAAAGAGAATAAGAAAATGGACAGCAAAAAATCCATGAATCAATAAATGATAACTTAGGATAAACAATCCATCACTCACCAGGTATATCTATGTAAGAACTTGGAAAGAACTTAAAAACAATATATACAATCCTTGGAAATATTAGTGTAAATGCATGTATATAAAAATTATTAATGTAACCTGTTTTCTAGATTGAATAAAGTCCCCTTTTTTGAAACATCATCATCATCATCATCATAATAATAATAATAATAATAATAATAATAATAATAATAATAATAATAATAATAATAATAATAATAATAATAATAATAATAATAATAATAATAATAATAATAATAATAATAATAATAATAATAATAATAATAATAATAATAATAATAATAATAATAATAATAATAATAATAATAATAATAATAATAATAATAATAATAATAATAATAATAATAATAATAATAATAATAATAATAATAATAATAATAATAATAATAATAAAAACAACTCTATATACATATGTTTACATTGCTAGTGAATGGACCAACTTTAAGTTTGTATGTGTGATGGAACAAAAATAAAACTAAATTAGGAGGGAAAGATATTTAAACATTGTTGTTTGTTAAATGTATTCAAAAACATAGATGAATGTGATAACAGAAAGGGTCTACAATCACAACAGACAAATAATCAGTTCACCCACACACAAACTGAAGATATCAGTCACGCACACATAGTCAACATGCAAACAACTTCTCCAACTAAAGAACTGCTATTATTACCTCTCATAGATCAAACTACAAAAAACCAAAGCAACAGTATAGATGAACCAAACAGAATGCAGCACATAAATCCAAATGTTACACAAGCAATTCAAAATAACACAAGCAAGTGTCAAAACATACAATGCATGAATAATGCAAATATCAACCCAACTGAAATATTACAAAGCACTTACAGTGAAACACAAAGTACCAATAAAACAAACATCACACACACAATTAAAAAATAAGACATCAACATATATCATGGAAGCAATCATCCCCTCCCTTTCACAAGTTCAAATACAATAGAAAAAAGGGCCAGATTTCCCAAAAAGAAGCAAAAATAAAAAAAACAAAAACAGAAGAGCACAACAGCTCAAAAACAGAAGAGTACAACACTGCATCATCATTAACCAGAATTCAAATGAAAGACTTCACCAATGGACATCACTATCCAACTAACCAATAAAACTCTAAATGGAAGACTTCACCATAGGACATCACTATTCAAATGACCAATAAAACTCTAACAATATACAGCACCTACAATGAAAAACAGCCACTAACATATTTTGAAATGAAAGACTTCACCAATGGACATCACTATCCAACTAACCAATAAAACTCTAAATGGAAGACTTCACCATAGGACATCACTATACAAATGACCAATAAAACTCTAACAATATACAGCACCTACAATGAAAAACAGCCACTAACATATTTTGAAATGTGAACAACTTCTACATACAACAATCATAATAAACTTCAAAATAACAGCTTTTAATGTGCATGGTTTAAACTTGACAACCAAACTACATCAACTTAGATAATGGACCAAAATTACATAGATGCATATATTAGGGCTTCTAGAAATAAAAATATATAATGGATCACAGATTGACCCAATAGTGCATCTTCACACTGAAGGCTTCTTTGCAAGCTCCAGGGACATATCATCACCTGCGAGTAAAACTGGCCTACTCATAACCCCAACCTGCCCATTCTCATCATTCAGAATCATATATATTAATGCAAACTTGTTGATAGCAACATTTCATCACCATGCAACCACTCCCAATATAATTTTCACCTATGTTCCACCTGGAAACATCATCATATCTAACATCATACTTACCATCAACTTACTGCTAGCATCAATTCCTTACCTGACTATCATCATGGGAGATTTTAACATGAAGTACACAGATTTCATCTCAAAATGGCTACATCAAATAGCAATACCACTTTCTACCACCAAACACAGTAACTAACCAACACACATCTTTAATCAACCTTTGATTCTATTTGCCAATGCTGCATCATTACTTCAGCCTCAAGCTCAATTCATTCCCATTCTCAGATCACTCTGCTCAAACTGCAATGCTTGATCTAACTGAAATTCAGCCAAGTACACTACCACTTGGTGAGAATTTTAATACTGGCATCCACTCCAGAATCCCTTTTTTTCTGAAACATATATTATGCTCCATAAACTTGAAGGACTACAACTAAGTATTGTGCAGAGATATCAGGCATCCATAAATATATTTTCATTTAATATTGATCATGTTACCAGAAAAAACTACCACCCTCCAGACTTTTAGCTCTGGCAGATGAACTATACAAGAGGATAGAAATATCTAAACCCACTCACAATACATATTTGCATAGATATAAGCACACCCAGGAATATCACAGCACATGTTCAGCACTTAAAGACTACCTAGCTATCAAAAAAAGCAAAATCTGCCTCAGTCAACAGCATACATAGACTAGAGGCTATATCAGATGTACCATGGGTTTCCCCTTCACCATTAGACTGCCTATGGCACTTTGAATTGGAACAAACTATACATACAGTGCACAACATGATTGAACCTATTTATAAGCATTTGAAACAAGTTTCAGACACATCAATTCTTCAACCCACCTCCCAATTATTTTGGATCACCTGAAACAAATACATCATTTACCACTAATGAATTTGCTTTGAAACTTGCCACTTTGCTTAATGCATGTCATCCAGGCACTCATGGCATACCAAAATTTGTGTATGAGCACCTTAGCTGTACAAATACTCAATTGTTATATAATCTTGCAAACTAGCTCTCACAAAAAATATATCTTTATCCAATTGCAATAGTACCATTTAATAAAAAAACCATCTCCAATAAACACCCTTAATAACATTTGACTATTTTCATGGGCCCAATAGCCATCAAAATCATTGAGAAAGTTATTAAAGACAAGATTGAGACATATCTGCTCCCTTTGATTTTACCATATCAGTTTACAAAAAAGCAATCAACTACAGAACAGGCAACCCTCCTTTTCAAAGCTGTATTGGGATCAGTGTGAGGCTGAAAAAAATATAGCCCAGTTTCAGTCCAAATAGACATTGAGTCAGCTTTTGATTCTGTGGAAATCAAGATATTAATTAAAATGTTGGCTGCCACCACAATACCTCATACTCATCTATATATTATAACCAACTTGCTGTTGGATCAGAAAATACATATTACACACAGCTGCAAAAATTCTGTATCTTTTATTCCAACACAATCAATCTCACAAGGATTACCCCTGATTGCTTTACTTACCACTTTCTACATCAACCCTCTATTAGTGAAAATCCAGCAAACATTCATTGGCATACAAATACCAAACACATCTCAGCAGGTAACATGTATTGCTTACATGGATGACATAACTGTCTTCCTCCCATTTAAAAGACATCTATAAGCTTTGCATGCAATACTATAAGAATTCACAGCTACACACAAACTCAGGGTCAATCTAAATAAGACTGCAGTTTGGTTTCTTTATAATACAAAACAATACACAGGCATATATGGGCAAAAGTCATATGCCTTTCTGGGATTTTCTTTTTATATGAGTACAAGCACAATGGGGTCAAAATCCAAAACAAACTCAAAGAAGAAAATGGAGTGAATCACTACTTCACTCTCAAAGACATATCTCTCAATATACTCCAAGATCCAGCTGTTTAACCAGCTAGTCACAACAAAAATCACCTATTACTCACCCATTGTCACTTTTTCTAAAGGTTTTATAAACAAAAATCTCTTCTCTCTGCAATAAGCTTTTGTGGCAGAGGAAGACAGTGTCAATATCTGCAAAACAGCTTACCAGACCACCAATTCACAATGGACTAGGACTTCATAGTATTATACTTTCCATCTACAGAAGGCCACAAACCTAATAGCATCCACAGCCAAATACTTTCCAATGCTTGAATGCCTTCTTCAAATAACACCAACAGATAGGCCACCCTCCACCTATTATCATCAATTATATAAAAACCATGTCTCTACAGATATTTCTTCAGACAATATACAAGTACTCATACTGACAACTGTACTCATTAACCCATCAAAATCCAAGCCATGACACCAAAATGACAATGTTAAAATCAACAATCAACAATTACTCTGTAATTTTAAAAAATGGTCTCTGGAGCCAAAATATTTTGAATTTTTGTTGAAATTAAACTTGCCTGCACTGCCCACAACATATTTTCTGAGATACCAAAAACTATACACTAACATAGATCCTTTCTCACCTATGTCACAGGGCTGAAAAACCATAGCAACATCTTTCTATCTTTGTCCCTAGAACTAGACAGAATTCACTATATTATGACAGTAGCATTTAGACAATCTAACACAATCCTTAAGACAATCTTTATTTTATATTACAACAGTTCTATCCCATCAGTCTGTGTAGCCACTTTTGTGCTTTGCATACTGGTGCACTAGGTGCACATTCACCTTAGATAACAACACAAGGCAATATGCATCAGCATTCAATATCAAACTGGAAAAATTATGAGCCAGAGACAATAAAATTGCACATCCAGACATTTTCGCAGATACCTGGTCACTGATAACACAACAATCAAACCTTTAAGATGGCTCCATATAACCACCAATATGTACCATCAATCAATTTTTTCAAAAAGATGTGACATTTATCTACAAATAAAAATACAGAGAATGTCTTTGACAGCATACAATTGATATACAGGACTGTAACAACAAAATCAGGACTCAAACACTGGAAAGCAAACTAAACCCAGCATCGCAATAGACATACACATTGATGTTTGCAATTGAACAGTCATAACCCAAGACTTTTGAGAATTCAGATTACAGCAAGTAACACTCACAAATGTAATGTATACATATGTATTTGCTTACCCCTTAGGGGCATTTGCATAAAATATATCCAAAGAGAAATTAGTAAATGAATAGACTATCATGCCTACCATTATTATCACCACCACCACCACTACCACCACCACCTCCACCAATATCACTACCACCACCACCACCATCACCACCACCACCCCACCCCCACAACTACCACCATGACCATGACCACCACCACTGCCACCACCACCACCACCAGAAGCAAAGAAAAGAAAAGGTTTGGTAAAGAAACTAACAGTTTTTTCATATAATAAATATGATGTAGCTAGAATTATATGGAAGGCAGTTGCAGTAGCAAGGTTAACATATGGTAATGATGCATTATGTGTTAGTAAAAGGGTTTTAGATTATTTAGAGAAAGTACAAAGGGTAGTAGGAAGACAAGCACTAGATGCAGAGATGTGGACAGCAAAGGAGGCAATTCAAGGAGAGATGGGATAGTCAAGTTTTTATATGAGAGATGCAAAAAGTAAAATGAAAATGTTTGGTAGTTGCAGTTTATGGATAGTAAAAGAAAAGCCAAAATACTGTTTAATTGGGTTATGAGTAAAGGGCAGGTAACAAGATGGGTGAGAAAGGTAATGGGGTATGCAAAAGATTTGGATAAAGAATTTATATCAATTGTATAAAAGATGGGATGATTGTGTTAGGAGGATTGTTGAGTGTTATAGTGGTAAGGAATGGGATAAAAGAATAGAAGCATTAATAAAAAATAGGGTGTTGGAGAGATGGAGAACTAGTATGGAGGGTAAGAAGAGTTTAAATATAAGAAGTAAACAGAATATTGGATGCAAGTTATTTTATGATAATAGTAAGGAAAGTAGTTTATTGTTTAAAGCTCGAACATGATTTTTAGCAACAAGAGAATATACATGTAAATGAAAAACTATGGGTGATTTAGTGTGCAAATTGTGTAAGAAAGGTATAGAAAATATTAGGCATCTGTTAATTGAATGTAAATGCTTGAAAGCAGAAAGGGTACAGATAATGAAGTTATGGGAGAATAGCTATCGACAAAGTGACTATCCAGAAAGTGAGTTATTAGTTTTTATGCTGGGTTTGCGAAAAGATAAGGGGGATTTAGATATAAAGGCCATAGAGTTGACAAAGATTATGTTGTGGAAATGAGATGGGGCAGAATATGGGAAGACTTAGAGTGGGGAATGAAAAATAAAGTGGCTAACAGGTTTATCTGGGCATAATTGCTGAGATATTCTTGACTTCATTTAAGGAGAAGCCAAATACATCACATCACATCACCACCACCACCACCACCACTACTACTACTGCTACTACTACTACTACTACTACTACTATTATGATGATGACTACTACTACTACTACTACTATTATTATGACTACTACTACTACTATTACTACTACTACTACTACTACTACTATTATGATGATGACTACTACTATGACTACTACTAGTTTTAAAGATACTTTATTTGACTAAATTGTTAATATTTTTACATACAATAATCATGTTTTACATACAATAATTGTTACATTGATTAATCAACCGTTTTACGAGATTCTATTGAATATAAATATTGTACAGTTTGTCTATAAATAAGTTTTACAAATAAATGAAATTTTGGACTACTATTAATTTATCACCTTAAATTTTTTCTTCACAGTGACATGGGATATGAAACCAGACTCCACGCAGCTGCAAAAATATCTGAAGGTGCAAGAGATTGGTCTCTTAATTTAATTTTTGATAATTTGTTCAAGAATATGGATTTTAGTCTTCATGATGTAGGACTAAAGACAAAGTGGCATCTCATATACCAAAGAGTGAAAAGAAGATCTGTGGAATAGCCCTCTTTTAATATTTTCAATCATAAGATTAATTGTTTATAACCTTTTTTAAATATTAATACTGCATTCTTCCAATCATCTGGTACATCTTTATCATTTAGACATTTGGTATATAACTTTGTTAAAAAATGTTCTATTTCTTCACCTGCTTCTTTTAATATATCAATTGTAATTCCATCATTACCTGGAGCCTTTCCTTTCTTTATATATTTAATTGCATGTCTCACTTCTTCATTTAAAATTCTTACATATACATGTTACCCAGGGAAGTTTTATCATTTTATTATATAGTGAGCTAGTTCCACCAGCGACATGTCGTCAATGGATGCAGTGAATGCGGCATATCCCTTGTAAAAATTAACTTGCCTAGTATTAATTTATTGAATAAATAATAATTTTTTAAAAATAACAAAGCTAAAATGTTAAAATAATTTGAAAACTTAGAATATTTATGACCAGACAGTTATTATGAATATAAATTTTATATTTAAAAAAATTTGAATTGAAGTTAATTAAAAAAATATTATTATGAATACGATATAAATAAAAGACTTTTTCGATAAAAAAACTAATAAACAAAAGCAATTGTCTACATTCAGTTTATTTAATTCAAATCTTCACAAACAATGAAAATATATTTGCAAAGTTAAAAAATAATTATGGCCAGACAATTACATCAAAGCAGTACAAAACCCAAAATACAGAGTGCAGTGGATGTGAAAAATGTTAAAACTTTAACTTGCATCCATGACAAAACAATATTAATGCATAGTGCTGTAAGCAATGACTATACACTGCACATGTGCTTTACAGAGCACAAGTACCATTTGTTTAAGTACACAGATGCATATATAAAAGAGTGTCTTTGCACTTCCATATAATTTTAACTATCTTGTGCATGTACTTTACAGAGTACAAATGCCATTTGAGTCAGCATATGGCCGCAATATTTAAAATTTTGTTTTTAGTACTTCCAAGCAATTTTGACTATTTATTTGAGTAACTTTTAACAAATTATTAAGTATATTGTTTTTTACATTATATTTCAACTTTTCATTACATGAAATACAATCTTCTTATATAAATAAATATTTATAAGTATAATTTATAAACAGTAAAATAAGTGTTTATAAATATATATCTATGTATATTATTAAATCAGTAATTTGTAATGTATGTATCTGTAGTTTGATTATAGCTCTCCCCATTAAATGTTATGGCACACCACTGAGTTCAACAATCTATCATTAACTTAAATAACTTATTCTGAATACAGATAATGATCAAAGTATATTTTCAATTTTCTGAAAATCATATCAACTGATTCTTCAATGGACACTGGTTATATTTCCTAATGAGATAAATAATTTCTACTTTTTTTGGATATCACTTTACAATGGAAGAATTATTGATGTAATATCATCAACCATTATTCTATCTTCTTTCTATTTATACTTCCAAGAATAACTTAATTTTGAGATAGAGACTGATAATAATAATCAATGGTATTATATAGGTAATATAAATGTGACACTTTAACTAATAATGCCAACAGAAGATTTTTTTAATATAACATAAATTCTATCAAGAAACAAAGAATTAATAAATATCACACATGATTGCATGTATATATATATATGTTGAATTTATATTTTACACAGATTTTTAGTTTGATAAAGTTGGAAATTACAATATTATTTCGATATAAACAGAGATAACATAACCTTATGTTGTTAGGAAACTATCAATTTTTACTAATTGACAATCCTCCTGAGGCTAAACAAATTAATTTTTTTCACTTCAAACCCAAGTTCTTATAAAAATTTACACATAGGAGTGAGAATGCAGAAAATAGCATATTCTATGACATTCTGCAAATAATAATCTTCTTCAGAGAACTATTTATGTTAAATTTATATCTTTTATGGATTTATAGTTTGATAAAAAATGGAAATTAAGAGATTATATTGATGTAAACAGAGATAACTTTACCGTTTGATGTTGTTAAAAAATTATTAATTATTATTAACTGACAATTCTCCTGAGGCTAAAGAAGTTTTTTTCATTAAGCTATAATAGATCTTTTGTTGGAGATTATTGAAGTAAAAGGGGACCTTTTTCAATACAAATATATTACAAAGAAATCAAGTCATATGTCACATGACCTAATTTAACAAGATTGTATTACAAATGTTATATAACGAGCTTGCAAATAGCTGCTATTTGCAGCTCAGTATATAACATATGTACATACATATATAGTGGAATAAAATAAAGTTTAAAATTAAAATTTTAATAGGCAAAATCATTTCCAATCTTCTTAACATATGATCATACCATTTATTCAGATGTATTTATTTCATTGTAAAATAATAATATTATTAAATATATTCACAACTATTTGTCACATCGTAAAGAACATTTTAAGCCAGGGCATTCAGCGCTCACTAAAATCCATTATATCAAATTCCCCATTATATATATATATATAGTGTGTGTGTGCGTGTGGTGGAGGTAATTAAAAAAAAGAATTTTGTAGGTTTAAATTCTTAATTGACCAAAAATAACTGCCTTTGAATTAACAAAATTGTATATTTGATTAAAATAATACATACAAAAAATCTTATTAATAAAAAAAAGATAATTTTATAGATTAAAGATAACTTACTGTACCCTTAAAAAAAATTAAACAAATAAATAAATTTATTACTGCAGGTTTTATATATTTGTGTAAGCTTATAATTTTACGTTTGTATCTAAAACATATATATATTTTAGCTGCCCTACATTCTGTTAATGTTTTCAAATATTGAATTTTTACTTATGCTGGTTTAAATCAAGCTTGAGTTCTTGTTTTGAAAGTTGATTGAGGATTAACATCTCATCTCAAGTTGAAAATGATTCCCAAACTTTCTTGGATAATTTAGTCATGATTGTGAGCATTTCTACCAATTGGATTATTAAAATTGATTTCTCTGTTTTTATATGTATGATTTAATGAGCGATTATCTCACTCCGCTCTTATTATAGGGGATCTAATTATTTATATGTGAATTTAAATTTTGGATAGTTAAATCCAGATACTAAATCGAAAGCATTATTTAAAATATCAGAATAGTGAATAATCCATATTATATATATAAACAAAATTACAGACGCGTCAAACATCATGTTAAGTTTATAATATATTCTGTACTGCAACTTTAATCGCTATAATAGTATGCTATTTTTCTTTCTTTTAGTCTATCGCACTATCTATTATTCTAATCATTCAATTATTCTAATGTTTTACTTGAATAAGTCTACAGTCTATTTATGAAAGTTATTGAAGAATAGGGTTTGTGATAGTGTCGAAAAATTTTATATTAAAAATTCTTTTTACATTTATATTCCGTTTTATAAAAAATGGTTTTAATTTTAAAATGTCAATAAACTATTATTAAAATAAAATTAAAAGGAAAAAGTATAAAATTTAAAATACTGTAACATTCTTAAGAAAAGAATTAATAGGTTTTTTTTTTGAAAAAACAAAAAACAAAAAAACAACAACTTACTCTTCCTTTAGAAAGCTGATGAAGGAATGTCAGGAGAATTTTCACTTTTACCTTTTCACTTCATCCCATGCATTTTAATATTATGACATTATTTGAAGCATTTCAAGAAAACTACAATAAATGAATAGAAAACATTACGTCAATTAAATCAAATACTTGTAGAGGTGCGTATAGAGGCGTTTGTTAAAAAATGATTTATAATAAACGTAAGTTATAATCATATAGATTATTTAACAATAAATGTTATATCAATATATAAAAAAGGCTTATTTTAATAACGTTTTGTGTTTCGATATAGCAATTGTTATTAAATAATCTATTTAAACACTATTTACTTGTTTATATATATTTGATTTTTTACGTAATATATATAAAACTATATGCATTTATACGAATCACAATGGCAAATAAATGGAGAATACCCTTAACAACTGATGATTAATAAAAAGTAAAACGATAGTTCATAAGCCAGCATAAATATTGACAAACAGGAATATTTAATGAACACTAAAAAAAAAAGGATCCATTTATATAAGAACAGGTATCTAGAAAGTTATTGGTTTATTATACTTGGTTTGATCTAATACAATTACACTTAGATTCTCAAGTGATGTTGCTGTAGACTTCTTGAAATTATATATATTTTAAATCATTACTTTGTATTATCATATTTCAAAAGTATTATTTACTTAACTTATAAAAGTTCAACACAAATTTATTCAAATTATTTTCAAATCATTAATATATGTATTATTGGTGAAATAAAGGAGATGTTGCTATGTTGATGGAAAAACATAATTCTATTCACAAATGTAATTATATTGTAATGTTTCTTTTGCAGTAGTTTTTCATATTCAGATAATTAGTTGCTGATGTGGATAGAATCGGGTATAGTAACTTACTTTAAGTGGGAGTGTGACATTACAATCATATATTAAGTAGTTGTGAGCCATTTCTTTTATTAGTAATTAAATGAAATATAGCATAGATATCTTTGAGTTTTTACTAATAATCCAAGAATGCATTGATAGATATGTATTTATTTTGCAAACACCCATTTCCAATAAATTTGTATTTTGGACATAAATTGCTTAGATTCTAATCTGCCTATATTTTTGACTGCAAAGTCATTCAGAATTTTGTTTCACTTATGTTCAGTTCTAGTAATGTTAGATGTTCTTTGGTATTGAAATTTGAAGATGGTAGTTTTTCACTTACACTGCTAAACTCTGAGCTCTAAATCCAAGATCTTTTACAAATTATTTTTATTTTAAATGTTTTAAAAATTCCAAAATAATGGCTTTGTTAGTTTTACAATCTTGGAATTCATATAGTTGTTTTAAAGTTATCATATGCTAGCTCTTTTTTAAATATTTGTATGTGGTCAAATATGATCTACCAAAAAACTGATTAAAAGATATATCCCTCAAGAACTTGTTACAGAGGAGATATGTCAAAAAAAATTTTATGCACAGTTATTTGCTAAAATCCAGAAGGCTATACTTTAATCTCTGATTCTATTTGTTTATTTCCCTGACTTTTTTTTTTTTTTTTAAATGAAGCCAAGCTATGAGCTTAAATAATTAATCAATTTCTTTAATTTCTGCATGTAATTTTATAACTTTCTTGTCTGAAAAGTATATAAGCACAGTTATCTTTTTATTACTATCTTTCATTGAACTGAATGCAAAGAACTTCTTAACATGGGTATTGTGAAGTAGCCATTTTGCTCAATTGACATTACTATTTTAAGACTTAAACCAGACCTCATTTAAATCACTGTACTACTTTATTATGCTCAAAACCAGTTCTTATCACTTATATTCAATATGCATATTCAAATAATAAGAGAATTCATGCAAAACAGATCAGCAAGAGGTTGCTTTAAACTTATATTAAAATAAAATATTTAATATAACATCTAAATACACATTTAGATGCATACACACACACACATATATAAGAAAGTATTGAGAAATTTCTTATTAACTCTGTTTTTGGGATTTTAAAGATATAATTATTATTTGCAAGTAATATTTATTATTATTATAAACATTACTCTAATAATAAATTATACATTACATTATTTTAAAATGTCCATTTTGTTCACATAATGTGCAGCGGTATCAGTTTGTTTTCTAAAAGTAAACATGCATCAAATTATTGACAACTGTTCAAAAATATTCTTATTATCTAGGAAACATTGAATTTTATTGATAACAATCTGTTCAAATATTCTGCTCACTTAAAATATGAATATGAAAACTCAAGATGTGAAAAGAAACCAGCTTAAATTTAATGAATATTAATTTAATGTTTCAAAGTGTAAATGTTCTGCTGCTACATAGTACAAAACAAAATTTAAGTCTAGTCATCAAAAGATAGCAGTAGGACATTTTAGGAATCAAAAATAAATAAATATTTTTAAAATATCTCTATAGAACAAGAATTGCAATGGAAATACCCTTAGCTATTTTACCTTACTGTGTGTATGCCATATAAAATTATTTTCATTCAGAAAATGAAAGTTGAACAAAAAGTTCAGAATTTATTACCTAGAATATTCTTAATTTGAGAAAATTCAGAGTAAGCTATACTCATCATTGTAATTATCAAGAAAATGGTCAGATCTACATTTATGGAGATTACAGGATCACAGTGAACAAATATTTGAACAAGAAAAAATTGTCAATAATGCAAATAAACTTCTCACAATGCCACTTTCCCCTAAATTCCCATCAGTAACAGCATAGGGAAAACATTATCATTCATGTTAATTTGTTCAACTACAATGAGTTACCATTTCATATAACTACTGCACCAAATTTTTCCAGACAAATATCAATTTTCTGTCCCCGGCTCAGAAGAGCTTTACTCTATTTTGATGATTTTCTTATTTTCAGCAAAATTTGAAAAAAATAAAAGTAGTTGAAAGTACCAAAAGAAAGAAATAATTTGAAGCTCAACTTAATATATGAAATATTTTAATGTGTAATACCTTTTTTTATACTTGTGATTTTGCTATTTCTATGTTCTTTAAATATGAACTGCCTGCAATCAAAAACAATAATTTTTGGATATATTTGGATAATATTATGGATCAGTTATGTAGGTTTAGCTAGGTAATAAACCTTATGACAGTCCAAATCCAAGAAAAAGCAGAATCGTATAGCATGTTAAAAAAATTAATAAAAGATCTAAACAAAACAAAAATATTTGTATTAAAAAGAAAAAAAGATAATATCAGTATTAAAAAAAATTCAAAACAGCACTGGTTTCTTTTCCAGAATCCCATATTTCAGTGTCCAAACTCTATTAATGTTTTATATCAAATATGATATATTCGTCTTTATAAAATATGACTGATAAATGTAATTACCTATAATATGATTGTTATCTAATCAATAGTAGTCTGTCCAATAGACAGGTCCAGAGAGTAGTCACTACATCAGTTCATCCATTCTTCCATTCCATTCTCTTCCTTGCCCACTTCCTCAATTCCACATAACCCCTTCCATCTCGTATATCATCCAATAATGTCAATCTCTTCCGTCCTATCTTTTTATTTCCACTCACCATACCTTCCAAAACATCTTTCATTAAACTATAATCTTTTCTTAGTATATGTCCAATCCAGTTTCTCTTTCTCTCTTTGATACTTTCAATCAATCTTCTTTCCTCATTAACTCTTTTCAAAACTTCTTCATTGGTTATTTTATTCACCCAACTGATTTTTTCCATTTTCTCCATATCCACATCTCAAAAGCTTCCAGTCGTTTTTAATTCTATTACTCAATGTCCATGTCTCACAACCATACATTAATACACTCCACACATAACATTTAATTAATCTTTCCTTAATTCTCTTTCCATAGGTCCACAAAATATCTTCTTTCTTTTTACAAATGTCACCTTTGCCAATGCTATTCTTCTTTTAACTTCATCTTCACTTCTTCCATCCTCACTCAACCAACAACCCAAATATCTAAATCCCTTCACCTGCTGCACCATGTCATCATGGATTCCAATTTGATCGGAAGAGCGTCTCTCCCTATCCATAAACACTTAGTCTTTTTAATATTAATCTTCATTCCATATGCCATACATCCTTCTTCCAATTTATTCAACATATTCTGAAGATCCTTTTCTTCCTCAGCAATAAGAGCCATATCATCTGCAAATCTTATACACTTTATTACTCTCCCTCCAACATTTGCTCCTCCACAGTCCAAATAATTATTTATCATATCTTCTAAATAAATATTAAACAAAACAGGTGACATACTACATCCTTGCCTAACTCCACTTTCTATATTCACTTCATCCGTCTCATTACATCCAAATCTAACTCTTATTCTTTGCCCATTATACATATTCCATATCAATCGTCTTTCTTTCCAGAATACTCCTTTATCTCTTAAGATAGACATCAGTTTATTCCACTTACTCTATCAAATGCCTTTTCTAAATCTACAAAACATATACCAATTCCTTTATCTCTTTCCATATATCTTTCTGCAATTGTCCTAACAATACCAATAGCATCTCTCGTGCTTTCCCTTTCCGAAAACCAAACTGTTCTTCAGCAATATAATAGTCAACCTTCCCATAAATCCTTTGAGTTAAAATCCTCAATAACACCTTAGAAACATGAGACAATACACTTATTGTCCTATACTCTTCACATTTAACAGCTTTCTTCTTTTTAGCAATTGGAATCACTATAGTTCTTAAAAAATCTTCAGGCCAAACTCCACTATTATATATCAAATTGCAAAGTCCAACTATTTCCTTCATAGTAAATTCTCCCATTTCTCTCAAAAATTCTATAGGTACTGCATCAAATCCAATAGCCTTACCATTCTTCATTTGTGCGATTGCCTTTCTTACTTCATCTGGCAGTATGTCCATACCTCTATCATCCATTGCAACATCTTCTTCATTTTCAAGTTCATAACTAATTAAATTATTTCCTCTACTAAACAGATACCGAATATATTCTTCCCATCTTTTTAATATATCATTACTATCGGTTAACCTTCTTCCATTCTTATCCGCAATCTCACTTGCTACCCATGTCTTTTTCTCCCAAGAAATACTTTGTATTCTATCAAATGCTAGATCATATCTTTTCATCTGTTGAAACCTTTCTATCTCTTTACATTCTTGCTCCAACCACTTTTCTTTTGCTAAATCTGTTTCTCTTCTTAATTCATTATTAAATTTCCTATATTCCTTTTGCCCTTCCTCAGTATTTATATTCTTCCACCTTCTCCGCACTTCCATCTTTTCCAACATACCTTCAGTTATCCAAGGTCTTTTAGCTTTTCTCGCACGAATAATACCTATTTCATTTTTTGCTATTTTCAAGAATCCCTCTTTAATTCTATTCCAACACTCATCAGAGCCATTAATATAGTTCCCATCCTGAACAATTCTTTTAAATTCACCCTCACATATTAAACCAAATTTTCCTTTTTCCATTTGTCTCAATTTATCCAAGTCCCATCTTGTGTATCTTTTCCCTCTTTTAATTCTTTTTAAACTTAACTTTAATTTAGCCATTACCAAATTATGATCCGAATCTATATCAGCACCTGGCAAAGCATGTGAACCCTTAACAGCATTCTTATATCTATTCTGAATCAGTATATAATCAATTTGATAACGTTATCTAATATACTGCAAAATTTTATTTCTTAACAATGTCTACTTTAAATATTAAAACTAGCAAAGATTTGTATTGAAAAGAAAGTTAAAATAGTAATAAATAAGAGATTAAAATAAATAAATAAATAATCGAATGGTTTTATTGCTCAAGATTTTACAAGAAGTTTGTTCCAGAAGTGTTAGAACTGGAAAGGACTTTATTCTAAAGAGTCCATAACACTAAACCAGATAGGGCGGTGAATGATTAAAAATGCACATTATATCAAATATTAATCTGATGAAAGAGAAATTATATAATATTTTCATATACTATTAATTTAAAGCACTACAATTAAATTCTTTTTCTTAGTCTGATTTTTTTTTTTACAAATATTATAGAGCAACATCATTTCACTATTAGAAATGAATGCTATAGAGATCTAAACTCCTAACAGGTTTTAATAAACTTCATCAAACAATATAAACCTTTCAACTTGAAATCTAAGCAACACATCTTGGTTAAATCTTAGGCTGACTGATTTACAGTTTGATATAACACAAAAGCATTATAAATGGAATTACACATCTTTTGTTCCCAAAATTGAGTTTTATACTGCATTCTGACCATGATCCAAATATATCTATTAAGAGCCATAATTAATTTAATTGCAAAGTTTTTATATTACAATTTATTATTGATAAACTTTCATGGCAATCCATATGATTTAAGGTTTCAAAATGATTAGTAAAGTGTAACCATTTAGTACACAGTTTCAAATATAAAATTACAATCAAGATTTGGTTCAAAATAACCTTTTTGAATGACACTACTATACATTTTTAGAGAATAAAAAGATGAATGATGGTATTAAGATGATATCATATATTTATTTTCTTAATCTCCAACGAAATACATGAGCATTAAAAATAGAGGCAAAACTAATGTTCTCCCATCTGTTATCGCTCATTTACACCACGGTAAATAAATTATTGTCTCCATTTTTTTTTTGAGTAATTAACTATAGCCATCATTAAAAACGAATCTGAAAGCGAATTGTTCTAAAATTAAAATAAACTCTGGCTTTAGTTAAAGAAATATTATTTTATTTAATAAGCAGAAATTACCTATTATTTTTACTTACTTTAATTAAGAGATCTATTTAATTCATAATCATTGCTGTCATTAACCTTTACAAAAATTACAGTACATGAAAATTAATTTTAAGTTGTTTACCCATGGTTAGAATATAATCTATAAACTTTGGATTATATATATTAAAAACTCGATTTTAACTATATTAGAATTAAATAAAGAATTATCATTGCTTTTTGGAGAATCAACCTTGATTTCATCATGAACAACAGATATTTCAGAAACCAATAAAGGTTTTATACTGATAAATGGTTACATATATATATATTTATCACCTATAGTTCAAAATAGCTGCCTTAAAGTAGGTAGAATACCGCCCTGCATGGTTTAGCATAGTTATATAGTGAACAATAAATCATTGGATTACTTACTTAACCCCCATACTTATAACTGGAAAACGTCTTACTATTAGGATGTTAATATAATAAAATCTCATCTCCAGATTTTATTATCTTAGCATGACATCCAGTAGTAATTTTTATTTAATATTGAACTATACATACATACATATATAAAACAAACACTATACAGTGAATAAATTAGTATACATAGTACAGTAAAATTAAAAAAAAAAAAAGTTTATTAAATACCTGAAAATTGAGTACTAAGTTTTATTTTTTCTTAGTTTAACGTCTGATGAACGCTGTGAGTTAGTTGTCTTTAAAAAGACTGCAGTACATTTATTAAGCTAAGTGAAGTAGAGAGAACAAATTACCAAATAAACTGCTAGCTAATAACTTTTTTTTTTAAGTGTCATAGCATCGGCCGGGACGCGAACCCGCAACCCGGGCAACTGCCTGCAAGTGCAAGGCAGTCGCGCTGACCTCTTGACCACTAATGCAAGACAAAGCTAATAACTTAACCCTGAATTATTCAATATTGTGGATTTTTTTTTTTTGAAAAAAGATTTCATTAAATTGCTAAATGGAGGGATCAAAGAAATCAACTACTCTAGCTCATAGATGAAAGCTTTACAACTCTTTTTTAAAGAATTCATCTTTAAACAAAAGATTACAACTGGGAAAGGATGGTAGAATTAGTTGACCTATATTTAAAACAAGAAAATAAAATTAACCAAGTTAGTAAAATTAATATGTTACAATACTGTTATTATGTAAATACATTTAATAAATCTGACAAAATGTTTTAATTATATCTATAATAACAATTTTAAACAATTTTATATTGCCAATAATGAAATAAATTTACATTGTTTTACAGAAAGTAAATATACCAGCATAAACATAGAGAGTGCTTAAGTTTAAACAACTGAAGATTTATAATGAGAAAATAAAAGCAGTTTATCAAAATCTGAAAAATTAACAATTCCAAAAAAAAAAAAAAACAGATGCAGACCATGTATATGCCAATGAACATATGTTTAATTGGGACAATACAAAAATATTGGATAGAGAAAAAAAAGTACAAAGAAGAAAATCCCATAAACCAAACTAATGTGACTATACAGAATGTATAAAAACCACTAATCAACTTTGTTCTTAGATAAAAAGTAAAGAAATCAGGAAGAACCTCATAGATAAGTATATACAATTTCTACAGACTGTTGCCTTTGGCAGAATGGCTCAGTTGGTTGGAGCATTACCTTAAAATTCAATACTCAAGTATCTAAGAGTCCAGATTAGAATCCCATGCTAGAACCATCATTGGTCAGGCCAGAAACACCTGAAAAAGAGGGAAGAATAATATCTCTTGAAACAACGCCTCCACCCAAGAGAGGGGAATTGATTACCTCAGTGCATAATATGTTGGGCAAGGTCATCCAGATGATCAGCCACCAATTCACAGAGAAGATAAAAAGTTCTGGGGAGCATATTGTTTGATGAATATCATAATGAATCTGGAACCAGTAATATTAAAGACAACTAACAAAAAGCTAATTACAAAATTTAGGTATTGGATATTGGAGCCAAAATACTTAGATTTTTTAATCAAACTCAATCTGCAAGCCCTCCCAACTAATTTTTTTTTGGCATAAAGGAGGGGTATTACTAAGATAGATCTGATATATGGACTTTGTGAGAGAGCAGAGAAAACTATTTCACATATCTTATTTACATGTCCAACACTTCAGAGCCTTAAGATCTGGATTGATTTCTACTTGAAATCTAATTGTTTCTTACAAATTCGAATAGCAGAATGTATTGCAAGAGGTTTTTCCCCATCCATTAGGTTCTCAGTATTCTTACTGTTTGCCATCTGTTGTGTGAGATGTAAATCAATATTCCTGGGAACAAATATCAATTTGTTTAGAGAATTTAAAAAAATAATAGGTGGGATTAGACATAGAGATAAAATGCTTCTTCAACAGAAGTTTACACAGCAATATGGAATATATTTGCCTGGTCTGATGATTAGTAGGATGATGACTCACAATTTTTCATGTCATGGGGTACTTTTCTGTTACTTATTGAAGATTAATATGAGCTATGTTTTTCTATGTGAATCTTTGATGGAAGAGGAGCTGTGAAACTCTAATTCAACAATGGCATTAAGGTATCTGTGAAAAATGTAAATATTGGTGTATAATTTTGATATCAATGTTAAATCTGTAAATTGCATGTAAATTAATGAGCGAATAAGGGTTGAATGATAATTTTAAAAAAAAAGTTGAAATTTTTTCCTTTTTTTGCACCCAAAATAATATTATTAGATGGTGCCAATTAGGAATCATCCTATCACATCGGATGGAAACAAAATATTAATTTCGAACATTTTCACTCAAACCTCAACAAATAGAGCCTCCGGAATTACTAGGTAAGCTCTTTCTCTTTTATTTTCTATCAGCTCATTGGAAAATGAGTGTCTCAAATTATCATTTGGACCTTTTAGGGTCCGATGCTATAGAAATTTCAAACGCTGTTTTAACACCAACGTTATTCAGGTCTCTGACATGAAAAACTTAAGCCCCCAGTTAAGACCACAACAAAATTCAAGTAAGCAACTCAGATCAAACAGTAAAAATTCGAATCCGTTTGTAAACATTGGGAAAATGCAGAAAAATACTCAAGTAATCAACGAAATTCATCTTCCCAGTTTTCAACCTTCCGAGCGGCTGAGAAGGCACTCAGACCCATTTTTAAGATCTAAAAATTCACATCTAGACAATAGAAAACCATCCCAATCTCCCATCATAATCATAGCACAACAGCAACAATATGAAAACTATGACAGTTTTTCTGTAGATAATCAAAATTGTTTATTACAACGATCACAGTTTTCGAAACAGAAAGATTCTCAGGGACTAAACAGTGGAGTTAAAATCACAGAATCCAACTCCTCCAGCAATTACCTAAATTTTGATACCAGAACCAATAATCCACTCCAAGTAGAACATACTTTCCAAAACAATTTTCCACTATTACCGTCTAAAATAACATTGCATGGTTTTAACGATAATAACAAACAGTCTTATGTGGCAGTTGTAAGTAAAAATAATTTCAGCATACTAAACCAAACTCCCTCTTTCTACTCTGTACAATTAGGATCACTTGATTTGGATGAGAAAGAACTTGCCACCTCAATTAATAAAGAAAACACTTTGCTTCCAAATTAATCAGACACTCAAAATTTATTGAATAACCATCAAAAAATCAGTCTCGAGTTTAATGCAAGAATTCCATCAATTCTGTTTCACTCCTTTTTACATTACTCAAGTGATAATGCCCTCATTTTCACCACCACTGATAACAATTGTCAGCTCTTCACATTCCCTACTGACGACTTTTTCCAACTGCTGAAAGACTCTAGGAGTGCCATCAGAAGAATATATCACCACCCAAACAGAAGATACTTGATCATTGAATATCATAACATATTACAGAAAGAAAACTTCAAGTGACAGCACCTGACTCTGAATCAACATTACCTTATAACAATAAACATGAACAGGCCTAGGCTCACCTATGGCCTTGCAAGAAACTGTTATCGCAACTTTACCCAGATAGATCTTCAAAAGTTGCTAAACAAATATGATGGAAATTACTGATTTTAAATTCCTGGTTGAGAAAAGATCTGGTCTTGAATTACCTTCCAACACTGCAGCTTTTACCATCAAACTTGCTAAGGGCTACACTCCAATTGACATTCCATCTACCTTTGAGGAAGTCAAGTGACCCCTTTACATTTCTACACATGGAGTGCAGCCCCAGTGTTTCACTTGTGGAAAGTGCACTCATCTAGTCAAGGCATGCCCCAAAAAAATATGTGCCCTCTGCAAAGTTAGAAAATCAAAAAAATCACAAATGCAACACCATTTCCCAGAACCAAACCTCACCTCAAGACTCTAATACTGATCAACAAGTAGAAAACACAGCATTTATATAACAGCCTGTTCTACATCAAGTACATCATCAAACTTCAGAACATTTAAATTTAGATACAAGCTTGACCAAGTTAACCTACCAGCAGCTACAATTTAACACTGCTCAACAATCAATAGAGAATGACTTAAAATCCAATACAGTATTTATACAACAGCCTGCACCACATCAAGCACATCATCAGTGATCAGAACAACATTTAAATCTAGATACAAACTCGACTGAGTCGATCTACCAGCAGTTACAATTTAATACTTCTCAACAATCAATAGAGAATGGCTTAAAATCTGATACTCATTTAAAGAAGCAGAATTCCCAACAGATACTATCTACCACTGCTCTTCAACAATTCGATGAAACTGATCAAATGAATCCTACTCTTGACCAAGTTCAAAATCAAAAATATTCGTCACTAATTCAGCCAATGCAAACCAATCAAGATGCTTCAAACAACAAGAGAAAGATTCAAGACTCCTCTGGGTCCCAGCAAGAAGAAAATAATCTTTTCAATGCTGACTCTGATACAGGATGAAGAGCCATTCAAACCAGAATTACCAGATGTCAAAAGCAGCAAAAAAGAGAGAAAATAAGAGAACCAAGGACTCGAATCACTGCCTGCCCCAGAGATAGCACTTAACCAAGCTAAAAATCTCACTGATGACAAACCTGTATATTCAGATGACCAGTCATCAATATTAAGTAACAACTCTTCACCGCATTCCAGTCATCACCTGCTGATGGATGAACTTTCTGACCAATAGTTCTTCAGTTTGTACAGTTCTTAATCAATAAACAATTATGCAGATCAAAATTGGTGGTGTCAATGTCAGAGGTCTGAATTCCCTTAAATGTGTCTATGCCATCAAAAACTGGTTGCAGAAATCCAAGCTTCAAGTTGTATGCTTTGCAGAGACAAAGTTACACATCAACTCAAACTATCAAATATCACAGCTAATGCAACAAATGGGTTCATTTCACTACGTTCCATCTCAAACTGCCTTCTCTGGGGTTGCTTTCTTTATCAGCAAACAATTGGCCTATACTAAACTTAGAACGCTCTATCTTGACAAAGACTTCCTGATGATCAACATCTCCTTCTCAAACTACACACTTAATATAATATACTTATATATCAACAGTGAGCTAGTATTTGCACATTCAACCTTAACAAGATTAATTCCCTTCTGTCTTCTGACAAGTCTTCAACAATACTTTTTGGAGACTTTAATATGAGTTATACCAAGTTCAACCACAAATACCTCCATCTTCTAAACATAGTTTTTCTCTGTGGAGAAGGCTGTTTCCCACCTAATGCCTTCTTCTACACATGTCAAACAATTTCCCTCATAGATCTACTGTATTATTCGCCAGAAATTCATTACGACCTCACTGCAACTCTTCCTTTAGTTCCATTTACAGATCATCTAGCCATGCAACTCTCACTGACGTTTGATTCAAATTACTCAATTCAGTCTCAACTTTCTCTCACAATCAGATTATTAAACAAATCAGCAACCCAGAATGTATTTTTTCGGAGGCATACATATTCAAAATTCTCTCCCTTCCACCAATTCAAGGGTGGTCATCATTTGTTGGAATTCTCAGCTCGTTAATTAACTCATATACCAGGAGAACCAAAGGTCCCAAACACCTTTTGGGTGAGCTGGATGCAATTGCTGGGAGACTTGATAGTTTCTCTCCCTCTGACAGTTGTCCTCAGTCAATCATTGAATTGAAATCACAATATCTAGAAAAACAAAGATGCTTGGCACAATATATTGCCACAAAAAGAACCAAAATCTTCCTTGCCTCCTGCCATAACTGGACCCAAAGTTATATTAGATGGGCACTGGGAGCTGCAACCAGGCCCACCCCCACAATGCTCACCATAAATCAGGTTCAGTGCAGTGGTTCTTCAATGCTCAAAGAAATCCACAAGCACTTCAAATCCTAATTACAGATGAAAGATTTTGAAATAGGACACATTTGGAGGAAGACTGAGACTCATTCCACTCATAACATCACAGAAGCAAAAATCATCCAAAAGCTAAAAGCATATCCAGAGAGTATACATCTGGGAATTCATGGCATCCCTAGATTTGTACTCCTACATTTATCTAACTTTTCTGCACCCATAGTCTGACAGCTCATTGGTGTGCTAGCTGGCAATTTTCAAAATATACCGGATCTCTATCCAGTGGCGATGGTCCTCTTTCTAAAAAAGCATATAAATCCATCTGAATTGACCAACATTAGACCAATTTTGATGATTCCTTTACTAATCAAAACCATAAAGTCCATAGTAAAGGATTCAATTGAAGACCAGCTATTTAAACACATTTCCCACTTCCAATTTGCTCGCAAGGGACTATTGACCACTGATGCAGTACAACACTTTCTTCTACTTATTGAACATGTTAGGACTCACAGGAAATCTAAACCCACAGTGATTCAGCTAGACTTTTTTTCTGCTTTTGATGCAGTGGTTCCCTCAATTCTGCTTCAAACCCTCCAGGATTATAATGTTCCAGATGTCTTCATCCGTATAACAGAAAATCTCCTCCTCAATAGATCAGTCTTCACTTCACTAGATGGAAAACTGACCGAAGGTTTCAGACCACATTTGTCATTTCCACAAGGATCTCCACTTGTCACCCTATGTTTTATAACTTATTTGAATCCACTGCTTAAACAGATTGAAGCCAAGCTTCCAGTAATCTATGTTCCAAGCTTAAAACAAACAGTACATCACATTTCCTATGTGGATGATGTTCTTCCTGATCTTACTAATCTGTCTGTCTTCCTCCAACTTGTAAACATCCATGCTAGCAGATTAAACCTTCAAATTAACTTCGTAAAATCATAAATGTGGAACATTAAAACAAGACAACCAATCCCTTCAGTTTTCTCTTTCAAACCTCTCCCATTTTTGGGCTTTCCAATTGCATTATCGAGATTGGTGATGACAGGGGTGATTCAGAACCTAATACTGGTTAAAACAAAGAAAATAGTTGAATCGCTCACCAAGATCTCCTTATCACTCATCGGCAAAGTTACACTATTAAACACACTGGTTTATTCTAGACTGTCCTATTACCTTCCCATCATCTAACTCACTAAGCTTTTCAAAAAATCAATGAACTCGCTGTGTTCCAAACTTTTCTGGAAAAGCAAGGTGGTGGCTATTAGCATGGCCAAGGCTCAAATGCCTAAAGAGCTTAATAATCTTGGTCTGCACTCTGTCTCCACCCTCTACCTTCAAAAATCCATTTCCCTTCTGTGCTCAACATGCTTAAAATTGCCAAACCTCAATCTTCCAGAGGTTGTCGACCCTACTGATACTCCACCTCCACTTACAAGTAAATGGATGAGTGAGGTCTGGAATCAAGTCAGTATAGCCATGAATCCCAACCAACTAGCCCTTGATACTAAAAAGTCTTTCTGGACTGTCTACAAATTAAAATACAAGGATAAAGCTCTGACTCAAAACATGTTGGGACTTTCCAACAAAGCTTTGATTCAAAAGTTGAATCACTGGTATGTTGAATCCAAGCACATTGACTTTCTTCTTAAGCTCAATCTGGCTACCCTTCCCAACAGTTGCTTCCTTGTGGCCAGGAGGGTTTCTCAAAGATTGGACCCCAGTGCCAGCTCTGCCACTCAGCTGATGAGACCACAGCCCACCTTTTATACAATGCTCCATCTTCTTTCCAATCAGAAACTTCATCATTAACAAAGTTTCACTGGATATCAGAGATGTCCTATCAATTCAAAACATGATCAAACAAAGAACCTATGCCTCCATCAGACTGTCCATCTTCTTGACCTTCACCTTATGGCTAACCAGATGCAAATTAATGTTTGGATATTCTAAAAATACTCCAAGTTTACATCAAGCTACTCACACAGGTTAAAGCCAGAGACTCAGCCCTTGCACCTCAGCTGTTACATAGAGATACTTGGGAAAAGATTGAGCTTCCAAATGAATAACCCACATGAATATCAAGACTGTGCAGAATGTGTTCTCTTTTTTTAAATCTGTTTGCTTTAAATACAATGTAAACCTTTCAGTGTACAAAACACTTCATGTTTAAATAAAATATTTTTTTTTTTAAAAAAATAGGATTATAATAAAAACATAACTTTAAAATGAAAAAAAATATGACAAGTTTCAGGTAATAGATTTCAGTTAATAGTGTCCTTAGAGTATATGAATACCAGTCAGCCAGCATCAATGAATTTTAAATAAATCTAAGTACAAGTTTACTGTAATGAAATAAAGCTATTTAATATCTGTTGTATTTGGCTGAATTGCAGAATTCAGATTCAAACCAACAGTAATATCAAAAATATAAACACTCACTATTTCATATTTATAATTTATTAGAACAAATACACACACACTTTATACAATCAATAAATACAATTTGATGTATAACTTAGTCAATAATGAGTTGGTCATGTGGGATGACTGGACTTACTTCCCGCTGTATATATTAGCTTGCTTTATGAGTTCTAGTCTTAATTCTTCAGACTGTACTGGACAGCTTGCTTCAAGTTTGTTAAATGACTCTTCTGGATGTACTAGACAGCTTGCCTCAAGTCTGCCATAGTCATAGCAGCTTCCAGTCCTATTGGACTTACCTTACTGCATAGACATATTGGTAACGAATATAGTAGAAAAATGAGTGGTTTCAATGGAGAGCACATTCAGTCATTCAGGTAAACAAATGTTCTCTCTCTTAAGAGTGCATACTATCATTTAGGTTAGACAGACATTCTCTGCCTTGCTTCCAAAAAGGCTGACTATTTATTGTTAGATCTCCTAAATTATTGGCAGCAGTCATATTCAGATAGCTTAACCAATGGTAGAATTTTGTACACATGTTTACACATTGGCCATGCTTGCATTTATTCTTTGGCCATGTTTGTACATTGGATGTCCACATGTTTAAACATGGATTAGCGGTAATGAGTGCTCAATCTGATCAGATAAGGAAGGAATCCAGACTAATCTACTTCTGAAGGCAAAGTCAGATATGACAATATCACTAGCAAATAAAAAAAGAATAACTAGTAGAATAATGAAGAGAAATTTCAGTTGAAATCTCTACAGCCAATAAATAAACTCTTGCATGTGTGTGTCACTTTCTACACACACTCAGTAAATATAATTCTATTCCAATGCATATTAACTGAAGAAAGTCCTTCACACTTTCATTGTGGAATAATTTCAATATACACATATACCTTGGGACATAAATCCATTAATTTCAATATACACATATACCTTGGGACATAAATCCATTATAACTATAACACCATTATGCAGACTATCAGCTGAAGCTGTAATATGTAAATTATACTTGCACTTATTAGGCACTCATTGCTTTACTTCGCATATATTAGTCTCTTCGTTATACACATTGACCCTTTCATGATACACCATGGTTTATTGATAAATCTTAACAGAAATTTTTATATGAGTCCAATTATGATTAATTGTTTTTCATTTGCATAATTGACATTTAAAGCTATGATTGACAGATCTGTAAATTTTCTATAGTAGTTTAATACAATAAAGAGATAATTTATTTATGTACTGTCCACATATTTACCTAGTAAAAATAATTTTTATTTACATCCATGTGTGGGTGTGTATATATATATTGTGATCCTACTTCACATCTCACTATCCATCTACATTAACCTAAAAAATTTATAAATACAATCTATCAAAAAAATAAATTTTTTTCTTTTAAATTTTGATTCTCGTTACCCAATCACTACCAAAGCAGAGATTTAATAATATAATATAAGATATATATGAAAAAAGAATAAAATAACCACTCCAGTAATTAACACACAAACATTTATTTACATATATATATAAGATTTAAAATTATTTTTATTAGTTTTACATTTTAACATTTAACATTATTTTTAACTTTACCTTAGATTTAATTTACATTTTAATTTCTATTATATTATAAATTTACATTTTTATTAAGTTCCACAGATGGGATTATAAACTTGTTTTAATATGTTGCTATAAATCGGTTACATAGATTACACGTTAAACACATTTCAAATAAACATAAACGATCAAAATATAAAATCATTTACTGCAATTCAGAGGGAAATTTATAAGTAACCAGTAGTATTCACCATAAATACTCATTGTCACCAATGACTTAAAGACATCCGAATAAATACATTTTAGATACTCACCATAAGGTATCGTTATTTATCAATGTCTATATATTTTGATCAAATATAACCAAACATACTTAACGATAACCAATCCATCAACGTCTATAAACAACTTAAATTTAATCATTTTTATTTAGGGTCATATGAATAGACCACATAGATTTCATTTAAAATAAAATATTCTTCCCTATTTAACCTTAGGCTAAAATCCCATCAAACTCATCAATTCATCTGATATATCGATGTATTCAATTAATACGAATAGACACACCAAAAAGATTAAGAGAAGCATTGACCCTCATCAGATAGAAATATGACATCTATCAGACAAGAAGACAATAAAAAAACTCCATAGAAAATCACTCTCTCTTATAATTCCTTCCATAGGCAAACGGAGATCTTATCACGATTTCATAGCGAATCTCCGACTACATCTACTAACTACATCAATATATCCAATCCATTGACCCAATTTAACAACACACAAATAACCTAAGATTACCCTCCCCTAATATAACTTACAAATCTATACAGCCATTCACCCCGACTTAAGTTTAACATTGATATATTTTAATTTATCAAAACAGAAATCATAAATAAACTTAAGAACAAAGTTAAATAAATGGAAATGATTTTAAATAAATAAATAACAAATACATCAAATAACATTATTAATGAAGAATTTAGTTTGGTCAGATAGGATTCTATTCATAATTTACTAAAGTTTTAAAATTTAGAATTCTTATTGTTTCAATGAATATAAAGTTCTTATGATTTTTAAAACATCCAACTTATCCATTCTTCAGACTAATTCCCCCCTCCTAAAATTGTATTCTGTTGCCGTTATTTATCCATCCGGAGGTTTTGCTAACTGGTCCTCAATGTAGAAAACGATAGTTCATTTCTTTTTCTTTCTTACAAACTGAAGGGATTGAATTCTCTTTTTTCAATCCCTTCTCCTTCACTTCGCACTAACACATATCTCTCACATCGTAATAATCAATCACTCACTGATTAATAATTTCCAAATTTTCCTTTTATACGTATTGAAGGATTGACTTGCATTATGTCATCGATGTGATGATCCTTTCCTGAGTCCGATTTCCGATGGATTTCTTTCATTGGCTATTTGTTTCTATTGTTTTCCTATCTGACCGATGTTTTTACATTTAAATGCCCAAGGCTGGTTTACATTTGACTAATTAAATTTATCATTTCCATTTCTGATTAATTAACCTGTTTTCCAAATCAAAGGTATATTTAAAGATAAATTTAAAGATATAATTTTATCTCCAAATTTTTTTAAGTTTTTGTTTTTAAAATACCTTTTCTATTTTTAATACAGTTTTATTTTAATAATTTTTTTTATCTGTGTGATTTAATATATATGAGTTTAAGATATTTAATTTCAATTTTTAATTCGTAAAGAAAATTTTTAAATGCGAACTTTTTAATTTACTTTCATGTTTAATAAATATAAATAAATAAAAAACAATGTAACGAACGTCTGTGCTCATTACAATATATATATATAATACATGCATAGACACTCCACTTCTCCTCTCTACTCTAGAAATAAAGCTCTTACTAGCATAAGTAATCCTTTAACTTGGCAGATTTTATGAAAACATGAGCTCTTCTAGGAAAAGGTTTCTATTTCTCTTCTTACGAGGTTATAAACACCTTTTTCTAGTTGTAGCTTGCTTGACATAGTAAATTCTTCTGCTGGTTCACGTGAGTAATAGGAAAAACTTGTTTGTTACATAAACTATAAGAAGAAAAACAGATATTAGATAAATAATAACTATAATCTTTCATATAACAAATGACCCTTCATACGGGTTAATAATTCTCCAATCTGTGAACAGTATGCTATCATGCTAATTTAAATTATGAACATGTTTTAAACCCCAAGGCTTAAAGAAATTTCATAAAGTTTAGATTATCTATAAAATATTCCTGTATTTATTTACTTATAGAACAAATATTTCTGAGATTAAAATCTAGTCCTAATTGGTAATCAGTAAATAAATTCTCTCATATTTTGACCTTTTTATATAACCAATCAGCACTTTAATATTTTTTATTTCCTAAGCTTTTTATAATCTTTGCAGACCTTTTTATGTAACCAATCAGCACTTTAATCAAAACTCATTTTATTTTTAATTATGATTATTAATCCTTTTTAATTACAGATATTATTGGACCATCAACTATTTCTATTTAATAAATTTGTTAAATACCAAATATAAACTCTTGCTTTTTATACTTCACATTATATTTTATAAATTCTATACAAATATTATTATCAACATTTTACAAATATATAATATAGTTTTTTCATTAGCCAGAGATAATACTCCTCCCTTCTCTTTAAGTCATTTTGATATTCTTTGGTATCTTGCCTTACAGTACATCATATTTTTTCATAACTATATTCTTCCTATTCTTGATGCTGTTCCTTTTTTCATCACACACTTCCATAACTATATTCTTCCCTATTCTTGATGCTGTTCCTTTTTTTTATTACACACTTCCAATGATTCATCCAAATACTCATCTTATTACTGCCTTTTCTTTCATTACTGGAGAACAGTCTTAATCTTTTTTAGTCTCTGTTTCAATTAATTCCATGTGGAAGCCTCTTAAATAATTTGCATGACTTCAATTTCATAAAAATCAGACAGAGTGACCTTCATAATTGCTTTAATAAAATTTTACTTCCTACTTCAGTCCATCACTGCATTTCAATAATTCACAAAAAGCATATTTTTTTTCACTTAATTGATATTTCAATACTTCTATTTTGTTCTCTATCTTCTGTATTATTGGAGACCAACAATGACATATGAATCTGTAATTTTCAACTGAAAAGTCATTTTTTATAGAAATTCTTAGTGGTGTTAGAAAAATAATGTGGTCATTATAGTTTCATGAATAACCTTGTAGTAGGGTCAAAGCATGCCTTATTTTTTGCTAATTAAATATTTTTTGAACTGTGGTGCAATTAAATCAATTTCATTATCTGAAACTAACATTTAATGATTACCATGGCATGTGAGTTTTCATTAAATATTCCTGTAGTATATCAAATGCACTAATACTTCTTCTCACAATTTGATACTCTTTTTCTTAGACTAAGCAACTATGATCATCAAAAAATATGGTCCCTAAAAGAAGTAGCATGATCCATGTATCATTTTGAGCTGGCTATTTTGAAATACAAACTCTAATGTATTTATATATTAGTTCACAGAGAATTTCTTAACCATGAAGGATGATTTAACATTTATTATTTGTATATTTATTTCAGTATAGTGGTATGCACTGGGATTATTTTCTATAAAAATGTGTTAGGTGGTTTAAAGATTAAAATTACTAAAGTTTAGTTTGTCTTTATATAATAATAATAAAACATGTTTGTTTATAGCAAAAAGTTAAGATCGTTGCTTGCTAAAATTTCAAGTTCTTTGTTTGAGTTTGTTCATATTTCAATATATAACATCTTATAGCAGATAGTTCAAAGTGTATCATTTTGAACTGGCTATTTTAAAATACGAACGCTAATGTATTTATATATTAGTTCACAGAAAGCGGTACTGGATTTCTTAACCATGTGGGGTGATTTAATGTTTAATATTTGTATATTTATTTCAGTATAGCATTATGCACTGGGATTATTTTATATATATATAATATATATATATATATATATATATATATATTTTTTTTTTTTTTTTTAGTATAGCTAGTGGTCCATGGCCATGATTTGAAATTTTTTTAGGCAATATAACTGTGGATTGAGAAGCCAGGTAGTGCTTGATTTTGCATGTTCAATGTCATTGCTCAAATCTAGTCACTATATATTTGATTTTGCAAACCTTGAGTTCTAACAATGCCAAATTATTTTTTGCATAGTAGTTTTAAAATATGCATTCTTCCAGAAATTGTTATCAATATATAGTCGGTCATCACTATACATCCTATACACATTGACAGATTATTATGAACATTCCAAATTTGATGCACTATATAACTCAGTAAACAATGAGACTACTCTTCCTGATCCACTTGCTTACAAGTTGATACTTAGAGTCCTCCTTTATCCATTTAGGCTCAAGCACCTTTTAACCCAGTTTTTTATATTATGTATATAATTTATTTCTCAAGCTATTTGTTTACACTCAAATCTGTCTGGAATCCTTGAAAATGCATTTGCATAGCTAATTTATTTTCAGGATTTACAAATGAGTTCAAAATCTTATAATGCTAACATAGTTGTGATCTAAGATGCTTTTGGTTCAAATAGACTGGAGTTTGATTCTCATTTTCTATTATTTATAAAAGAGATCTAGTTAGTATAAATGTTAGTGGCACACCCACATAAGTACACATACAGCTTTTTAATTGCATATACAATAATTAGGACTTTTGTGTCTAGCTGAACATTATTCAACTGCCAATAAGATTCTGGATGCATAAGCAATTGGGAATTATTTGTCTATAAATCTAATGTGAGATAATAGCTCCTACATCACATTCAAAAGAATTCTCTGGTTATTAATAATTCTTGGTCATTTCTGTAATCTATTAGGAATTAATTTAATAATAACAAAATTTTAATTTTATTGAGACCCCTCACTTGTTCAACTCTCCACTTCATCATTGTTTTTTCTTTGTAAATTATATAATCAAGTCACTGTAAGAGCTTTTATTTTTAAAAAAGTTCTCAAAGAAATTTAGAAATCCTAGAAATGTTTCCAACTCCTTGATAAATACATTTTTAAGAGTTCTTTTTCTGAATTTAGATATATTTCTTTAATGTTGATATATTCCAAAAACTTAATTTTAGTCATACATCAAATACATTTTGATGTAATTAGATGTCCTCTGAAAGTCTCTAAATGCTCACAAACTTTATTCATTCATTTAATTAATTTGATTATAGTTGTTAATATATCATCAACATAAAGAATGATTCTTTTATATCTTGTAATAGTCTATCCATCTTGGTTTGAAACATATTCAGAGCAATAGTTATCTCCTAACAGAGTCTGTTACATTTAAAGAATCCCCAATGCATATTTATTGTCAGAAGTTTTACTGTCTTTGATGTCACAAGGATATAGTAAAAAAATAGACTACAAGTGAAGCTTAGCAAAAAATACACATTCAGAAGCAATACCAATTGCTAGTTAGGTGAATAATCACAATTGATTTCAATATAATTATATGGGCATTGACTAAATTGATTTCTCAGTAGATGTAAATTATTCATTTATCAACTAGATCTTTGGGCATTTTTTTCACCTTAGCTTTCAATGCAAAAGAATCCTTTTTAGATTTTAAAATGACAGGGCAGCTTTCTTTTTAATTGAACAAATATAATCTGTGTACTTAATTTTGAAGAACCTAATTTAAACTCTCTGAAAACTTCCCTCAAACCTTCAATAGCAGTTTTCTTTAATTATTTTATAAATTGCCTTTTCTCTTCACCAATAGAGATTGTAATTATAAATGGGTGATTTCTTTTCGCATAAGTTACTGAAGCTGTAATACCGAAGGTAACTTCGAAAATTGCTAAAAAAAAAGACTAACGATTTTAACTTCAGAAAACCTCCCAATACTAACTGACTAATAAATAATTCCAAGGACAAAATAGAAAAAGATAAAGTCCCTCATGTGGTCTATAAAATAGCATGCCCTCAATTAGGCTGCAAAGCATCTTACTATGGTGAGACTCGGGTCAACATCAATACAAGAGTTTACCAACACAGATATGCACATAATAGAGTAAAAAATGAAGGAACTTTGATCATCTGGGATCACTAAAACAGCCACAGGCCACTTATTTGAACCCAGTTCTGCCCAAATAATTTTCGCAGAGAAGAGCAATGCCAAAAGAAAAGTCAAAGAGGCTTATTACATAGCAAATGACCTCAGTGCCATTAATAGAAGAAAGGTATGCTTTGCTCTCTCCAAACAATGGACTAATTAATTAAAAATTCAAGCTCATTTGCATACATGTACAACAATTCACAACAGAATCTTCATTCTTAAAGCTATGAGTATGGGATTTGAATACTAAATCCCAAAAATGCTAAACTAGTATATTAAATCTTAAATTATAATTATAGCTTCACTAACATATGTGAAAATCGCATATTTATAATTTAATTATTTTATTTTTAATTTCTGCTTATAATAGAACTTATATTTAATTATAACTATACACAAAAGCAGATTTCTCATTTTCTCAGTTCATTTTAAACAGTACATTTACTATTCTCTGCAAATGCACAGATGTAATTAATACATAAATATGAATAAATCCACTTTATTTTTTATACATAATTTTACAAGGGAGAATCAAAAATTTTATTCACTCTGATTATATTAAAACTTCTATTAACCATACTGTTTTACCTGCACTCTACATATGAGGTTGCTGCCTTGCCAAACCATTGCTGTGTAGTTTTGAATATATTATTTTAATCCAAATGTGATTCATTGTCCTACTTGTGATTTGCATGAAAGAAGAGTAGTATGCAGTAACTGTTTTTATGGTTTGAAGGTGCATTTAGTGCTGATATTTATTGAAGATTTTGTGCATATAGAAAGTATTTTGTCATGAAAAAGTGTATAGGAATGAATAAGAAAGTTCAAGGAAGGTTACCCAAGTTCCAACCATGAAGAAAGACTGGACATCAATTTGTGACTATAACTTGAGTATGCACTTGGCTAATTCTGTTGTATAGTTAAATGAAATTAGATTATGTGACAGATCATTTGCAAATCAATTATGGCTCTGCCTATGAAACAATCCACAACAGACTTAAGTTTTGGAAAGTTTGTATGAGATAGGTATTGAAACAACTAGCAGAAGAATACAAACATAATGTTTTGGACATTTGCAATAAAATTTGGACTGATACCCTAAGGAAGATGAAAGCTTTTAAAAAAGAGTCATTATTGATGATAAGACACAAATTTATCACTATGACTCTAAAAGTAACTGGAAGAATAGAGAAACATATTTAATTGCCAACTAAAATAAGTTCAAAAGTCAGCAATTGGTTGGACAATTGATGTTGACATTTTCCTGGAATTCTCAAAGGTTAAGATTAGAACATTAATATAAAAAACAGTTCAACAATCAGTAGCATTTATTAGAATGAGGTGCTCACTGAAGAACTGAAGCCTAAAATTCAGACAAAATGCAAAGGACTGTCATTGCTTGATGTTGTTTGACAATACATAGTCACAAACTATTTCCCATAGTGTTTACACTTTCCAAAAATTTCATGTTGAGGGTGTTGAGCATGCTCTCTGTAGGTCTTATTTTGCCCCATTGGATTATCAGCTGTTTGGTTCCTTAAAAGAAGTTTTACAAGAATGAAGATTTATATCTGATGAAAAAGTGAAGACAACAATGTATCAATGGCTTGCAACTCAGCCTAAAATATTTTTGAGGGAATATGAAAACTTTTTTTATAGAAGACCAAGGGTATTGAAAAGCAAGAAGATAACATGGGAGAATGTTATATATTTTTTTTTTGAAAGTTGATTAAAATAAATTGTACAGCCAGAGGACTCATCCTGTAAACATAGAACCTTCTCGCATATCTTCACCTGCAGACTAAATGTTTAGTCATCTTTGAGTTAACACATGTTACTTTTATAATATCACACCCATGATATAAAAAGAATTATTGGTTGCACAAAATTTATGATTATATATGTATACTATAAATATTTTAAGCAATGTAAAATATTAACAAATTGTAGCATTTATTAATATAAAAAATGACGTCAATACTGAATAGATTTACTTGTTTTATATATTTACAATATAATATGAATTGAAATTGAAAATTTATTTATTTTAAAAAGTTAAATATCAAATTTTTATTGTTTATAATTGTTTTAGTGTAAGATATTTATATATAAGACTAACGTTATTCAGTATTCACATAAAAAATTTACTACACTTATACCAATATGTATAAATTTATTGTAAATATTGTTTTTTATTATAAAAGTTATAATAGTTCGATAAATGTTTTATAGTAAATGAAGTCATCAAAAAAACAAATAAATATGTTGGAATAAAACAATTTTCATTTACAATAAAATATTCATGGGGATTATTTATTTGCAATTGCAGTTTGGCACAACGGTCTAATGTTGAATGAATTAATACTAAAAATAAGTTATTCAATGTCACTTAAATGAAACTTGGATGTTCCAATGTCACAAGACTTTTCCAAAAACTAACTATTGTATAAATTATGTCAAATATTGAATAAAATGTTAGAGGAAAGATAATAAAAATATATTTTTGAAAAAATTACTACTGTATATAAAAGTCGAGTGTTTGGAAAGGGTGGTAGAAGAATTGGAAGAAAAGAAGTGAGGGGGGTGGTGATAAAAATTATGTAATGGAATAGAACAGTTTGTTTAAAAAAAAGTAAAATTTTGCAAAGAACAATTAATTGAAAATAGAAATCAATTATTAGAAGAAAAAAAGAGTGTATTAAAAAAATGTGAAAATATACAAAATTTATATGATAAAAATAAATCTTTTATCAATGATATTGAAAAAATCAGATTGACAAGAATATAAGCGCTGATCAGTATTTAAAAAAATATAAAAACTTTAAAGAGATTTTAATTGTATTAGCAAGGCATTGAGAGAAAAGGATTTTAGATAATTAATTAAGATTTGTATTGTAATCTATGATACAAGTGAGTAATCATTAGATTTGAGCTCAACAATAAAAATCCTGGAGAAAAAGTATAATGTAACAAAAATATAATGAATTTAGATATAATTATATTAGAGAGCAGTTTGGATTTAGAAAAAGGTAAAAGGAAATACAATTAGTATTGAAAATTATTAGTGGAATATAAATATATACCATAAAAAAAAAAGAAAGAAGGCAAAACAATAATTGTGTCATTGATTTTTAAAAGCATTTGATAAAGTAAATTGAATTATTTTATTAAACATTTTGAAAAAAATTAAAAAAATTGTCTAAAAAAATATTTGTAAGATTTCTTGGTTTTCTTAAGGAAGATGGGTATAAAGATGTTGTAAGGCAGTTATATAACTCGGTTTATTTGATGTACTTGTTAATAAGTATTAATTAACAATGATAAATAAATACTGGCGGCAGAAGGATTTGTTGTATTGGTTATGATGATAAGAATGAGCTTTTCAACTAAGAAGGTCACCTTATCTAATAATATATTAATGCTCATTATAATGGAAAGTTAAAAATTACACTCTCAATAGATACATCTGAATAGAGGACTGGTAAAATGATGATTCATAAGATAAACGATTGCAAAAGACTTACAGCCTATGTTTCTCATATTTTATTAAATATTGATAATTATATAATCAATGCTATAAGAAGAACTTTTGGCTATAGTACTTGGGATTAGAAAATTTTATCACTTAGTTAGATATTCAACTTGATCATTCACTACAAAATAGTACAGGAAATATTTTCCAGAAATAAACTTATCTGGATTATATCACATAACTAAGCTTAAGAATGTTGTACTATCAAACTATATCAGCATATTAAGTTTCAAGAAAGTAAACAAAAAGTTTATGCTGCTGCATTATCTAGTTTTCTAGATGACCGAAACTACAAATATAAATTTTACAGACAAAATAAAATAAATACTCAACAGCAAAACTTTTGCAGAATGACCTTGGAGGAATCCATGATGTTTTACTATTACAATGTATGCTGGACAGCCTCATAGGTTCCCTAGATATTTGTGTTTTGCTTTTTGGAATACAAAGGAGATTCTATCTATATTAAGGGAATGCTTATTAATGGATAATCAGACAGTATTATCATATAAATAAGAAAAAAGATCTTAAGATTAATCTGTGAAAAACATCCAGAGATTGTTAGTTCTGAAATCCTGCTATGTGAATATATTTAATGGTCAGGAATAAGTAGGAGTATTGAAAGTTAAAAAACTGAAGCTTGATAAAAAAAAGACTAGATTGTCCATTTTATGCATAACAAAATCTATTAGATCCTGGAAAAGAGTACATGCAGGTCCTTACAGAGGATATTTATTTTTGATAGGCAGATTTTTAGCTGACAAAAAAAAAAAACACTAATGGGACTTAGAATAAATATTTTTATTTTATAACCCTCTTGAATTGCTAATTATAGACAGTGAAACAATATTTACATAAAAGCACTTTTGCAGATAAACTTAAGGGATGGGAGATATATTTATTCTCACTGTCTTATCATCTTTAATTAAATGGAGTCACAGAAAAAGCTATATTGAAACAAAATTCATGATAAAAAAAACCTGAGTTAATGATGTATATGCAAAATATGTATATTGTCTTGTTTTATCAACAATCAACAGTTTCAAAGATTATTGGAAAAAAAATCATATAGTTATTGATGGGAAGGAATGTTCATATTTGATGATGTTTATTAATCCCAGCTGGTAATTTAATTTAAAAAAAGTAAACTCTAAATTTCAAGTGAAGATAAGGTAAATTTAGGAAAACATAAGTGCAGAGGTGAAACTTAAATTTGTAATATCCTGAACTATTGTCATTATAAGAACTTATGATTGGTGAAGGGGTCATAGACATGCTAACTATTTATAACCAAATTTAATACAACAAACTAATTCAGAGGATAAGAGAGATAAAAGACAATCTCCTTGAACATGTCAAAGTAGAATTGGTGATGAGAATAAAAAACTCTTCCAAAAAAAAAAGCAACCTCCTAAATAATATATATATATAATATTTTATAAAAACATTTCTATTTCTAGAATTTGATCAGTAATGCAGTAACCTCCCCCATATATATATATATATAGGCATTATTTTTAATTTTTTAATACTCAGATATTTTACAATGAACTTGAAAAGTGAAATGTAAATAATGTTGCCATTGTACTTCCAGTATTTGAAATGTAATTTACACATATTAATAATTATTTACAGGATTTGTGTGTTTATAAAGACAGTGTTTTTTTAAAAAGCAAGTTTTAGTTCACCAACCCATAGAAATTAAAATTTCATACTTTATTTTTTTTTCTAATTTAATTCATTGAAATGCTTTTTAATGAATTATTCATGAAATTCAATGAAAACATATTTATAAAAAAATATACTAGCATCTATTGTTCACCACTGAAAATTTACTGAAGAAATATCAATGTAACACTGTTAGAATGGACAGACAGCTGGACAATACTGAAATATTGCATTGTCATTGATATCTAAGATGTACAAAATTTGAAGAAAATTCGTTCAATAGAAGTACGTTAAAAATCAGTTACAAAATTTTAACTAAAAAAACAAACATAATTTCTAAACAAATAAACATAATTTCTAAATGAAATAAAAGTTTTTAAAACCAGTTTTGATGATATTCTAAGAATTTTTTTTATTTAAAAAAGAAAATATTTTATTATCAAAATAAATTTGAAGTACATTTATGTTCAAGTTTTAGTTTTATGTTAATATAATAAACTTCTGTCCTAAAACAAAGACAGTAATATATGCCAAAATAAATCATCACACTCTAAACTGCATTTAATCTGCATCTGACAACTGCAATTGTTTTGTGTTTACTCCAGAACCAGTTTTGTAAGCAGACCATAAAATTATACAAATCAACTACTGGCTTCCATTTTATTAGTTTTATTTAGGAATGCATTGTATATATATTATACCCATTCAGTAGCCATTCACTATATGACAAAAAATACAATATGATTCTTCTGTCATATAATTAATCTACATTTGACAGTAAGAGTCTCTTTCTATTTATTCATAATATGTCTTTATGCACATTTTAAGAGTATGTGATGAAGTGGAGGTTATTCAGTTTATCTATAATAAAGAGTAATAACAGTAGTATGAGAATTAATAGTAGTAGTAGTTGTAGTAAAATGGTTTGTTGCTTGGGAGTTCACATAAGATTTGGAAACCAGAAGTAAAATTGACAAAGTTAAGTCGCAATGAATAGATCTTAAATTCCATTCTCCACCCTTTTCACATTAAACTAAATCATACAGAGCATACTTATTTATCATTTATGTTTATGCAGATAGATTTGGAGAGAAAAAAGATTATTGCTGCTATATCATTATATTACAGATATATTAAATTGGCTTTCACATATATTATTATCATTTAGATATATAATTATTTATCTATAAAGATATGCGGATATTTACTAAATAGTGATTAAATTTGTAATGTTTCAGAAATAAAATGAATATGATTCATCGGTAAGAAATTTTAAAAATTTTATCTATATATTTTAATGTTTCAGTTAATTATGCAAGTTAATTTTTCAGTAAATGCCAGTGTGCTACATGTAAGGCACATTTATACATTTTTTATTAGTCATTGAATGAAAATGATATTAGTAAAGACATTTATTTATAAATAAAGTGACTAATAGCTTTTTATGAATTTAAGTCATGGAGGTATCTGTTAATTAAGCAAGCAATAAAGATACATTTGATTGCGATTACTATTACACATTTAAAACCAATATTAGTGACTTTCTCATGCTATATATTTTTAAAAAAAGTTTTCAATGTTATCATTGTTGTTTCTTTTGTTTTAATTATTCTGACTTTGAAATACAAGTATAATGTATATACTTAACCTAGATATATTTAAAGGGAATTTGAAGCCAGACTTTCAAACTCCTTACAGTCATCCACTCTATTCATTATAACTGCTACACATGACAACATACATGTGAAAAAGATAAATTATCTCCAATGTATGTATTTATTGCTGAACCAGCACTTATCTGTTGATCCAGATCATCATCTCTCACACACACAGTACTCGTTTATATTGAGATAGCAAATCTACACACTTTAATGGCCAGGTTTCAATTCTCTCCACTCTTTAACTCTTCAGCCATTTATGTAATCATCATCACATTTTCAGTGATATGGATGGCTGAAGAGTTGGAGAGTGGAGAGGATTGAAGCCTATCCATTAAAATGTGTAGCTTTGCTATCTTAATATAAACGAGCAGTGATTATATATGTGCATGAGAGATGATGATCTGGATTAACAGATAAGTGCTGGTTCAGCATGAAATACATATATTGGAGATTATTTATTCTTTTCACATATGTGTGGTCATGTGTATCATTATATTGGATAAAGTGGATGATTGTAGGGAGCTTGAAGTCTGGGTTCAAATTCCCTTTAATTATTCCGACTTTCTAAAATCTCATTATTTTTTTATTATTTATATATTCTTTTATTAAGCCATGATATGCTTTTTCTATTATTACAGTATTTGGTTGCTGGTATTTTTCATCATTTGACGTCAGATTCTCATCATTTAGTTATGCCACTGATATTTTTTTAATTAACCATAAATTATATTGAATAGTGATTAAAATGGTAGAGGAAAGATAACATATATATGTGACTGAAAAGCGGAAGTAATTATCTCTCTCTGAACTATGTAATGTTATAACTCAATGGGATGTAGTTACTTCGGTTTTTCAATTACAGATATTTAAAAAAGTTCTGATTATTTATTAATATATACCTTAATTTAATACCTAATGGAATAGAACAGTTTAATTAGAAAAAGCAGAATTTCATAATGAACAATTAATTAAAGATAGAAAGAATAAATTATTAGTAAAAAATGAATGAATGCATTGAAAAAATTTATGATTAAAATTGCCAAGATCTTTACTCCAATAAGTTTTGCTACTATTAGTTTTTTTGAATAGGCTATTTATCTATTTATTTGCAACATGCTAGTTCTACCTGTTATGCATGAGCTTATGATGACCAACGCACCAGAAATATATATCCTAAAATTGAATCCTAATTGCTGCATTAGCAGACTTGATAGTGATAAAGCATTATGGAATACTTGACTCTAAATAATTGCAACTTATTGTTCACAAATTCCAAGTTAAGATATGTAAATAAATGAATGGATAAATTGAAATGAGAATCAGTAATAAAGAAAACAATGAATTTATTTACATAAATATTAATATAACAAAGAAATGTTAAATAATAATAATAACAATAAATAAATTGATAAAATAATAATAATAATAATAATAATAATAATAATAATAATAATAATAATAATAATAATAATAATAATAATAATAATAATAATAATAATAATAACAATAATAATAAATAAATTGATAAATGACTGAATATCTAATATATGCACAATTCATAATTTATCTAATGGTTGTTTCTATAAGTTTCAAAAAAATAAAAATAAAAATAACTATTTTAAATAAATTAATACAGATAAGAAATATATCACATCTTAAACTCACTCATATGAATTCATTTTTAAGACGAGGACATGGATATTAGTTTATATATTTCAATCATTCCTCACAAGGATGTATTTTATGCATGATAATAGCTTGTGGATATTTTTACTTATGAAGTTAGGTAGACATATTAAGTGTAGGTTTTAAAATAGCTATTTCTCAAATATTCCTACTTTTAAATATTTGCATTGCAAAATAAAATATTCTCCCTGATATCTGGGCTTTTATAGGATAAACTTCAAATGTGCAAATTATTATTACGTGCAATAAGCTTCATAAATAATTGTTTATTAATTGGTACCGTCTCTATTTTATGATGTCCTGTTTAATTCAACATTAATTTTTTAAAAAAATTTTGATAACAGAAATATGTCTACCTATTTCTAACGACAGATATATTTCATCATTTTAGAGATAAAGTTAAGTGTTCAGTAATTCTTCAATAAAATTTAAATGTACATTAATAAAACTTAATATTTGTATTCATTATTTATACTACTACTACTGCTACTGCTACTGCTACTGCTGCTGCTGCTGCTACTACTGCTACTGCTGCTGCTGCTTCTACTGCTACTGCTACTGCTGCTATTTCTGCTGCTACTACTACTACTACTACTACTACTACTACTACTACTACTACTACTACTACTACTACTACTACTACTACTACTACTACTACTACTACTACTACTACTACTACTACTATTATTATTATGTTTCAAAGCAAACTTAATTGAGTATCAATTGGTTACATCAAATAAGGTTACACTAGGGTTACACATACTTATATGAAAAATTCTTTTTAATATTGGTTTAGTCCTTGATTCTGAAAGTTACCTTGTTCAACCAGGTAAAAATCATTTATTGTTATGCTGATTGGGCATCTATGGCATTGAATTAGCTGATTTCATTTTTTAAATTTACTTTTTAGGAGTACTAATTCTAGTGCTTGTCATATTGCTGAGCACATTTTGAAGAGAGATCATGTTGCCATGAAAATTTTCCTGTGATGCAAGAATACTGTCTCTAACCTTGAGTTTTTAGTTTGTTGTAATAGGTATCTTCTTGGATTGTTTCCAAATGTGAATGTGCAATGGGTGCATTAGTATGCATATAAACTGAAGGTGTCTGCACATGTTATTGGTATTGCTGTTTTTTGTAGGCATCTAATATGTTACCTATTGTCATACCATTTTGTCTATAATTGTTGTGCATCATTAGTCAGATTTTTTCTAGTACTAGACAATCATATAGAAAGTGGGTTTGTGTTTCTTCTTCTTTGTGACAAAGCATACATATTGGATCAATATTTGTGTAAAATCTCTTATACCAAATAAAGTATGTTGATGGTAAAGCATTCAGATTAAGTTTGATAATAAAATCAAAACATCTTGGTTCCAGGCACAATCTTTTGAACTTGCTTAACAGTTTGCCATTATTTATTCCTTTTACGGTGGACTGGATATTCACTACTTGGTCTGGAATCAGATTTTGTATTTGCTAATATGTGTATTTATTTGTGTTTTTTAGGGTTATATTGTTCCTTATGGGTTCATATATCACAAGCATCATAGAAATGTAGTTATATGTGAGGGAGACCAATCAGTGGATGTAATTTCTATTATTACCTGTATCTCTGAAAAATATCTAAATATGGCTATAAGCAGGTTTACTGTTTTTTGGGTATGAAACACTGATATTGTACATAGTCCAAGACGATTCCATTTTGTAGGACAGTTTAGTTGATTTGTTGAGATGGCTACTGCTTTTCTTTTCCATAGTAGCTTGTTGAATAATGAGGTAATTGCTGTAATAAATGATTTTGTGAAATTTATTATTGGCAGATAATAGGTGATTTTTTTCATAAGTTGATTACATAATGATACTTTCAATTAGATTGAGAGATAGGATTTGGAGAGTGATTCAGAGATTCTTTCTGCTTCTGTTTTAAGTTTGTTTTATATTTTGTTTCTTGTTTGATTCATGCTCAAGTGGAAAGGAAAAGGCAGAAACATATTAGGTTTTCCTTGATATATCTGGGTGTTTAGTTTACCAGTGAATATTGTCCATGCAGGTGATTTATTGGTGTTGATTTTTAGCCTAAACTTTGCTGTATAATCTTTTATGATTTCCTGAAGTATAAGTAATTGCTTCTTTGATTTTAGAAATACTGTGACATCATCCTTGTAAACTATACATTGTATGTATGTGCTGGTGTGTGGAATTGGAATTCTTTGTATTTTTTTAAAAAAATTTCTAGAAAGGGGTTTTAATATAATATAAATAAAAGTGTACTGAATACAGATCCTTGTGGGATTGATTAGCTGGGGTAGAAAGAATGATGAAGATCTCCCATTAAGGATGATGTGAATTTCTCAATGTAGTAGCTGATTGATGATTGTACATAAGGTTGTGTGAGTTATTTATGTTTTTTTAGTTGAATTAACAATATTTTGATTGGCACTGAATCAAACACACTTTCAAAATCGAACTGTACAGCCATTGAGATATATTTTTCTTTTAATTACTGAGTTAATGATTGTTTTGTATATTAGTGCTGCTTGACCTGTTGATGAACCCCTTTTTGCATACTGATGTTGTGATAATAGTGGTATTATAAATGGTTCATTTTTTTCTTTTTAAAACTTTTTCCAGAATTTTTATTCCCAAAGGCTCCATTGAAATTGTCTGCAGATTGAAAATTGTAGCAATTGATACTTGTTTTTTAATAAAAGGGACCATTGAAACTGGATATAGCCCTTGTATATTGTATAGATTTTGTGATAGTTGATTTGTAAGCTGGCACAGGTATGTATTTGTAAATCAGCTGAGATATGACAATACAAATTGTGGGATTCCTGGTGGTCTTGGGTGGCATGTAAATGGTATTGATGCTAGTATGAATGCAAAATCTGAGATTTCAGAAAGTGTCTCTATTTCTCGTTTTTGAAAAAAAATTTCCAGGGATTTAAATTGGTTATGCTTTGTTAATTTTTCTTTGAAGTGCTGATATATACATTGTATCATATTGTGCCAAGTTGTGATTTTACCATCCCATTCTAGTGCCATGGAGACTTTATTCATAGATGGATAGCCAATGCTCATCGGATATATCCACAGGTTCATGTGTGTTGCTGTGTGAGACAAATTCTTTTTTTTTAGTTGCTAGGTATTGCTTTAGTTTATTGCATGTTTGATTATATGACTGTGTCAGCTTTATTATATTTGCTTGATTCTGAGGGACTAGTTTTGACATGACGAGTTGATTTTTGAGTAATACTGTTGTAAAATGAGAGAGTATGTTTTTGAGTAGAGGAACTCTGGAGAATTGTCTGAAGGAGTATCCGTATTGTCTTTTGTATGTTAGTGACCCTGTAATATGAGTTTAATTTTATTATTTGTGCTGAGTGATCAGAAAACAGGGAGGGAGAGAAACTTACTTTGATTGAATGGTGTAACATTGGAGAATACTGTGTTCAGTGGGAGAAAACTCTTGCACTCATAAGTGATATCACAAGTTGATTTATCCATTTTGCAACAAACTTTTGATAGCTCATATTAAAACCCCCAGGTATAGTGGGGTAGGGATTGGATGTTAAAAAGAATTAATGTTTAAAATTATTCTGTTAATTACTGTAGGAATGGGGAATATATATACAAATTTAATGTTAATTGAAAAACTTATGTGATTAAATGTAGTTATCAGGAGATTGGAGTCTATGAAAATTATCTTAAATGATGAGAAGGGCATTCTTGGCTGATAAATATACCTATCCCACTTGATGGGGATAATGTGTCCCTTGAGCATGCACAAAAACCAAGTTTACTCATATATATAGCTAGGTTGATTTGGGATCCATTATATATTTTTGTTTCTAATAGACACTATATGCTGGATTGCACTGTCTATGTCCATTTATCAATTTGTTGTATTTTTTGTATATTTAGTATTATTATTTAATTCTTATTAATTATGTGTTCTTCAACACTTTTGCTTTAACAGAAATACATAAGTAAATAATCATACATTATTTATAATGACATTGAATTGAATTACTACTACTGCTGCTGCTACTGCTATGACTACTACTTATTTGATTAAATAATTTGTACATCATGTTTAATTATGTTATGTGTGACATTATATTTTTTACTTAAATATTTACATTGTATAAGCACCTACCACCACTGCCACTACCACCAGTAGCAACAGCAGAAACACCACCCACCACCATCACCACCCCCAATTGCTGCCACCACCACTGCCGCTGCCACCGCTGCTGCTGCCACCACCACTGCCGCCACCACCCCCAATCGCCGCCGCCACCACCAAATGTCTGATCACTTAAAATTTATTTGAAATGGATTTTGTTTTTACATTAGCATTTATAATACTTGCAACAGTCAAAATTTTACTTTCTAGAATTAAGTGATTTTATTGTTCACATTTTTTTGGGATCTGATGATTTTCTTTATTCTTGGGCCCACAACAATCAGTAAATGATGCATCAAAATTACTAGCTGATAAGGTGAAATGAATCTGAATTTCCATTTATTTTTGCTTGTATTGATAGTTAGACATTTGTAAATAGATATATGTATGTAAAAATTATTTCAGTTCCTTAAGAATATAGTTAATGAAGAAAAGAAGGGTATCTCTCCCATTTTTCATTGCTGTTGCTTAGCCTTCCATGTGGTTAATGACCATTATACAAAGAAAAAAGTTTTGAATTTTCACTTTTTTAAAAACTAGAATCCTGTTGACATTTAAACATATTTTTAAATATTATTCTATTTTTTTTTGGACTGAGTGCAAATTTAGTTCTCTTCTTTTGTTATTCTAAATCCATTCATTCATTTTTTTTGACATATTAATTTTAAAATAATTGATTAACCAGATTTTAATTATTATAAATATCCATAACATTTATTTGATGATGATTATTTGCATAATAATGTCATTGATTATGTTAGCATATTTTTTATTATTATAAATACACGCATGAAATTTATGTTGTAAATAAATAAATGAAATTGCTGGTGTGTGTGCATACTTGCACTAGCTTGTTATCGTGTATACTTTCATCCATTCCGTAATCATTCTGACTTTTGCTGTTGAGGCTAATGTTGCACTCATATTTTAAACTAATCGTATTAATAATAATGCTACAACTTCTTTTCATCATTATAATTCATGTCTTTTTTAAGTAGAAACATTAACACGCTAATGGCCTAATTATTATCAATGAATATGCATATTTTATTAAAATTATTAGAAATATTTAACATTGTGCATTTTTATACATAAAATCCAACTAAGTTTTCAAATTTCAAATATTTACAGTTTAAATTTTTCAAAGTTTCAAGATTTATTCACTTTGCTTAAAATGAATCAAAATCAATTAATTTATATTTGACTGCAAAAAAATGACTTTTTATAAACAATTTTAACTAATTACTCTATCTTTTATTAAGTTTCTATTTTTCATTGAAGAGTTTATCCACAGGAGTTATCTTAACAGTCACATGTCTATTTTTTAATCAGTTATCTGATTACGATCTATATCACAATGCTGAGATGAAACACCACATAGAAAAATATGTTGATACAATAAAAAAATGATCATTTTAGATTATGCCTCTTAAAATTTTTATTTACTGCTGGACATATTTCATTGGAACAAAACAGCAGTAAGAAATGTTTGCTTCCCAGCATACTACAATTGAAAATCATATGCTGAATATTGTATTGCATTTTGGCAAAGTCATATGCAGATTACCATATAAGATTGCAACATTTTATTTTAAGAATGTTTATATTTTACAATAAATAGCAAGCAAAATAGATATACATCATTTCAATAGAATAATGTGTTGGAGTAACCATTTTTATATCATGCCATGCCTAACCATAAATTTCAATTTAAATATGCAGGAAAACAATGTTGTATTATAGCATTTGACTGAAAAAAATATATTAAAAAAATTATTACTGTAATTTAAGTTTATTTTCCCCATTTATCTTTTAAGAATGAAAAAAAAAATTTAGGATTTTTGATAATAATTTAAATGCTTTTTAACAAAATTTTAACGATTCAAAAACTTTTGAATTCCATTATATGATGTATTTCTTGTTAATTTTTAGATTAAATTATTTTTAATTATTATTGCAATATACACAAACATTAGAGCTCCAAGATAGATAGATTTATTCTATTCTTGAGCCGTTTTTGTTGATTTAGAACGCTTTTAATTCATAGCTTGGGGAAGAGTGATTTACTCCTTTTATTTATATATACATTGAGGTATGTTTAATTTAAAAAGTTTAATGTAAATATATATTTCAGTTCATAAAAAATTATTGCGTATATATATTACAATCATAAAAATATAATGCATATACATTTCATAAAACAAAAAGTAAAATTTAGTAGGCATTATCCAGATATATGTATGTTCACACACGCATATATATATATATATAAATAAAAGTATCTTAATTATACTGAACTTGATGTAATTAGAAGGGATTTGAACTCAGACTTTTAAACTCCCTACAGCTATCCATTCCGTCTTATACAACTGATACACATGACCACATACATGATGATCTGGATCAACTGATAGGTGTGGTTCAGCATGAAAATATATATATTGGAGATCATTTATCTTTTCCACATGTTTGTGGTTATGTGTATCAATTGTATGAGATGGATTGAATAGTTGTAGGAAGCTTGAAAGTCTGAATTCAAATCTCTTCTAAAATATATTTACGAATTGCTCTATGAATATTTATACCTCAATTATTTTATATTATTTATAGGTTACAAATAAAAAAACTCATTAGGTGATCTACAAGTATATGTATAAGTATATATATATGTTTATTTGTTAATTAATATGTTTGTATTTAAAAATATACCCTATACATGCCTTTATTATTTTAAAATTATATTTTAGTAAATAAAAAATTGTTATCATAAAAATGCCAGAAATCTTGAAACCATTTATTTATATATGTGTGTGTGTGTTTACATATATATATATACACACACACGCACTTAAAAGTTATAATTGATTAATGCAATAATTTTTCCTCAATAATTTTTTTAATTGTTTTATTAGGGAAAAAATATATTTGAGATATATCCAAGATATTTTTTTTGAAAAAGTGGGTTACAGGATGTTTTTTTCCCTCTCCTGATGACAGAAACCATCACAGATAATATTTTTTCTACATCTTAACAGTAATTGTATAAGGAATTTAATAAATCTGTTAGTTTTACAATTTATCTATCAAATTTGCAATTTATAAATAAATATTAAAATTAAAAAACAGGAGGGAGGGACCCCTACCCCCCCCTTTCAATTTCCTCCCTCCAAGCAATCTTTCTTCTTCCCCTTCCCCTTTTTATAAAATTTATATTAATAAAAAAAAAATTAAGGAAAACATTTTAAAGTTATTAATTTTATATTTATTTATAAATTGCAAATTTGATAGATAAATTTTAAAATATTTAGATTTATTAAAGATAAAATAAATTTAAATTTTATTTTATAATAATGATTATTTTCTTAAGTTTATTGCATTTTGTGGCATGTTATCTTTATGCAATATATAATATTTTATTTTTGTATAAAGTAAACTGAATTTATTTTGAAAATTGTATTTTCAAACCAAATTCAAAACGGCAGGCATACTGTTATAAATAAGCAACAAAGAGAGCATTTTCATTATTTAATGTGTGAACAATAACAAAGATATGTTATTAAAAATGTTTTTATTCCATTTATGCAATCATAACGCAAATGTAGATTAAAATAATGTTAGCAAAAATTAAGTCCTAATTGAAATTGTTTAATAATCTAATTGCGCCTCTATTTTTTATCAATGTAATGATTAGATTACTTCAGAATAAGTATATTTTAAATTTATATATCTGTATAACTAATATATATATATATATATTGTGCCCTTTTCTATAGGTCAGAATTGGTTCATCACAGCAAATTATTAAAAAATTTTAAAATTAGAATATGTTCTCTTTATGTGTTAGTTATGTTCTATTAATAATAGCTTAAAGTATAATTTGAAGCTAAATAAAATATGTAATGCATAAACTTATAATGAATCACTTAAGAAAAGTTAAGTAAAGCTAAAAATATTAATTACATATGGTTGCAAAAGCTGGCCATAATAAATAACGCAGCTATAAATATTTAAAGTATGTTTAAAAATTTCAAATTTAATAGTCTTAAACTTATAGTTAAATAAATGTTATATTTAAATTTATAAATTATATTTAACAATTATAATTATTATCATATATTTTAAAAGTAAGTTTTATGGTAGTGAAAATTATATTTAATTCTATATTTTCTAAATTATTCTTCCAAATTTTGTATAATTGTATTATTTTATTTAATACAATAAGTCTTGCAATTTATTGTTTATTCCCAGACAGAAAATCAGATACCGTCTGTCTTAGTTATATTAGTCATGTGACTGGTATAATATATGGTTATACACACGTGCTTGCTAGTATTTAGATTAGTAAAGTTTAAAATATTGTAAAATTGCATTATAAAATTGGATATAATTATTACCTATCATAAAAGCAAATTATAAATGTTTAAATAATGTAATAAAGATGAATACAGCTAATAAAAGTTAAATATTTTGTTTTAAAATAAAATAGATAAATTAAATATTAAAGGTAGGATAAACTTATTAAATATTGTTTTAAGTCATTTTAAATATTTAATTAATTCTCGTAAAGTATAATAATTGATTTAAAATTAATATTTTAAATGATATTTTAAGGTTATAATACACCATATTTTTTATTTTTGAAATTTAATTGTATAAGAATGTAACATTATGTAAATTTGGTATCAAATAAAAAGTAAGAATCAACCAATAGGATGAGATATTTTCTAGGATATAAATACTGTTGAACAGGGGGGTATCAGGAGTGATTAAAAAGATATTAGGGTGATCAAAGGTATTAGTGATTGGTATTAGTAACTATCAAGGACATAGTAATTTTAAATTTTATTATTTTAGTGCTCTCATACAATTTATTTTGCAAAACTAATAGGACATTTATTTAAAAGTATTTGCAAAGAGAGTGTAAAATAAATATATTTTAATAACTTCATTTTAATATGCATTGCTAATTTTTAAAGTCTTTTTACCAGGAGTATTCATCAGAAACTTAATATAACTTCGCAATAAAAGTATGGAAATGCCAATAATTAAAATGTATTTAATGAAAATTTTAAAAATAAGTATAATAATTGTGAATATAATATTAATAATATTAACTAAGAGGACTATTCCTGTGAATAATTTATTATTGTGGACATTGTACAGGAAGCTTAATAGAAAAGCTATTTGCTGATAAAAAATGAAGTACACATTATTTTTATATAACAGCAAAATAGTATTGTCCAAGATTAATAAGTAATATAACAAGTATATTTTATAATAAGTTTATGGAAACAATGCTATAGAAATAAATGTTATATCCTTTTTGAAGGAAAGCATTGAAAATATTTAAAAGAAAACTATCGGGAATGCTATTTAAATAGATATTTTAAAAGCGTATGTAATGAAAACCTAAGTTTTAAAGGATTATATGCATTTCTGCTGAAAATTATTTAAGACTGAATTTTAAGACAATAATGAAACCGCTGAAAATAGGTAATAAATAGCAATAAATTTTCCTAAAGAAAAAACCTACAGAGAAAAGGAATACAGGAGTAAATAAAAGTATGGAATTGTAGAAATATTTTATTGTGACACTACTTTTCATATCTAAAAGTTTGTAGGCCAAGAATCAAAGATTTTAATTACAGCTAGAATCGTATCATATGAGGGCGCCACCAGTAAATAACCTGGAGCCACAAAATTAGAAGAATCTTATATTGTGGCTGTTAATTTTTATATGTATGATAGATCTAGCTAACCTCCCTTTGCAATCCCATTTTTTTTTATATGCATGTATACGCTACGGTCATATGTTTTATTATCACATACAAATGCTAAAAGAATGAACACGAACACTTACATATGTTTCAAATAATACTCAGCTTTATTATGAGTTTTACTTCACTTTTATTCAAGACCCCAGATAGAAATACATCCTTAGCAATCCCTCAACATGCCTAACATTATCGTTCTTTTTCTCACTCTCTCTTTTTTTATATATAAATAAAAAAAACTTACAAAGGTGGAGAGTAATATATATTTTTCATTCTCGAAGGAATATGCACTCTTACTTATATATATATAAGCACCCCAGACCGATCTGAATCTTGATCAGTGCAGGGACTAAGTGACTTACTGTTAGGAGATAATTATTGTACTAACCCCTTACCCTCTCTTTTAATATTTACTTCACCCTTAAACTTTTCGTTTGCCTTCTTAAATCATTTCTATTTTTAATCTCCTCTATAGTCTTGAATTTCATCAAAGTTATTTGAAAAACCCTCAAAACAAATTTTTTTTTTAACAAAACATATAAACAAATTGAACAATGTTATTATATGCATTATAAATATATATATGACAAAACCCGTTCTATTGTCATGGCGTATAGTTCGTGGCTGATTCGATACAATCCTAATCAGATATGTTTTTATGGATCAGCAATCAATAGTTAAAAAAAAGTTTATATTACCCTGATCGATCAGTGTCCATATGCATTCCTTGGGATCCTTTGGGAGTTGATTCACAGTAACACATTTTGTCCTCCGGCTTAACTTCGCTTTCTCTTCAGTGGTTTATCAGTGATGAAATCCAGAAATCAGCTAATGTCCTGGCTCAGGACAGATTTTAGTTGTTTAGCCTTCTAACATTTTTATTTTTCAAAAGTTCTCTTCTGTTATAACAAATTAATAATTAATTAAACAATAGGTTTGTCTCTTATTTATAGTCCTTTTTCCATTGACCTTTTATCTGATCACGTTCCCAGCCAGTGATTGCATTTCTTTTTTTTTTTAGTTTTTTAACACCAGCTAACTAGAAGCCACAGCAATAGAATTAATTAAATTCTTTTCTCTCTTTCCCCCACTTTTTCAGATCAGAAAATTTAATTACAAAATTGTTTTAAAAAACAAAAATTTCTTTAATTAATATCACTTTCAATGTAATCTCAATCCAATTAAAAAAATAACTAATCTACCATTTTGTCCTTTTTTTTTCTTTCTATTCTGTTCTTTTAAAATCCCATTAAAAATAAAACAATAAATAATGCCAAAAACCCACTATATATATAAAAACTAATAAATAATACCGCAAAAAAAAAAAAACTTTCTATATACACAGCATTTATTTATTATTATACACCTAATATATATGTGTATGTATGTGATTTTTACATATATAAAGAATATAACATGAGCCGCTCAAAATTATCGGCTCATTATATTGCACCAAAAGTTTATCCGGATAGTTTGAGATAAGCCAATGTGACAAGATGCATCACTACGCTGATATGGAATACTATAGTATAGAAGCTTTAAGAAATTATTTTTTAAATGTTATGATTTATTTATGATTTTGATAATCATCATTCTGGACAATAGAAACATAAACTATTATTCTATGAACTTATCCAGGATGGATTCGTGATTATTTTATTTAATTTTTCAAGATTTTAAAAGATGTCATATTATTTTTTATTATTTATTTTTTAAATCTGAGATTTTTGTACCAGAAGGAGTACAACACTCACCACCAGAAATAGTTTGTCTTGTTCGTCATCAAGTAGCAATGGGAGAAGTTTTAAATTGCTCTTGAGGAGAATATTTAAAAAAAAAAACTCTCGAAAAAATAAAATATTTGAACTGTATAAAGAACATTCGTTTCTCAGCTGAAGATTAAGTAAATATAGTTTTGACTTATTTAATAATGTAATTATTTTTGGTTTATAAGAGTAGGAACATGAATATTAATTTATTGATAATATTAGAATCCTATAGTAGAATAATTTAATAATTTAAATAAGAACATTTAAATAAAAGTATGGATTGTATTTTCATGTATGCAATGTTGTATCTAATTGATGGGAAAAGAAGACTGCAAAAGTGATGACAAGTCAATATCACTTGGTAATAGTTAATGAATATTTATATATTTTATGATGTATATTTTGTTTTTCTTTTTTGCAGATTGCCTATGAATTATAATGTATAAAAGTATAAATGTTGAATTATATGCAAATGCATTTTGTACAACACATTTAAATTATGAGATTAGGATTTATTTTGGAAATATGCATACTACAATTTTATACTAGTAATATAACACAACATGATGATGAATATTATGTGATTCTTTTAAAAACTTTCATATTATTGGATGTTCAAAGTATTTATCTGACTAGTTTGTATGTGTTTAGGATATAAAATAAGAAAGTAATATTATGTGATTCTTTTAAAAACTTTCATATTATTGGATGTTCAAAGTATTTATCTGACTAGTTTGTATGTGTTTAGGATATAAAATAAGAAATTAAAGCAGACTTTTCTTGTGGATCAGTGAGATCACCCTAATTATAATTGAATTTTATTATTTTGAATATGCAAGTTAGTTATTTGTCAATGTAAGATGTGATAAATCTTTAGAAAATAATGATGATAAGATAGTGACTTGGTTGTAGTATTATGAACATAAACCCAGAAGATGATATTAAGATAGAATGTAATAAGGGAATATGAATAGTATTTTATAATCTTAGTAGATATGCAATACAGTTAACAAAGCCCTGTAGGTGTATATTTATTTTGGACAGTGTCTATTTTCTTTAAGTATTGATGTTTTAATAAAGCTGAAGGAATAGCTTTAACATCATTGATAGTATTGGAGGCATTAGACAGAATAGGTCATGCCTCTATTTCTTGTAGATACACTGTGCCATGGTATTTTTCTCTGATATGTGCTATGAGTTATATTCTAGTTTTTCTTCCCTTGCCTACACATATATTCACTATCTAGATTTCCAAAGTGACTACATCACACAGTATGGTATATTTTAAAAAAAATAATAGATAATTTCAAGTTTAAGATATGCTATTGTCTGAATAAGATAAGTTCATTTTACTTGTAAGAAGAAGTATAGGTTGTGCAAATTGGAATTGAAAATCCATCGGATCCAAAAGGAAAAAGAATCATAAAATATGTTTTGAGATTTTATTTTGGAAATAAAATAAAATTAGGAATAAAATGTGTAAAGCAAAGTTGCTTTTGAAATATTAAATAATTTTCAATATTTATTTCATTTTTTAATGAGTACTGCATATTTTTAAAATATAATGTTATAAAGTAAAATGATATAAACAATAAGCATAAGTACAAATTTTATATTATTAAATAATAGGAAATATATCAGTGATTATAACTATATAGTATTAGAGTAATATTAAATGGGATGTACTATATTTGATAATCATAGTGTAATGATCAACGATATTCACACAATCTAGTAATAAATTATCAGTAAATATTTTATATAGTATTTTTCAACATTGCAAAATGAAAATTGTTTATTTAAAAAAAATCCATACTCTTGCTTATTGTTATTATTTTGTTTTTCCGTACTATGTTTCAATGGATGTTTAAAAAAAAAGCATAGTTAAATAAGAGTTAAAGATGATATGTTTTAAATAAGTATAAATAAATGTAATTTTATCAAAAGATTGATCACAAAAAGATCAATAAAATTGTATTGTTTTATTATTATTACTTTAAGTCAGATTGAAGTCTTAACTAGGTTCTAAATAAAAAATGTATAACGATGTAAATTGAGGATATCCAGTGTAAATATTGTAAATAAATTGTTATTTTGTTTTAGTGTTATAATAAAACTTTGTTAAATTTGTTTTTCAAAATTTGTGTGTCTGATTATTTATTTTTTCCATCACCATGCATCTAAAACACAGAGTCATTGAATCAAACAATATTTTTTTTTGCACAGAAATAAATAAAGAATTGTTTTAAGAATTCAAATATTTTCTTGGTATTTATTTATTTAAGTAATCACATTTTATATTATCTTATGGTCATAAATTAATTATTATAATGGTACATTGAATTATAATGCTATCCATTGATAGTTTTCAGATTACCAAATGCTACCACATATTTATCACGATATTATATGAAGATAAAAGATTATATTATAGTATTTTATTATAGTAATAAAATTATAATGAAGAAAAATATATACAGAATTAGTTCATATAATGAAGAATATTATCATTATTTATTGTTATTAGTTAAATATAGTAGAGTATGATTTAAAAATCCCTTATCATGTTTTACTACCATGATCTTGATTAACTTAGAATAGTTTTATGAACCTGAGATTTTAATTGAGCTAAATTATTATGAATAAAAAGATTAAGATTTAATTATTAGTTTAATCTTAATGAGTAGGATTTATTAAAGTCGTAAGAATATTATAAGTTGAATTATTTGAGATAGTAATAGGGGGGATAGTGTTCTTATGCCATTGAGGTGGTATCCTGTGGGATATTGGCTCAATGTAGTCTTTCTTGTCACCTGTATTTTCACTTCCAAGTCACATGAAATAATTAAATACTTATTTAATTTATTTTATAAACTGAACCTTATTCTTATTTTGAATTTGAGCTAGTGGAACATTTAATACTAATACAAAATATTTTATTTATTAATTATTTGCATTTAACTAAACTTAATTATTAACTGAGCTAACCCATTTTATATAATATTATATTGCTCCGGAAGTGAGACTGCAAATGGCATGGTTAGAATATATATATATAATTAAAACAATTTCAAAATAGATCACTACAGGGAAAAATCCCTTAAATGCATTAAATCTGAAAGTAAAATGCTGAAGAAAAAGCTATTTTTCGGGTTTGTAAATTGCTAAATACTGAAAGTTTTAACAGTTTTTCATATTTACATTATTCTCTAGCTAAAATTAGTTGGATACCAATTTACTGGCCTGTACTGAATGATTATCTAGGATATCTATGAGATTTTTATTAGAAAAAGAAAACACATCCTACTTAAAACATTGCCATTATGAACAGATGGAATGACTTTATTGTTTTTTTTACCTCCATAATAGTATTCAAAAGAACAAAATTTATTGAAGAAAAGGTCTTGGCAATTTATGTAAGCTTAATTATATTTTAAATATTCATTTTATGTTAAATGTATTGTGCTAATTTTGATATGGATATTTGTAGATAAAAATTTGCATCATAAATTTATAAAATTTATAGAAATGAATTTGAGGCTAAACCTGAATCATAAAAATTGTACATAACCTTTGCTATTGTTAGTCATAAATTGCTGTAGTGTAAATAAAAAAATTTCAATGACATATTTATTTAAATTGTTTCTAAAAAACTTTGATTAAATATATGTTAAAGAGATGTAAGAACAAAGAGGAAGAATGAAAAATATAATAAAAACAGCAAATAGATTGAGAGGAGAAGGACATAAGGAAAAGGAGCATAATAAAAATGAGATGAAGATACATATAGCAAAATTTAAAAAGTTAAACAAAAGAGTAGATAAATAAAAAAGGAAAGAGAGAAAAAAAGAAAATGCAAAAAGGACAAATAAGAAAAAGAAAATAAAATGAAAAAAATAGAAAAAGAGTAACTACAAAATGAAAAGCATAGCTAAAAATTAAAACAACAAAGTAAAAAAAAAAAAGGGGGGGGGGAATTAAAGATTGTAGAAAAAAAAAGAAAATAAAACAAAAAAAGGAAAAAAAAGTGAAAAAAAAAAGATAAAAGAACAATGAAATAGGAATAAAAAAAAACAAAAAAGATAGATTAAAGAGAGAGAAAACGAAAAGTCATTAATAAATTCAATTGATGATCTATGCCCCAAAAATGACGTGAAAAAAATAAATGAAGTATTTAGATATTATCTTAATGATGTTATTATCTAAACAATTTAGTTTGATTTAAAATCTCTATTTTAAAACAACAATAATAAAATAAAAACAAAAAAAAAAAAGACAAAAAAAAATTATTATTTCATTAGAAACGTCTCATTGGACATATATTTGATAGAGAAAAAGGTACTGATGGAATCCATTGCAGAAAAAAAAGCAGATTAATAAGCTGACAGTGAACTGATTAAATAAAAAAAAAAAAGGCAGAACAATAGGAATAGACATTAACAAAGCTTGATTGATGAGAGGCATCTTCAGTAGATAATATATGCAAAGCAGATAACGAAAATGAAGATAATCACTAACTATTAATTAAATAAAATGCATTTATAGACTATTATTATTACTTAAGATATTACTTATTATTATAAATAAACTTTTAAAACATAAAAACAGTACAAAATAATATACATGTGAGAAATTCTGTCTGATATTTGATTTTTTTTTTTTTAGAAGTAAAATAAAACGACAACGTATATATAATTTTAATTTTATCTCATTTACGATAAGCATTCAATTTTTAAGAAGAATAAAACTATTTTATATTTAAAATCCTTATTCGCTATTTTAATAATATTGGTCAAATTCTTTAATATTTATTCCATAATATTTCCAATTTAATAATGTTCATTAATATCAATCTAAAGTAGGTTTGAGTTACAAAGAATACTTAAACATTTATGTCTTTGTATGTAAACTATGTGTATAATGAAGTCATTCAAAGAGAGAAGTAAATAAAATTTAAATAATATTTGCCATATAGGATAATAAAATAAATCAAGATTTGTATATTTTGATTCTTATTGATAAAATATTGCGTTTATTCATTTGTAAATTTTAAAAAAAGAAAAACAAAATTTACTTAATATTGTAAAATGAATGCTAAAAAAATCGAAAAGCTATAGAAAATGTTCTGACAAGTATAATTTAAAGTAAAAAAATAATTGAAAAGAAAAGATAAAATAGTGGTAAGCAGACATCTATGGATTATGTTCAAGGAATGAACTACGCAAAATATGAGATCTAATCGGACATCTTTTATGATGTAATGAACTGCTTTGAGGAAAGGTACTTCCAAAATTCATCTTAGGTATTGAGAAGAGTGTTCTAATGACGGAAACAAAGCAGAGATCTGAGCACTGCTACTGATTCATCTAGCTTTTTCATTCAAGAAGGTAAGCTAAAAAGTTACTTTGAACACCAGACTAATAAAAAAAGTAATAGACAAATACATAGAGAGTAGTATTGAAGCTTTATTCCATTAAATAACTACAATTGTCCAAGATGAAAGCTAATTCAGTAATTAAGTGTGAATAAATTTCATTTTAAAATGATTTAGTTTAATGTTCTCTTTTATACATACTAATTTATGCAAAACGAATTACCTTATTTCTGTCGAAACTTATCCAGTCAACTAGTCCGTTGAATAATGTAACATCTATTATAAACAACCATATTACAGAAAGACATCGTCACAAAACACATTATGATCAACTTTGTCAGTTCATATATCTGGATTCAGCACATCATTAATATTTATGTAACAAAATAAGTTACATTAGTCAACATCTTCCCTATCAGGGTAATAAACTGTTTACATAAATATGCTTTGTTTAGTAGTTTTGATAAATATTGGAATGCAAAGCAAAAATTTTAAACAAATTAATGTTTTCTTTTATAAATAGCGATAACTTTATTTTTAAATTATTTATGTACAAAAACTTTTTATTTTATTTATATTATCATTAAAACATACAGCTACTTTTAATGGATTTCTTTTTTAATAGCACATGATATGTAAAACAGTAAACAATTCCACAGAAGAATGATATATATCCAGCTATTTGAAACGTCCTTCTGTATCCAAAAATAGTTATCCAATAACCTGTTATTAACGGACCCAGAATGTTTCCTGCAAAGAGATTATATAAAAAAACAACAATAAACAAATTTGTTAAAGAATAAATTATCAAATAATCTTCAATTTTTTTTTACTGATATCAAATATTATATATATATAATCTTATACAAATATTGTTCTTCTAACTGTAAACTAAAACCAATTGTCAAGCGTTGGTGGTCGAGTGGTTAGCATAGCTGCCTTACTAGCAGTTATCCCGGGGTTCGCTTCCCGGCCGAAGCTTTGACACATTAAAAAAAAAAAAACTAAAACCAACTGAAAAAAAATATATAAATAAAAAAGTTTAGTGAGTATTTTAAGAATAAGTGGGAACAAAAAAAGTGAGAAGGATTTTGGAGAATCAAAAAGCCCTATAAATAGGGATTTAGTTGCATAAGAAAAGTATCATGAGTGAAGATGGGTTTTATGTTTGCTTTTATTTGTTCAAATCATTTGATTTAGTTAAATGTCTACTGGTTAACATTTTTGATCATTGATTATATTATTTAATGTTTGATTATTGCCTTTCTAACTATTAACAGTGTAGGTAGACCATATATTGTAAATAAATAATTTAAAAAAATGAAAAACCTAAACTGAAGTTTAGCAACTATAATCATTTATCGACAATCAGGAAAGGTATAACGCACATACACATATACAGAAATTAATAAGCAAGTTTAAATACTATAAATCAGCGTTCCCCAAACTTATTCTGTCGTAGAACACTTTACAAATTCTAAAATTTTAACGGAATACTTAGGTTTTTGTAATAGAAAAATAGGTTTGGATTTTTCAGTTTTAATAACAAATAACGTCAATAAGTATAAGAGTTAATTATTCCAAAATTTTAGTTATACAAAAAAAAATGCTCTTGAAAATAATAAACA